>CM019064.1:241686929-242009693 GCA_009667805.1 Leptobrachium leishanense | reverse complement strand
CAACTCTGTCAAAAGCTAAAATTGACGAAAAAGCTTTCTTGCTTCCATAACATGTACTTTAAGTACTCGAAAGGTAGCAGACGTCTTTCATTTAAAGTTTTAAACAACAAATCCTCGTTAGTATAGTGGAGAGTATCCCCGCCTGTCACGCGGGAGACCGGGGTTCGATTCCCCGACGGGGAGGTAGCTTTTTAAGCTTCTTTGATGAAGATGTACAACTCTGTCAAAAGCTAAAATTGACAAAACAGCTTTCTTGCGTCGTTAACTTGTACTTTAAGTACTCGAAAGGTAGCAGACTTCTTTCATATTAAGTTTTAAACAACAAATCCTCGTTAGTATAGTGGAGAGTATCCCCGCCTGTCACGCGGGGGACCAGGGTTCGATTCCCCGACGGGGAGGTAGCTTTTTAAGCTTCTTTGATGAAGATGTACAACTTTCTCAAAAGCTAAAATTGACAAAACAGCTTTCTTGCATCGTTAACATGTACTTTAAGTACTCGAAAGGTAGCAGTCGTCTTTCATATAAAATCTTGAACAACAAATCCTCGTTAGTTTAGTGGAGAGTATCCCACCTATCACGCGCAAGACTGGGGTTCGATTCCCCGACTGGTAGGTAGCTTTTTAAGCTACTTTGATGAAGATGTACAACTCTGTCAAAAGCTAAAATTGACGAAAAAGCTTTCTTGCTTCCATAACATGTACTTTAAGTACTCGAAAGGTAGCAGACGTCTTTCATTTAAAGTTTTAAACAACAAATCCTCGTTAGTATAGTGGAGAGTATCCCCGCCTGTCACGTGGGAGACCGGGGTTCGATTCCCCGACGGGGAGGTAGCTTTTTAAGCTTCTTTGATGAAGATGTACAACTCTGTCAAAAGCTAAAATTGACAAAACAGCTTTCTTGCGTCGTTAACTTGTACTTTAAGTACTCGAAAGGTAGCAGACTTCTTTCATATTAAGTTTTAAACAAAAAATCCTCGTTAGTTTAGTGGAGAGTATCCCCACCTATCACGCGCAAGACTGGGGTTCGATTCCCCGACTGGTAGGTAGCTTTTTAAGCTACTTTGATGAAGATGTACAACTCTGTCAAAAGCTAAAATTGACGAAAAAGCTTTCTTGCTTCCATAACATGTACTTTAAGTACTCGAAAGGTAGCAGACGTCTTTCATTTAAAGTTTTAAACAACAAATCCTCGTTAGTATAGTGGAGAGTATCCCCGCCTGTCACGCGGGAGACCGGGGTTCGATTCCCCGACGGGGAGGTAGCTTTTTAAGCTTCTTTGATGAAAATGTACAACTCTGTCAAAAGCTAAAATTGACAAAACAGCTTTCTTGCGTCGTTAACTTGTACTTTAAGTACTCGAAAGGTAGCAGACTTCTTTCATATTAAGTTTTAAACAACAAATCCTCGTTAGTATAGTGGAGAGTATCCCCGCCTGTCACGCGGGAGACCGGGGTTCGATTCCCCGACGGGGAGGTAGCTTTTTAAGCTTCTTTGATGAAGATGTACAACTTTGTCAAAAGCAAAAATTGACAAAACAGCTTTCTTGCATCGTTAACATGTACTTTAAGTACTCGAAAGGTAGCAGTCATCTTTCATATAAAATCTTGAACAACAAGTCCTCGTTAGTTTAGTGGAGAGTATCCCCACCTATCACGCGCAAGACTGGGGTTCGATTCCCTGACTGGTAGGTAGCTTTTTAAGCTACTTTGATGAAGATGTACAACTCTGTCAAAAGCTAAAATTGACGAAAAAGCTTTCTTGCTTCGATAACATGTACTTTAAGTACTCGAAAGGTAGCAGACGTCTTTCATATATAGTTTTAAACAACAAATCCTCGTTAGTATAGTGGAGAGTATCCCCGCCTGTCACGCGGGAGACCGGGGTTCGATTCCCCGACGGGGAGGTAGCTTTTTAAGCTTCTTTGATGAAGATGTACAACTCTGTCAAAAGCTAAAATTGACAAAACAGCTTTCTTGCTTCGTTAACTTGTACTTTAAGTACTCGAAAGGTAGCAGACTTCTTTCATATTAAGTTTTAAACAACAAATCCTCGTTAGTTTAGTGGAGAGTATCCCCCCCTATCACGCGCAAGACTGGGGTTCGATTCCCCGACTGGTAGGTAGCTTTTTAAGCTACTTTGATGAAGATGTAGAACTCTGTCAAAAGCTAAAATTGACGAAAAAGCTTTCTTGCTTCCATAACATGTACTTTAAGTACTCGAAAGGTAGCAGACGTCTTTCATTTAAAGTTTTAAACAACAAATCCTCGTTAGTATAGTGGAGAGTATCCCCACCTATCACGCGCAAGACTGGGGTTCGATTCCCCGACTGGTAGGTAGCTTTTTAAGCTACTTTGATGAAGATGTACAACTCTGTCAAAAGCTAAAATTGACAAAACAGCTTTCTTGCTTCGTTAACTTGTACTTTAAGTACTCGAAAGGTAGCAGACTTCTTTCATATTAAGTTTTAAACAACAAATCCTCGTTAGTTTAGTGGAGAGTATCCCCACCTATCACGCGCAAGACTGGGGTTCGATTCCCCGACTGGTAGGTAGCTTTTTAAGCTACTTTGATGAAGATGTACAACTCTGTCAAAAGCTAAAATTGACGAAAAAGCTTTCTTGCTTCCATAACATGTACTTTAAGTACTCGAAAGGTAGCAGACGTCTTTCATATAAAGCTTTCAACAACAAATCCTCGTTAGTATAGTGGAGAGTATCCCCGCCTGTCACGCGGGATACCGGGGTTCGATTCCCCGACGGGGAGGTAGCTTTTTAAGCTTCTTTGATGAAGATGTACAACTCTGTCAAAAGCTAAAATTGACAAAACAGCTTTCTTGCTTCGATAACTTGTACTTTAAGTACTCGAAAGGTAGCAGACTTCTTTCATATTAAGTTTCAAACAACAAATCCTCGTTAGTATAGTGGAGAGTATCCCCGCCTGTCATGCGGGAGACCGGGGTTCGTTTCCACGACGGAGAGGTAGCTTTTTAAGCTTCTTTGATGAAGATGTACAACTCTGTCAAAAGCTAAAATTGACAAAACAGCTTTCTTGCATCGTTAACATGTACTTTAAGTACTCGAAAGGTAGCAGTCGTCTTTCATATTAAATTTTGAACGACAAATCCTCGTTAGTATAGTGGTGAGTATCCCTGCCTGTCACGCGGAGAGACCGGGGTTCGATTCCCCGACGGGGGCGGTAGCTTTTTTAAGCTTCTTTGATGAAGATGTACAACTCTGTCAAAAGCTAAAATTGACAAAACAGCTTTCTTGCCTCTTGTTAACTTGTACTTTAAGTACTCGAAAGGTAGCAGACTTCTTTCATATTAAGTTTTAAACAACAAATCTCTTAGTATAGTGGAGAGTATCCCCGCCTGTCACGCAGGAGACCGGGGTTCGATTCCCCGACGGGGAGGTAGCTTTTTAAGCTTCTTTGATGAAGATGTACAATTCTGTCAAAAGCTAAAATTGACAAAACAGTTCTTGCATCGTTAACATGTACTTTAAGTACTCGAAAGGTAGCAGTCGTCGTTGTCATATTAAATTTGAACAACAAATCCTCGTTAGTTATAGTGGTGAGTATATCCCCGCCTGTCACGCCGGGAGACCGGGGTTCGATTCCCCGACGGGGAGGTAGCTTTTTAAGCTTCTTTGATGAAGATGTACAACTCTGTCAAAAGCTAAAATTGACATAACAGCTTTCTTGCTTCGTTAACTTGTACTTTAAGTACTCGAAAGGTAGCAGACTTCTTTCATATTAAGTTTTAAACAACAATCCTCGTTAGTAAGTATAGTGGGAGTATCCCCGCCTGTCATGCGGGGGAGACCGGGGTTAGATTCCCGACGGAGAGGTAGCTTTTTTAAGCTTCTTTGATGAAGATGACAATTCTGTCAAAAGCTAAAATTGACAAAACAGCTTTCTTGCATCGTTAACATGTACTTTAAGTACTCGGAAAGGTAGCAGTCGTCTTTCATATTAAATTTTGAACAACAAATCCTCGTTAGTATAGTGGTGAGTATTCCCGCCTGTCACGCGGGAGACTGGGGTTCGATTCCCCGACGGGGATGTTACTTTTTTTTTTTTTTTTTTTTAATAAAGAGTTTATTGAGTTTTCAAAAGTAATAACAGTCATAGATTTGGATACCAAAGCGATTTCACAGAGTACGACATACAGTAAGAAGTGGTCAGTCAGGGTGAAAGACCTATAGTGATGATTCAAATGCGACTTCGATATTCCTCAATATCAAGAATCACCAGCGACCTGTACAATAGGAGGTCACAGTACTTGAACACATATGAGAAACAAATATATCCCATTCCATTAGCAGTGCTGAAGTGACTTTTTCAGAGAACAAAGGCGAGTTACGTCAGCGCTAAGCCATTGTATGAATCCAATATATGAATAATGGATCCAGCAGTCTAGGGATCTTCACGTAGCGAGAGGTTCTTCACCGAAAGAGAAAAGAGTAGCAAAGGACAGTAAGAAAAGAAGTGAAAAGTGGCAGAGGGTGTGGTGGGGGAAGGGCCAACATAAGGGGAACAATACACAGTGAGTTCATGAGAGCGTATGTTGCCGCTCAGGGCCAGTCATGAGAAGTAGTCCGTCGCCTTCCTCCTGTGGACTAGGCGGCCCTACAGCCTCCACCGTGTTCGCATTTGCTGCTAAGTCCGTTCTAAAGTTCACCGAGGAGCAGTAGGCAACCCAGTGGTGCCACACGTTGGTGAAATGTTGTGCTGCCGCTGATGGTGTAAGCGCTAGTTCCTCATTGGAACGCAGAATCTCCATTTTGTCAACTAGTGCTTTCAGTGTTGGTATGTTCCAGTCCTCCAGTAAAGAGGAATCAGTGTTCTGGCGACTAAGAGGATGCGTAACAAGACTGATTTCTTCAGCACCTTCACCGAGAATGGTAACATGAGTAGTAGGAAAGTTTGCGGTGTGAATTCCAACTCCACATCCGTCGTGCGGCGCACCAGGTCATAGACCATCTTCCAAAATGGTTTGAGAGATGCGCAGTCCCACCAAATATGTAAGTATGTGCCTACTGCTATGTTGCATCTCCAGCAAGTCGGCGAGTGAGACGCATCAAAAGTGGCAATCAGGGCGGGCGTGCGGTACCAGAATGTCAGTATTTTATATGAGGTTTCTTGTAGTTTAGCCATTGGTGATCCGAAGTGCGTCAGGGCTAGTGATTTAGCCCATGAGTCATCAGAGATAGGGGAACCAAGAGTGCGTTTCCAACGTGCCATAAAATCCGGGGGTGCCTCGCCCACCGTCCGGAGCATACGATACATCGTAGAAATACCATGTGCCAGCGGGGATGTCCTTTGACACATAGATTCAAAGGCAGTCAGCTGTCTGACAAGAGAGGTGTTGCCCGACAACCGTGTAAGGAATGTTCTAACTTGATGGTAGTTAAAACGTATATCGCGAATGTGGAGTCCGGTTGTCCCTGCGAATCAAGCGGTATGAAAGTTCCGTTTGTAACAAGTGATGTGCGCGGAATTTGGTAGTATCCGTGAAGCGTTCCCTTAAGGTTGGCAAAATCGATGTCGGGAGGTCAGGATTATGTACAAGCGGGAGCAACGGTGATGGGTAGGTTGACAACGTGAATTTCGTTCTGGTTTTGTGCCAAACGTGTAGCGTGTGTCCAACTGGGGAGGCTGAATGCTTAAGTGTCTGAACCGCTCTCCAGGACAGCCAAGGAAGCGTCCATAGGGGGGCGTCCTGCCAAAACTTCTTCCAGGTCTAGCCACTTCTGTTCCGGCGAGCCTACCGTCCAGTCCACTATTCTGTTCATTTGAGCTGCTATATAGTAAAGATGCGTATCAGGTAGTGCAAGACCTCCGTTCTGTTTTGGCTTGCAGAGCGTAGCATATTTGAGTCGTGGGCGGCCGTGTGGCCAGATGAATTTTGTGAAGTGCGTGCGGATCGACTGGTGATACGTCCGTGGCAGTGAAATCGGGAGAGCTTGGTACAGGTATAAGAGTCGTGGTAGAAAGTTCATCTTAATTACTCCAACGCGGCCCGTCCAAGATAAATATTTAGGGGACCATCTTGCGATGTCCGATTGGAAAGTATCTAGTAAGGACATGTAATTAAGAGCATAAAGTTTTGAGTAATCCGAAGTTAGGCGAATCCCCAGGTAGGTTAGAGAGGTAGCGCACCATCGAAAAGGATACCGTTCTCTCAGTGTCGCTCTCCAGGATGTTGGTAACGAGACCGCCAGCAGTTCCGACTTCGTATCGTTGATTTTAAAGCCTGCGAGATCACCGTAAATCTGTAGTTCCCGTAGGACTTCCGGCATTGTTCCCATTGGATCCGGCATGATAAACATCAGGTCATCCGCATATGCCGATACCTTATGTTCCACTCTCTCTCCTTGAACTCCTTTAATAAGTGGATTTTGTCTAATAGAGGATAATAAAGGTTCCAGGCTCAGCGCGAAGAGCAATGGTGATAGAGGGCATCCTTGCCGAGTACCATTATGAACCTGGAATGGTTGTGTGAGAGCTCCGTTAACACGTACCCTCGCTGACGGCGTTAGGTAGAGAGCCCTAACCCAGCACAGATATTCCTCTCCGATACCGAAACGCTGCAATGTCCGAAACAGAAAGGGCCAAAGTACCCTGTCGAAGGCCTTTTCGGCATCAGTCGACAGTAGCAATAATGGTGACTTTGACTGCCCAGCGAGTGCTAAGGCATTTAGTATTCTGGTGGTGGCATCTCTGGCTTCTCGACCGGGTATGAATCCAACTTGATTGGGGTCAATTAGCTGTGGTAAAAAGCGTTTCAATCGATCAGCCAGTATGCGAGCCAGCAATTTCATGTCGTTATTCAACAGTGAAATCGGTCTGTAATTGCCGCAGGCCGTGTGGTCTTTCCCGGGCTTTGGTATCAAGGAGATTATTGCTGTCAGAGAGTGAGGGTGTATGGGGACCCCACTCCGTATGGCGTTGAAAAGAGTCGCGAGAGCTGGTAGCAGTTCTTTAGTACATGCCTTATAATACTCGATCGGTAGCCCGTCAGGGCCCGGGCTTTTCCCCTTTTTCGTCGTCTTTAAGGCTGTCATAATTTCCGCCGAGGTAATTTCCGCATTTAAAGAGGTCCTATCTAGCGATCCAAGGGAACGCGTGACCGTCCGGGAAAGGTAAGCATCCAAGTGATCCGGTGATGGTGATGGTATACCCGCTGTCTCCAGATCGTAAAGGTCTTGAAAAAATTTAAGGAAGGTCGCAGATATGTCCGAGGGTCGGTCGAGTGGGTACCGGTTGCCGTACGTATCTTGGGAATGTATGAGGTGATGCGCCTAGTGCGCAGCACTCTTGCCAAGAGGCGTCCTGGTTTGTTCTCCTGTAACGCGAAGAACGAACGAGTCCGTAAGGCCTGAAAGCGGATGGAGGCGTTTAAGATCTTATTAAGTGTCTGTCGGGTCTGTAGTAATTGTTGGTATAAGGCCTCGTCATTAGAGGAAGCATATTCCAATTCAAGGGCTCTCACGGCTGCAGTGAGAGTTTGGAGTTCCTCTGCGCGCTGTTTTTTATGGGCTGTACCTTTGTTGATAAAAAACCCTCGGATAACCGCCTTATGGGCTTCTCAGGTCACCGGGACCGGGGTATCTTGCGACGAATTTTCAGTAAAGAAATTAGAGAGAGTGGTATGTAGTTCAGCTAAAACTAATGGGTCGTCCAGGAGGGATAAATTGAGGCGCCAGGTCCGTTCCCGGGGAACAAAAAGCGACGAATGAAGCGAGAGTGATAGTGGTGCGTGGTCAGACCACGTAGTAGCCAAGATATCCGCCGCCGTGATTAGGCTTAAGTCCTGATAATGCATGAAAAAGTAATCAATGCGTGTGTGCACCGTATGGACTGCGGAAAAAAAAGAATAGTCGCGTTCAGTGGAGTGTAATGTCCTCCACACATCTACAAGCCTGCAATCTTGTAATGACCGTCGGACGTTACGTAGCACATGGGGTGGAGTGGTCGAGGTGCCAGTTGAGGAGTCCATTCGAGGGTCCATCGTTACATTGAAGTCTCCTGCTAAGATAGTAATACCTCTCTCAAACGCCTCCAGAGATCTGAGTATTCGTGCTAAACACGAGTGTTGTTTCTTGTTCGGTAGGTACACCGATGCAAACGTATAAACAGTATCTAGGATGGTGCCCCTCACAAAGAGGTACCTACCTCCTTCATCTGTTTCTGTTGCCTCAGCTATGAATGGTACATCTTTAGACAGCAAAATTGCTACTCCACGGGACTTGCTCAGGGTGTAATTACTAAAAAAGGCAGTAGGGAAGTTAGAATCCCCTAATTTGGGGGCAGAATCCGCACGGAAATGCGTCTCTTGGAGGAAGGCGACGGACGTTCTAGAAGTTCTGAGATCTCTCAATAGACGTGATCTTTTTTCAGGGATATTGAGACCTCGAGTGTTAATACTGTGCAACCGTAAATCTTGGGTCACGTAAGGAGAATTTTGGCGGGACATTTCAGAGCAATCAGCAATTGGTGGGCTATGTCAGGAAGCTCACTTCTGAGAGGGAAGGGGGGAAGGGGACTCAGATAGGGGGAACACACGGGCGTAAGGAGGTGGTAATACAGAAAACACGAAAGAAGAGACTGTGATGAAAAGATGATGAAGAAGAGAGTAAGCGGAGAAGAGAAAGAAAGAAGAGAAAGGGAAAGCAATAAGAATAAGGTGAGAAGGAGGTATGAAGTGCACCCGCTGTGACGTCACTCACCACCACCGAGCTCGCGAGCTAGGTGGGAGGACCCACAAAGGGGGAAACGCACTATCCCTCACAGGGACGTTAAGCTGCGAAACTAAAGATCAGGTAAGCACTGCTAATGGAGCTTCGTCACCAACAGAAGGGAGATGTCAATGACAAAACCAGTATGGTAGTTAGAAACACAAATTTGTACAGCAATGTCAAAAGCAACCCACCCACATTCACCGAAACTCCAGGTTAACTAATTATCCCATGGTCAAAGCTAATGTGAAGAGAGCATAATAAGGTAGGACAGAGATGTATCATATGCGGGCGTGTCAGGGGCGTTGGCGGTGGACTGGTGGAGCTTGTAAGTGTGAAGGGAAGAGATCAAATGCAAATTACAGGGGTGGGGGAGGGGTAGCGGGAACGTATAATAGGTGTGTAAAACTGCTTAAATCAGTGTCTGCGACTAACGTATGGCGCAGACACAGAAATGTGGGTACTGGAAATGTGGCGGGAGTAGCATCAAAGGCCCAACAGTAAAGCATAATAAAACAGAAACAGTAAAGATAAAATAGGATAGAATAACTCCATATTAGGAACTACGGTACTACGTAACAGGTGCAGAGCCCTCCTCGTGAACCCAACGGGGTTCTTATCTCCACCCACTAATAACCCTCCCGCATACCTCCCGGGGTGTGCACCTGTTGGAACCGAGGAACTTGAAAAAACAGTTGAACATAGCGTCAGACATAACTATAACTCTACTATTCCCTTAGGCTAGGAGGCAAAAAATCGTAAGGGGGTCCAAAAGATATCAACGGGATTGCGTATCGGTGGTGTCTGTTTTTAACCCCCCCCATTCCCAGCACAGACCTGCATGAAAGGTGGATAGTGATAGCCCGTAGCCGCCTAGTGCACCGTTGTAAATCAGGGAGGCTCCAGTCTCCCACTCGCCCCCCACCCAGCCCTATCTCTCCCTTTGAAACTTTCGGCGGACTCCAATGTCTGAGAAAACCTTCAAACTAGGGGCCAAATAAAGCCACATCTCTAAAGTACCAAGAGTGGCAAAGATAGAGGCCGCGAGGTATTCCTCAGTATGGTGTAGCGGCTGCGTAATGCCGGCATCGGACATCAAAAATTTGTATTCCCGGCAGGGGTCTAAAAAGAAAGTAGAGAGCAATATGTCCATTAGTCCTATATGTCCAGCATACCTTATGGTATGTTTGTCCAGGGAACCGTTGTACCGGTGGACAGTCATTGGCAACTGCTACCCATGGGAGAATCTTCGTGTGGCGATCTACCAGGTAAATCTTGTGCATGTAAAAAATATGGGCAGTCCAGTGCGCTGGAAGGTTTACACTATAGAACCATACGTATGGTACCACCTTACCTCCGTGTTTCAGTCCGCCTGTGGAGAGCGCGGTTGGGTAGATGCGGGCGGTCTGGTCTCACCCAATCTGTGTCCCCTGGGGGGACGTTGAGAACGCGGGTTTTCGTCTGGGGGCGCCACTGCAGGTGTCGGCAAAGGGAGGCATTCCCAGTCCGGGACGGGATGTAGCTTTTTAAGCTTCTTTGATGAAGATGTACAACTCTGTCAAAAGCTAAAATTGACAAAAAATGCTTTCTTGCTTCGTTAACTTGTACTTTAAGTACTCGAAAGGTAGCAGACTTCTTTCATATTAAGTTTTAAACAACAAATCCTCGTTAGTTTAGTGGAGAGTATCCCCACCTATCACGCGCAAGACTGGGGTTCGATTCCCCGACTGGTAGGTAGCTTTTTAAGCTACTTTGATGAAGATGTACAACTCTGTCAAAAGCTAAAATTGACGAAAAAGCTTTCTTGCTTCGATAACATGTACTTTAAGTACTCGAAAGGTAGCAGACGTGTTTCATATAAAGTTTTAAACAACAAATCCTCGTTAGTATAGTGGAGAGTATCCCAGCCTGTCACGCGGGAGACCGGGGTTAGATTCCCTGACGGAGAGGTAGCTTTTTAAGCTTCTTTGATGAAGATGTACAACTCTGTCAAAAGCTAAAATTGACAAAACAGCTTTCTTGCATCGTTAACATGTACTTTAAGTGCTCGAAAGGTAGCAGTCTTCTTTCATATTACATTTTGAACGACAAATCCTCGTTAGTATAGTGGTGAGCATCCCAGCCTGTCACGCAGGAGACCGGGGTTCGATTCCTCGACGGGGAGGTAGCTTTTTAAGCTTCTTTGATGAAGATGTACAATTCTGTCAAAAGCTAAAATTGACAAAACAGCTTTCTTGCATCGTTAACATGTACTTTAAGTACTCGAAAGGTAGCAGACGTCTTTCATAATAAATTTTGAACAACAAATCCTCGTTAGTATAGTGGTGAGTATCCACGCCTGTCACGCGGGAGACCGGGGTTCGATTCCCCGACGGGGAGGTAGCTTTTTAAGCTTCTTTGATGAAGATGTACAACTCTGTCAAAAGCTAAAATTGACAAAACAGCTTTCTTGCTTCGTTAACTTGTACTTTAAGTACTCGAAAGGTAGCAGACTTCTTTCATATTAAGTTTTAAACAACAATCCTCGTTAGTATAGTGGAGAGTATCCCCGCCTGGCATGCGTGAGACCGGGGTTCGATTTTCCGACGGAGAGGTAGCTTTTTAAGCTTCTTTGATGAAGATGTACAACTCTGTCAAAAGCTAAAATTGACAAAACAGCTTTCTTGCATTGTTAACATGTACTTTAAGTACTCGAAAGGTAGCAGTCGTCTTTCATATTAAGTTTTGAACGACAAATCCTCGTTAGTATAGTGGTGAGTATCCCTGCCTGTCACGCGGGAGACCGGGGTTCGATTCCTCGACGGGGAGGTAGCTTTTTAAGCTTCTTTGATGAAGATGTACAATTCTGTCAAAAGCTAAAATTGACAAAACAGCTTTCTTGCATCGTTAACATGTACTTTAAGTACTCGAAAGGTAGCAGTCGTCTTTCATATAAAATTTTGAACAACAAATCCTCGTTAGTATAGTGGTGAGTATCCCCGCCTGTCTCGCGGGAGACCGGGGTTCGATTCCTCGACGGGGAGGTAGCTTTTTAAGCTTATTTGATGAAGATGTACAAATCTGTCAAAAGCTAAAATTGACAAAACAGCTTTCTTGCTTCGTTAACTTGTACTTTAAGTACTCGAAAGGTAGCAGACGTCTTTCATATAAAGATTTGAACAACAAATCCTCATTAGTATACTGGTGAATATCCCCCTCTGTCACGCGCGAGACCGGGGTTCGATTCCCCGACGGGGCGGTAGCTTTTTAAGCTTCTTTGATGAAGATGTATAACTCTGTCAAAAGCTAAAATTGACAAAGCAGCTTTCTTGCTTCTTTAACATGTACTTTAAGTACTCGAAAGGTAGCAGACGTCTTTCATATAAAGTTTTAAACAACAAATCCTCGATAGTATAGTGGTAAGTATCTCCGCCTGTCACTCGGGAGACCGGGGTTCGATTCCCTGACGGGGAGGTAGCTTTTTAAGCTTCTTTGATGAAGATTTACAACTCTGTCAAAAGCTAAAATTGACAAAACAGCTTTCTTGCCTCGCTAACTTGTACTTTAAGTACTCGAAAGGTAGCAGACTTCTTTCATATTAAGTTTTAAACAACAAATCCTCGTTAGTATAGTGGAGAGTTTCCCCGCCTGTCACGCAGGAGACCGGGGTTCGATTCCCCGACGGGGAGGTAGCTTTTAAGCTTCTTTGATGAAGATGTACAATTCTGTCAAAAGCTAAAATTGACAAAACAGCTTTCTTGCATCGTTAAGATGTACTTTAAGTACTCGAAAGGTAGCAGTCGTCTTTCATATTAAATTTGAACAACAAATCCTCGTTAGTATAGTGGTGAGTATCCCCACCTGTCACGCGGGAGACCGGGGTTCGATTCCCCGACGGGGAGGTAGCTTTTTAAGCTTCTTTGATGAAGATGTACAACTCTGTCAAAAGCTAAAATTGACAAAACAGCTTTCTTGCCTCGCTGACTTGTACTTTAAGTACTCGAAAGGTAGCAGACTTCTTTCATATTAAGTTTTAAACAACAAATCCTCGTTAGTATAGTGGAGAGTATCCCAGCCTGTCACGTGGGAGACCGGGGTTCGATTCCCTGACGGGGAGGTAGCTTTTTAAGCTTCTTTGATGAAGATGTACAATTCTGTCAAAAGTTAAAATTGACAAAACAGCTTTCTTGCATCATTAACATGTACTTTAAGTACTCGAAAGGTAGCAGACTTCTTTCATATTAAGTTTCAAACAACAAATCCTCGTTAGTATAGTGTTGAGTATCCCCACCTATCACGCGCAAGGCTGGGGTTCGATTCCCCGACTGGTAGGTAGCTTTTTAAGCTACTTTGATGAAGATGTACAACTCAGTCAAAAGCTAAAATTGACGAAAAAGCTTTCTTGCTTTGATAACATGTACTTTAAGTACTCGAAAGGTAGCAGACGTCTTTCATATAAAGTTTTAAACAACAAATCCTCGTTAGTATAGTGGAGAGTATCCCCACCTGTCACGCGGGAGATTGGGGTTCGATTACCAGACGGGGAGGTAGCTTTTTAAGCTTCTTTGATGAAGATGTACAATTCTGTCAAAAGTTAAAATTGACAAAACAGCTTTCTTGCATCATTAACATGTACTTTAAGTACTCGAAAGGTAGCAGACTTCTTTCATATTAAGTTTCAAACAACAAATCCTCGTTAGTATAGTGGTGAGTATCCCCACCTATCACGCGCAAGACTTGGGTTCGATTCCCAGACTGGTAGGTAGCTTTTTAAGCTACTTTGATGAAGATGTACAACTCTGTCAAAAGCTAAAATTGACGAAAAAGCTTTCTTGCTATGATAACATGTACTTTAAGTACTCGAAAGGTAGCAGATGTCTTTCATATAAAGTTTTAAACAACAAATCCTCGTTAGTATAGTGGAGAGTATCCCCGCCTGTCACGCGGGAGACCGGGGTTCGATTCCCCGACGGGGAGGTAGCTTTTTAAGCTTCTTTGATGAAGATGTACAACTCTGTCAAAAGCTAAAATTGACAAAACAGCTTTCTTGCTTCGTTAACTTGTACTTTAAGTACTCGAAAGGTAGCAGACTTCTTTCATATTAAGCTTTAAACAACAAATCCTCGTTAGTATAGTGGTGAGTATCCCCACCTATCACGCGCAAGACTGGGGTTCGATTCCCCGTCTGGTAGGTAGCTTTTTAAGCTACTTTGATGAAGATGTACAACTCTGTCAAAAGCTAAAATTGACGAAAAAGCTTTCTTGCTTCGATAACATGTACTTTAAGTACGCGAAAGGTAGCAGACATCTTTCATATAAAGTTATAAACAACAAATCCTCGATAGTATTGTGGTAAGTATCTCCGCCTGTCACCCGGGAGACCGGGGTTCGATTCCCTGACGGGGAGGTAGCTTTTTAAGCTTCTTTGATGAAGATTTACAACTCTGTCAAAAGCTAAAATTGGCAAAACAGCTTTCTAGCTTCATTAACTTGTACTTTAAGTACTCGAAAGGTAGCAGACTTCTTTCATATTAAGTTTTAAACAACAAATTCTCGTTAGTATAGTGGTGAGTATCCCCGCCAGTCACGCGGGAGACCGGGGTTCGATTCCCCGACGGGGAGGAAGCTTTTTAAGCTTCTTAGATGAAGATGTACAACTCTGTCAAAAGCTAAAATTGACGAAACAGCTTTCTTTCTTCGTTAACTTGTACTTTAAGTACTCGAAAGGTAGCAGTCGTCTTTCATATTAAATTTTGAACAACAAATCCTTGTTAGTATAGTGGTGAGTATCCCCGCCTGTTAAGCGGGAGACCGGGGTTCGATTCCCCGACGGGGATGTAGCTTTTTAAGCTTCTTTGATGAAGATGTACAACTCTGTCAAAAGCTAAAATTGACAAAAAATGCTTTCTTGCTTCGTTAACTTGTACTTTAAGTACTCGAAAGGTAGCAGACTTCTTTCATATTAAGTATTAAACAACAAATCCTCGTTAGTATAGTGGAGAGTATCCCTGCCTGTCACGCAGGAGACCGGGGTTCGATTCCCCGACGGGGAGGTAGCTTTTTAAGCTTCTTTGATGAAGATGTACAATTCTGTCAAAAGCTAAAATTGACAAAACAGCTTTCTTGCATCGTTAACATGTACTTTAAGTACTCGAAAGGTAGCAGTCGTCTTTCATATTAAATTTTGAACAACAAATCCTCGTTAGTGTAGTGGTGAGTATCCCCGCCTGTCACGCGGGAGACCGGGGTTCGATTCCCCGACGGGGAGGTAGCTTCTTTGATGACGATGTACAACTCTGTCAAAAGCTGAAATTGACAAAACAGCTTTCTTGCATCATTAACATGTACTTTAAGTACTCGTAAGGTAGCATTCGTCTTTCATATTAAATTTTGAACAACAAATCATCGTTAGTATAGTGGTGAGTATCCCAGCCTGTCACGTGGGAGACCGGGGTTCGATTCCCTGACGGGGAGGTAGCTTTTTAAGCTTCTTTGATGAAGATGTACAACTCTGTCAAAAGCTAAAATTGACAAAACAGCTTTCTTGCTTCGTTAACTTGTACTTTAAGTACTCGAAAGGTAGCAGACGTCTTTCATATAAAGATTTAAACAACAAATCCTCGTTAGTATAGTGGAGAGTATCCCCGCCTGTCACCCGGGAGACCGGGGTTCGATTCCCTGACGGGGAGGTAGCTTTTTAAGCTTCTTTGATGAAGATTTACAACTCTGTCAAAAGCTAAAATTGAAGAAAAAGCTGTCTTGCTTCGATAACATGTACTTTAAGTACTCGAAAGGTAGCAGACTTCTTTCATATTAGTTTTAAACAACAAATCTTCGTTAGTATAGTGGAGAGTATCCCCGCCTGTCTCTCTGGAGACCGGGGTTCGATTCCCCGACGGGGCGGTAGCTTTTTACGCTTCTTTGATGAAGATGTACAATTCTGTCAAAAGCTAAAATTGACAAAACAGCTTTCTTGCATCGTTCACATGTACTTTAAGTACTCGAAAGGTAGCAGTCGTCTTTCATATTAAATTTTGAATAACAAATCCTCTTTAGTATAGTGGTGAGTATCCCTACCTGTCACGCGGGAGACCGAGGTTCGATTCCCCGACGGGGAGGTAGCTTTTTAAGCTTCTTTGATGAAGATGTACAACTCTGTCAAAAGCTAAAATTGACAAAACAGCTTTCTTGCATCGTTAACATGTACTTTAAGTACTCGTAAGGTAGCAGTCGTCTTTCATATTAAATTTGGAACAGCAAATCCTCGTTAGTATAGTGGTGAGTATCCCCGCCGGTCACGCGGGAGACCGGGGTTCCATTCCATGACAGGGAGGTAGTTTTTTAAGCTTCTTTGATGAAGATGTACAACTCTGTCAAAAGCTAAAATTGACAAAACAGCTTTCTTTCTTCGTTAACTTGTTCTTTAAGTACTCGAAAGGTAGCAGACGTCTTTCATATAAAGTTTAAAACAACAAATCCTCGTTAGTATAGTGGAGAGTATCCCCGCGTCTCATGCGGGAGACCGGGGTTCGATTCCCTGACGGGGCGGTAGATTTTTAAGCTTCTTTGATGAAGATGTGTAACTCTGTCAAAAGCTAAAATTGACAAAGCAGCTTTCTTGCTTCTTTAACATGTACTTTAAGTACTCGAAAGGTAGCAGACGTCTTTCATATAAAGTTTTGAAGAACAAATTATCGATAGTATAGTGTTGAGTATCCCCGCCTGTCACGCGGGAGACCGGGGTTCGATTCCCCGACGGGGAGCTAGCTTTTTAAGCTTCTTTGATGAAGATGTGCAACTCTGTCAAAAGCTAAAATGGACAAAACAGCTTTCTTGCTTCGTTAACTTGTACTTTAAGTACTCGAAAGGTAGCAGACGTCTTTCATATAAAGTTTTGAACGACAAATCCTCGTTAGTATACTGGTGAATATCCCCCTCTGTCACGTGCGAGACCGGGGTTCGATTCCCCGACGGGGCGGTAGCTTTTTAAGCTTCTTTGATGAAGATGTATAACTCTGTCAAAAGCTAAAATTGACAAAGCGGCTTTCTTGCTTCGTTAACTTGTACTTTAAGTACTCAAAAGGTAGCAGACGTCTTTCATATAAAGTTTTAAACAACAAATCCTCGATAGTATAGTGGAGAGTATCCCCGCCTGTCACGCGGGAGACCGGGGTTCGATTCCCCGACAGGGAGGTAGCTTTTTAAGCTTCTTTGATGAAGATGTACAACTTTGTTAAAAGCTAAAATTGACAAAACAGCTTTCTTGCATCGTTAACATGTACTTTATGTACTCGAAAGGTAGCAGTCGTCTTTCATATAAAATCTTGAACAACAAATTCCCGTTAGTATAGTGGTGAGTATCCCCGCCTGTCACGCGGGAGACCGGGGTTCGATTCCCCGACCTGGAGGAAGCTTTTTAAGCTTCTTTGATCTAGATGTACAACTCTGTCAAAAGCTAAAATTTACGAAACAGCTTTCTTGCTTCGATAACTTGTACTTTAAGTACTCGAAAGGTAGCAGACGTCTTTCATATAAAGATTTGAACAACATATCCTCGTTAGTATACTGGTGAATATCCCCGCCTGTCACGCGCGAGACCGGGGTTCGATTCCCCGACGGGGCGGTAGCATTTTAAGCTTCTTTGATGAAGATGTATAACTCTGTCAAAAGCTAAAATTGACAAAGCAGCTTTCTTGCTTCTTTAACATGTACTTTAAGTACTCGAAAGGTAGCAGACGTCTTTCATATAAAGTTTTGAACAACAAATCCTCGATAGTATAGTGGTGAGTAACCCCGCCTGTCACCCGGGAGACCGGGGTTCGATTCCCTGACGGGGAGGTAGCTTTTTAAGCTTCTTTGATGAAGATTTACAACTCTGTCAAAAGCTAAAATTGACAAAACAACTTTCTTGCTTCGTTAACTTGTACTTTAAGTACTCGAAAGGTAGCAAACGTCTTTCATATAAAGTTTTAAACAACAAATCCTCGTTAGTATAGTGGAGAGTATCCCCGCCTGTCACGTGGGAGACCGGGGTTCGATTCCCCGACGGGGAGGTAGCTTTTTAAGCTTCTTTGATGAAGATGTACAACTTTGTCAAAAGCTAAAATTGACAAAACAGCTTTCTTGCTTCGTTAACTTGTACTTTAAGTACTCGAAAGGTAGCAGACGTCTTTCATATAAATTTTTGAACAACAAATCCTCGTTAGTATAGTGGTGAGTATCCCCACCTGTCACGCGGGAGACCGTGGTTCGATTCCCCGATGGAGAGGTAGCTTTTTAAGCTACTTTGATGAAGATGTCCAACTCTTTATTAACGTGAGTTATATGTGGTTCTTAATTCTGATTGGCTGAATCGCGAAAAATAACAGCACGCGCAAAGATTTTTGCGCGAGACAGTACTGCGCATGCATTTGGGCATGTCCTGTTTGCGCATGCAATTGATCGGCGGAAGAAAAAAGGTGCAAGGATTGTAATTCCAGCGTGATTTGCGCGCGCAAAAGTTTAACACTTGGCGCAAACGTTTTCGCTTTGCGCAAGGGTTTTTGCGCAAAGATTGTAATATAGCCCTATGTGTAAAGACTTGGCGTTTCCTGACTAGGGATGAGCTGTTCGGGTTCGGACGGTTTGGAGTTCGACCTGAACTTTGGTAGTTCGAAAGTTCGCGAATTTTGAACTCTTTGGGCGTGTTCGGTTCGGGTTAAAAAAAAAAAAGAAATTTTGAAAAAAGTATAGAAAATGCTTAAAAAAATACAAAAAAATCTAGAAATAAAGAGACTCTTTACTGCAGAATATTATAAGCAACGGTTTATTAGATATTGAATTAAAAACTAATGTGTACGTGGAAAGATTATCAACTCTAAATGACCTCTGTTCACAAACGGGCATAACACCAGGTGTTTTCAGTCTGGTAATCAATTTGATACATTGTACAATATAGTGAGGGGGTGGGGTGGTGTCTGTTTCTGATTGAGATTTGAGAATTAATTTCCTTCCTAAAACATCCTAATATGCTGCATGTAACCCTTTCGCTGCTGAGGCTTCTCACACCTCTGTGCTGAGGTCATTTTTACCGCTTTCGCTCATCATGTTTAACCGCGTTTTGTAGCCATATTTTGATATATGACCCAGACATATCATATATCGTTCTTTCCGGCAGACTTGGCAGATTCATAATATGTCATTATTATATGTATATGTTATGTCATGTCTGTATATTATAACAAAAAATGCAATAAAATTAGAATTTTCAATAATGTGTTTTTTTTCACATTTTAACTTGTGATCGTTTGCGGTTATATTTTGTATGGGGTGCGCTTGTTAAAAAAATTAGAAATGGGGTCTCGTTACATTTTTTTTTGGGGAAAATTTCGCTTTTTTTTTTTTAACAAACGCACCGCATACAAAAATCGTTAGTGCAGCATTATTGTTCACATTATAATTGAAATGGGAACAATATTGCTGCATTAACAAAAACAAACAAAAAACGTGTTAATTTTTTTTTTAGAATTTTTTTTAAATTTTTTTTTATTTTTTTATTTTTATGTTTTATTTTTTAAAAAAAACATTTTTCATGCTCATGTTTAGTATCCTTGGAAAGGCCATGCTCTGGCCGATCCAATGATATCAAACATTAACCCCTAGCTGCCACGGATTGGGAGATAGGGGGTTCATTGGAACCCCCTATCTCCACCATTGGTGGCAGCTAGGGGTTACCTCCAGGACTGGCATCATTGTGCTATGCAGGACGCCAGTCTTCAGGGGGAGTTCCTGGAGGCTTGGCCGACATCCAAGATGTCGGCCAGCTCCAGGAGAGGATCACGATCCGGCGCGTTTCAGCGCCGATTCGTGATCCGGCTCCCCAGGGGTAAATCACGGTGCCTGGATTAACCCTCTGCCCCCCGGCGATCGGGAGGGAGAGAGGTCCGAAGGACCTCCCCCCCTCCCTTTCAGGCGCTTCCTTCGCACATGTGGGGGGGGAGCCTGAATTAGATGTCATCGCGCCGCCGCGATGACATCTAATTGCTCCGCCGGGGTCCCGGAGTGCTGGGCTGACATCCAAGATGTCAGCCCGCACCGGGGGGCGCAGCAATCCGCCGGAATCCGGCAGATTGCTGCCTCCTGTGCATGGATGTGCTCAGCGCGTCCATAGCACAGGAGAACCACTTGGCTGGACGCGCTGAGCGCGTCTATAGCAGCCAAGTGGTTAACTGGTGTTTGAAAAAAATCTAAAGCAATGTTATTTTTCACCTCGGGATTAAACATTCACAGGGTTATTCAGAGAGCGGTGAAAAGCAGGAGAATAACTGGAGAAGTGAAAATTCTAGGTCAAAATAGCCAAACCAGAAAAATTCTCCCATTTAACTCACTTTCCAAATTGGCTATTTGGTCTAGATTGTTTTCTTCTCCTGCCAGTTCTCCTGGCTTTCACCTCTCTCTCGGCGTTGTTCAGAGAAAGGTGAAAACCAGGAGAATGGCAGGAAAAGAGAACAATCTGGACCAAATAGCCGATTTGGAAAGTGAGATAAAGCTAGGGTCAGACTAACGCATTTTTCGCAGCGACCGTCAAAAAGTGCGTCCGAACGCATTGCCGTACTTTTTCACGGATTGTGCGAAAACGGTCATACGATGCGCATTTTTGTGCGTGATTTTTTACGGATCCAAACCAGGAAACTTTGGGTGTCTGGACGTTATGTTGGCCGGACATGAGCAGGGTCTGACGTCTCCAAATCACGCACACACGCCGCTAGTGGACGCAGCGCACTCTGTACGTCCGTACTAGCGGTTCTGCGTTCTCGAAAAAATGCATTCATTTTCCACTTGCGTTGCGCAGCCGGACTTTCGTGCGACCGTACTTCGTATATTGGCCGTCATTGCCCGTCATTTGCTGCTAGTGCGGGCGTGATTAAGTGCGCCTAAACGCACGTTAAAAATTCGCTAGTCTGACCCTAGCCTAAGGCTGGGGTCAGACCAGCGCACTTTTAGGCTAGGGTCAGACGAACGCATTTTTCACGTGCGTTTAGCCACACGAAATCACGGCCGTGCTAGCAGCAAATGACGTCCAATGCCGGGGAACATACGACGAACGGCCGCACGAAAGTTCGTCCGTGCAACACAAGTGGCCAACGAACGCATTTTTTTGAGAACGTCAAACCGCTACTACTGACGTACAGAGTGCGCTGCGGCCGCATAGCGGTGTGTTTGCGTGATTGGGAGAAGTCAAACGCTGCACACGTCCAGCCAACATAACGTCCAGACGCAAAAAGGGTTTTATTGATGATCCGTACAAAATCACGGACGAAAATGCGCATCGTATGACAGCTATCGCGTATTCCGTGAAAAAATACGTCCATTCGTTCGAACGCACTTTTTCACGGACAACGTGAAAAATGCGTTCGTCTGACCCTAGCCTTAACGTGCGTTCTGGCGCATATAATTACGGCCGCACTAGCAGCAGATGACGGGCAATGACGGCCAATATACGATGTACGGCCGCACAAAGGTCCGGCCGTGCAACGCAAGTGGAATTTGAACGCATTTTTCTGAGAATACTGAACTGCTAGCACTGACGTACTGAGTGCGCAGCTGCGGCATAGCGGCGTGTGTGCGTGATTAGGAGATGTCAGACGCTGCTAATGTCCAGCCAACATAACGTCCAGACGCAAAAAGAGTTTTATTGACGATCCGTACAAAATCACGCCCGAAAATGCGCGTCGTCTGCCCGATTTTGCGCACTCCGTGAAAAAATACGTCAATGCGTTCGGATGCACTTTTTAACGTTCGCGGGGAAAAATGCTTTCGTCTGACCCTAGCCTAAATGGGAGAATTTTTCTGGTTTGGCTATTTTGACCTAGAATTTTCCATTCTCCAGTCATTCTCCTGCTCTTCACCGCTCTCTGAATAACCCTGACAGGTTATTCAGAGAAAGGTGAAACTCAGGAGAATGACTGGAGAATGGAAAATTCTAGGTCAAAATAGCCAAACCAGAAAAATTCTCCCATTTATCTCACTTTCCAAATTGGCTATTTGGTCTAGAATTTTCCATTCTCCAGTCATTCTCCTGCTTTTCACCGCCAAAAAATCAGTAAACTTTTTCTGCGTGTCCGAAAATGTCTCCTCTTTTCTTACAGACTGCCGCCCCAAGCAGTTGTTTATGGATAGATTAAAAGAAAAGCATTTACCGTCATTTGAAATGTCATTTTTTGGTTTTTACATATTTCTATACATCCTAGAAATCCGCCACTTCACGGGCAAGTTATGGGGACCTCCTAGGCACGATATTTGAAGGAATTTTTCGTGTTTATTTTTAACCCTTATTTCATGGAAAACTCACTGTCCCTTTAAAAACGTTTTTTTTTTACTTTTTGTCCTTGTTTCCTGTCCCCCAGGGCACTACCCGGACCCCCATACACCTTTTATGACAAATATGTAGCATATATGCCCTCTTGGAGGGCACTCTAAAAAAAAAACGAATTTTCAGCCCCATTGACTTGCATGGGGGTTCGGGTTCGGACCCGAACAAATGGGAAGTTCGGGTTCAGGCCCGAACCGAACTCGGGGGGATGTTCGGCTCATCCCTATTCCTGACTACACTGACTTGTGTAACGATTTGGCTTTGTAGGAGAACCACGGTTTGTGTACTGATTCGGCGATTCCTGACAATCCTGACTTGCATAACGATTTGGCTTTACTTATGAACCATGTTTTATGTACTGACTCAGTGACTACTAACTCCTCCTATCTGTGTTTGTCTCAGGTTGCTCTCGTTAACCCTGTCCTGTCTCTATATCAGTGCTGTGAGGGTTTATCTGTTAAGACCTGGGTAATACTTGTTTCTTGGGGCCTGTAAACCCTTGCTGGTTGTTTTCTGCAGATAGCCAGTTTACCGACCATTCAAAGATCGGAAGGATAGATAGGAATCTGAATACAGGGACCAGCATCGTAGTATCAGGGGGAATCCGTGACACCTCAGACCAGATATACCCACTCGGATACATGTTGTCACATTTCCCCGTTCCAGCCCTGTCCCCCTGCCCTCTGTATTCTTTATGTCTGTGGTTCCCATATGTTTCTGTGTGTTGCTTTGCCTGGGTTGCACCTCAAGGGTAGGGATGAGCTGTTCGGTTCGGACGGTTCGGAGAACTTAGCCTGTTCGGTCTGCTCACGAACTCCGAACATATGGTGTTCGGCGCATGTTCGACCACAATGCACCACAATGGCCCACAATGCACTTTTACACTGGCCTGAAGCTTGTAATTGGCTACAGCCTTGCACCTGACCACAGGTCTGGTGCAAGATAAATTCAACAGTATGCCAATCACGGCTCAGAGTCCTGATTGGGAAAATTTTGCCCAATCATGGGCTGACAGAGTTAAGTCCCGCAGCACACTATATAAGGTTTCCATACACCGCTTCAGTATGCATTTGAGAGGAGATTTCATAGGAGATTGTTGTTGTGTGTTCTTACTGCCGGTCTGCCACGCTACTGGGGGGGTCTGGGGGAGGTCTCATTTCTACAAAACATTTGGGAATTGAGGTGATCTGTGTCTTGTCACTGGTGCCAGCAAGTATTTTGGGGGTCTCACAAATTTCCACAAAACATTTGGGAATTGAGGTGATCTGTGTCTTGTCACTGGCTGCCAGCAAGTATTTTGGGGGTCTCACAAATTTCTACAAAACATTTGGGAATTGAGGTGATCTGTGTCTTGTCACTGGCTGCCAGCAAGTATTTTGGGGATCACAAATTTCTACAAAACATTTGGGAATTGAGGTGATCTGTGTCTTGTCACTGGCTGCCAGCAAGTATTTTGGGGGTCACAAATTTCTACAAAATATTTGGGAATTGTTATAATCTGTGTGTTCTCACTGGCTGCCACCCATCAGGGGGTCTCACTGATTTATAGGAGGTTTCTGAGACTTGTAATCTGTGGCTTCTCACTGCCAACCATCAAGGGGTCACACTGATTTATAGGAGGTTTCTGAGACTTGTAATCTGTGGCTTCATACTTCTAGCAGATTTATGCAAATTGTGATTTGTGTCTTCTCACTGCCACCCATTAGGGGGGTCTCACTGATTTATAGGAGGGAATTATAATCTGTGTCTTGTCACTGGCTGCCAGCTATCAGGGTGTCTCACTGAGTTATACCAGAGTTCTGTAAATCTTTAATCCTTATACCAGAGTTGAATCAGAGTTCTGTATATATTTAATCTATATATCACTCACTATGTCTGAAAGAACAAAAAGGACAGGCAGACGCTCCCAGACACAGATAAGAGGGCAAGCAGCCCCTGTGTCACGAGGCTGTGCCTCTGGTCGTGGTGAACGTGGTGCATCCTCTGCAGGGGCACGCTTGTCCTTTCTAACTGGCAGAGCCGTAGCGAGCTCCTTTTGCACCCGAGGCAAAAATAGAAAATTGTGCCCCCCCCCCACATAATTTTAAAAATCAGAGTCCCCGACCAGTGGCGCAGTGCTAAGCTCCTGGATGCTCCCCGCGACCAGAAGCAGTGGATCGGACCACTCTTTGCGCTGTGGGATGAGAGGCAAGTATCTGATTTTTGGGGGGTTCCAGCTGGTGCTGACTGATTCTGCAGAAGAAGCATCACTTAGCACCAGCGTCTAGCTGTGGGTAACTTTTTTAAGTAGCCACAATGGGGTGTAATTAGCATTAGGACTTTGTAATCCTAACGCTATTTACTCTTTGCGCTCCCCATGTTAAGCATAGCGAGTGCAAAGTACAGTAACCTCGCGCTGAAAAGCACAATCTCCTGGAATTGTTAACCTGTTACTGGTCGGATTGTAATATGAGGGACCTGTGCTCAGAATAAAATTGGTCTCTATGAGAAAGAGACCCCTCCAGGCCCCATTATAGACTAGTGTAATGGATCCTAGAGAGGGTCTCACTAACAGAGGCGCTCAATGTTTTACAGTCTTTTAGGAGCATCTCTGTTAGTGAGACACTTCTTTAAGGACCATAACGCATTCAAAATAAAACATAGCCCATGTAACTCCATATATATTTTCTGATGACCCTTGTAGCACACTGCCTTCAACTCATATCACTCTCAGGCAGTCCTCCATATACTCTAGGGGTGCCTGAGAGTGATTGGAGTTGTAGACAGTGTGCTGGAAGTGTCAGACAATAGTATATGTAATGTGCAGTGTGTATGAGCGTATTACAGAGCCCCACGGCAAAACAATTCAGGCTCATACACACCGCACATTACTGTGAGTTTTATTGCTGTGCAGCTCTGTGATACACTCATACACACTGCACATTACCGCATATCACAGAGCTCAACAGCAATAAAACTCACAGCAATGTGCGGTGTGTATGAGCATATCACAGAATCCACAGCAATGGCAGGGAGGAGGGAGTGAGAGGGTTAACGTGAAGAATGTGAGGGATGTTAGAGAAGAGACAGGAGAAAAACCATAGCATCCAGAGCAGCCCCCCCCAGTAGCATACAGAGCAGCCCCCCTTCAATAGCATTCAGAGCAGCCCCCCTATAGTAGCATACAGAGCAGCCCCCCTCTAGTAGCATACAGAGCAGCCCCCCTCTAGTAGCATACAGAGCAGCCCCCCCTCTAGTAGCATACAGAGCAGCCCCCCTCTAGTAGCATACAGAGCAGCCCCCCAGTAGCATACAGAGCAGCCCCCTTCAATAGCATTCAGAGCAGCCCCCCTATAGTAGCATACAGAGCAGCCCCCCCAGTAGCATACAGAGCAGCCCCCCGTAGCATACAGAGCAGCCCCCCAGTAGCATACAGAGCAGCCCCCCCCAGTAGCATACAGAGCAGCCCCCCCTCTAGTAGCATACAGAGCAGCCCCCCCTCCCTCCTCCCTAGCAGCATCCAGAGCTCTGCAGTGTGATGGGCATTTTATACTTTTAAAAAATAAATCACATTTCCAGACCTGCACCTCCATGCTGGGGGTCTCAGCCTCCTCCCCATCAGCAGGCACGTGCTGCACTGGCACAGGATGATGACAGGAGAGTAGGGGAGGAGCCAGATGCCGATTGTCTCCAGGCTCACACACTTTGTGGAAAGGAGGGGGGGGGGCGCAGGAAGCAGACACAGCGCTGATGAAAGTGTGGCAGGGCAGTCAGGGGAAATCCAAATCCCTGGGACTAGCGTTTGGATTTTTTTGCACCCCCTCCCCTGCCCACCTGTATGCTTGTGACACCTGTCACCCAGGGTGGCACGCCCCCCCCCTTAGTACGCTATTGCACCCTAGTAAATGATTGAGAGTGATCTGGCCCCAACCCCTGTCAGGAGGCGATGCGGGGATGGACTCCTTCGGCCAGGTACACCCACGGAGGTGGCTGCGCCCGCCCATCAGTTCCTCCCATCCAGCAGGGGCCGTCCATTAGTTTCTAGCACCTCCCATTCAGCTACACTCCCCCATGAGTTCCTCCACCTAGTGGGAGGAATCTCATTAGTTGAATCTGATAGAACAGGCACTAGCTGCGCCCCTTCACAGCTGTGCCCGAGGCACGTGCCTCACTTGCCTCGCCCTTCCTACGGCCCTGCTAACTGGTGCTGGCCGTCTTAAACAGCAGCAACATACTGAGGATTTGGTGGATTGGCTAACCAGGCCATCCTCATCCTCCAAGTCCTCTGCCAGCCAGGCTTGTAGTGCTTTACTGTCCACCTCAGCTGACAAAACATCTAATGCAGCCTCCATGTCCACAGCTACTCCTACCGTAGCCTCACTATCACACACGGAGGAGTCAGCTGAATTGTTTGACTACAATTACAGTGACATGCTGCTTGAGGATGCGCAGCAAGTACAGTGCTCTGATTAAATCTCTGAGGTTGAGCAAGGGAGTATAATCAACCTAGAGGAAGGGGGTGCCAGTGATGACACACAAATAACTGGCACTCATATTGCCCCAGCAGCTGCAGCATACTGCCAAGTTGGCTCCAGTGATGAGGAGATAGGGGGTGAAGATGACATTGATGATGAGGTCACTGACTTTAACTATGGTGCCAGATCGAACAGAGGAATCAAGTGAGGAGGAGGGGGAGGAGGAGGAGGCACAGCAAACACGAGGCACAACATCCTCTATGACCAACCGTAGCACTAGCCAGTCCAAGGCATCAGATGTCAGAGCTGCTGTGGTGCAGAGCGCTGTTGTCTCAAAGCACACATGCAGGAACTCTGTTGTCTGGGAGTTCTTTAAGAAATGTGCAGCAGAGCGCACCGTTGCTATTTGTAATCTATGTCAGATGCGGCTTAAGCGTGGGAAAGACACCGGACACTTGGGTACCACGTGCTTGAAGAGACATATGAACACCTGCCACACATCCCGTTGGTGCAAAACTTTGCGTAGGTCCTCCTCCTCCTCATCTGTCTCTACCCCCACTGTATGTCCTGCCATGTCATTGCCTACAACCTCCACTGACAGGGATGATGCTACAGTAATGGATGTACCAGCTCCTTCCTCACAATGTGACATCATCCCATCAGCTGAAGATTTACGCAGTCAGATTACGTTGCCGCAGCTGCTGCAGCATAAGAAAAAATATAGTCCCAACCACCCCCAAGCACAGCATCTAAATGCCAGCTTAGCAAAATTACTCGCATTGCAGCTGTTGCCTTTCCAACTGGTGGACTCTGCTCCCTTCCGTGAATTTGCTGAATGTGCTGTACCACAGTGGCAGGTTCCGAAACGCCATTACTTTTCACGCAAGGCCATTCCAGCACTATACCAGCACGTGGAAGACAATGTTATACAGTCATTGGGAAAGGCAGTCAGTGTAAGGGCAGAGGCTATGACCCCTGTGTAGTGTTGTGTGTATGGAACCCAATGGCAAGCCGAAGAAGGAGACCAGGAGATGTATGATCAGTTGAGCGTTTACTGGATGGAACGAAATATAAGTCCAGAACAAAAGATAACACAAGATTTCTTTGACAAGAGTAAAGTCCAGAACAAAGGATTGTAGGGGTAAATAACACGAGTTGTAATCTTTGAAATAGACCAGGGTAGATGAATTGGACTTGAAGATAGGATCTGGAACTGGTACCGTGGGTATGGAAGCAAGCCTGGAGATGGAGCTGGTGTCGTGGTAGCAAGCCTGGAGATGGAGTTGGTGCCGTGGAAGCAAGCCTGTAGATGGAGCTGGTACCATGGAAGCAAGCCTGTAGATGGAGCTGGTACCGTGGAGGCGAGCCTGTAGATGGAGCTGGCACCGTGGAGGCAAGCCTGGAGAGGAAACTGGCACTGTGGTAGCAAGCCTGAAGATGGAACTGGTGCCGTGGAAGCAGGTCTGGAAGCGGAGCTGGTACCGTGGAAGCAGGTCTGGAAGCGGAGCTGGTTCCGTGGAAGCAGGTCTGGAAGCGGAGCTGGTACCGTGGAAGCAGGTCTAGAAGCGGAGCTGGTACCGTGGAAACAGGTCTGGAAGCAGAGCTGGTACCATGGAAGCAGGTCTGGAAGCGGAGCTGGTACCGTGGAAGCAGATCTGGAAGCAGAGCTGGTACCGTGGAAGCAGGTCTGGAAGCGGAGCTGGTACCATGGAAGCAGGTCTGGAAGCTGAGCTGGTACCGGGGAAGCAGGTCTGGAACTCGGGATTCTCGTAGAGCAGATACAAAGAGGAACCACTGGATAACGTGGTGGTGAACCACAGTATAACCTGGTTAATGAACTGGGAAAGGCGGCAGATTTAAATAGGGTTCAGAGGATCATAAGAACACCGTTCACCTGGGGCTCGTAGGTGGAGTTGGGATACATGAGTACTTGATAGGTTAATTGGTGGCATACGAGGATCTCCAGTGCAGGTGTAATGCAGTACCTTTACTTGACCAGCAGAGGGCACCAGAGTACCTAGGTCTTCATGCTTTAGGATGGATGATCGCGCATGCGCGCTTGGTTTCTGCTCAGTTGGATCCCGGAGGCGGCGTGGGACACATCCTGGCTCTCCTCCTCCAAGTTGAAGACCGGAACCAGGGAGCGACACGCCACGAGGGACCTCGGGTGAGTGTGCAAGGTGTCCCAACATGACGGCCGCGGTCCGACCGTGGCATGGGGAATGACAGGACCCCCCACCAAGGCACGACCCCCGGGTGCGCTTGATTGATGGCTTGGAAGGATAACGGATATGAAAGGCACGAACCTTCGCAGGAGCATGGATGTTGGCACTGGGTTCCCAAGATTGTTCTTCAGGACCGTATCCCTTCCAGTGTACCAAATATTCCAACCTGCCGTAACGGAGTCTTGAGTCCAGAATGCGTGAGATCTCGTATTCCTCTTCTCCAGACATGGGCACAGGAGCAGGTGGTTCAGTATTCCGATCAGGGAATGGATTCTCATGCCAGGGTTTCAAGAGAGACACATGGAAGACAGGATGGATCCTGTAGGAAGGAGGAAGGGTTAAATGGGCAGCCACGGAGTTAACCATTCTGAGTACCGGGAATGGACCAATGTAGCGAGGACCCAGTTTCTTTGAAGGACAATCCAAATGAAGATGGGCAGTGGATAGTAACACCTTATACCCAGGTTCATACACAGGAGCTTCCTTTCGGCCACGATCAGCATACTTCTTTTGGTTCTGCTGGGCTAGTCGTAACTGGTGGCGTAGCGTTCGTAGTTGACCACGTAGGGTTCTCAGACGGGTTGGCACTTCTGGAACTGGAGTGTTGAGCAGCATCTCTGGAAGAGTGCTAGGATGATAACCATAATTGGCAAAAAAAGTTGAAAAGTGAGTAGATGAGTGTACCTGATTATTGTACGCAAATTCGGCAGTCGGTATGACGTCCAGCCAGTCGTCTTGGAGGTGCGTGGTGAAACAACAAAGGTATTGTTCCAGCGTTTGATTTGTCCACTCAGTCTGGCCATTACTCTGTGGATGAAAAGCTGAAGAGAGACACCTGGCAATCCGTAAGCTACGACACATTTGGGACCAGAAACGGGAAGTAAACTGAGATCCTCTATCTGTAACAATGGAACGAGGAGTACCATGGAGTCGGAATATCTCCTTGATGAACAAGGTGGCTGTTTCGGCTGCTGTGGGTAGGCCTACTGCTGGTATGAAATGGGCCATCTTGGTACAGCGGTCTACCACCACCAGGATGGTGGTGTAGCGATGCGAAGGGGGAAGATCCACTATAAAGTCCATCGAAATATCTTTCCACGGATGCAGCGGCGGAGCCAAAGGTTGGAGAAGACCAGCAGGACGGGTGCGGTGTTGTTTGTTGCACGCACAGACAGAACAAGAGGTTACAAAGGCGATGATGTCCTTCTTAACGGATGGCCACCAGAAGTATCGCTGTACGGCATCTATGGTTTTCTTGATGCCACCATGACCAGCAGCCGGGATGTCATGGGAGTGTTGTAATACCTGTAGACGAACCTCAGGAGGAACATATATTTGTTCGTCATGATGGAAGAGACCATCGTTGGATACGAGTCCCTGGACATCAGTCGGTGGTTGAAGACTGTATTTCTTTATATTTTCTTTTAAGGATCCTTGTGAGGCACAGAAGAAGTCGTTAGGCAGGATAGAGTCGGTTTGAGTGGTAGATGGAGAGGCGTCTGAGTCGTACCGACGGGAAAGAGCATCTGCCTTACCATTTCTTACTCCAGGTCTGTAGGTGATGTGCAACAGAAAGCGGGCGAAGAATAACGCCCATCTGGCTTGTCGAGGTCGCAGCCTTTTGGCGGTGCGGAGATATTCCAAATTGCGGTGGTCCGTGTAGACGACCACAGGATGTTTTGCCCCTTCGAGAAGGAGACTCCATTCCTCAAGGGCACTCTTGATCGCCAGGAGTTCTTTCTCACCGATACTGATATTCTTTTCGGCTGGGGTAAGACGTCTGGAATAAAAGGCCACGGTATGCGTAAGGTTCTTGACTCCAGATTTTTGGGAGAGAATCGCTCCTAGGGCAATATCAGAGGCGTCTGATTCCAGAGAGTATGGTAGATTGATGTCTGGCTGTTTCAGGATTGGGGCTTGGGTGAAGCTTTCTTTCAGCTTGTCGAAAGCTTGCTGAGCTTCTTCAGTCCAACAGAATCTCACATCTTTTTTGGTCAGGGAAGTGATAGGTGCGCTGAGATGAGAGAAGGACCGAATGAAGCGACGGTAAAAGTTGGCGAATCCCATGAATTGCTGAACCATCTTTTTGTCTCTGGGTGTCGGCCAGTCTAGAATCGCCTTAATCTTGGCTTTATCCATTTCAACATGTCCTGGTGATAGGACATTTTCCAGGAATTCTATAGAGGATTTTTCAAAAGTGCTTTTCTCGAGTTTACCGTATAACTTATGTTGACGAAGACGAGATAATACGAGACGGACATGTTGTTCATGTTCTTGGATGGTTCGAGAGTATACTAAGAGATCGTCGAGGTAGACCACCAGGAAGGTATCCAGGACGTCACGGAAGATGTCGTTGAGAAAATGCTGGAAGGCGGCTGGAGCATTGCATAACCCAAACAGCATGACGAGATACTCGAAGTGGCCGTATCGGGATCAGAAGGCGGTCTTCCACTCGTCTCCTTCTCTCATGCAGACCAAGTTATACGCTCCTCGAAGATCGATCTTAGTAAAAATACACGCATCTTTCACCCTATCGAGCAGTTCAGGAATCAATGGGAGCGGGTAGCGATTCCGTACTGTGATTGCGTTTAGTGCTCTATAATCAACGCAGAGGCGAAGGCCGCCTTCTCTTTTCCCAACGAAGAAGATGCCAGCTCCAGCAGGAGATGTGGAGTGACGGATGAATCCTTTTGTAAGGCTGTCTTCGATGTAGTCCTTCAGAGACTGTGATTCGGGGACAGACAGATTAAAAATGCGTCCATGGGGTATGGGTGCTCCTGAAAGGAGGTCAATAGGACAGTTGTACACTCTGTGTGGAGGAAGTGTATCAACCCCTTTTTTCTCGAACACGTCTTGGAATTCTGAATACATAGTTGGTAGCGTGGAAGATGGATAGGTGGAAAAGGCGACGTTCTCAGACTCGGAGTCGTTCATGCAGCAGACTCGACAGTGACAGGATGGGAAGGATATGGTATTTGAAGACCAATTAATATAAGGGTTATGGGTGCGAAGCCAAGAAAGTCCCAGTACAATAGGGAATAAGGGAGAAGGGACGATGTCCCATTGAAGATATTCTTTGTGCTTGGTTCCGATTAGGAGCTTTAAGGGAGTGGTTTCGTTAGTGACTGGACCGGTGCGTAGGGTGCTTCCATCCACCATATGCAGAGGCACGGGTTTCTTTTTTAGTTGGGTAGGAACAGCCAAGGAGGTAGCAAGGGATATGTCAAAGAAGCTGTTACTGGCTCCGGAGTCGATGATGGCATTCAAGTTGACGCTTCTATCTCCCCACTGTAAGGTGACAGGAATGGCTAGGTGAGTAGAAGCAGAGCCGACCACACTTTGAAGAGAGGCAACAGTTGGATGGTTCTTACCTCTTTCAGAGGGACGAGGTGGTTGTGTAGGGCAGCCACGTAACAGATGACCTGGTTGACCGCAATACAGGCAGAGATTCTGGGTATGACGTCTATTACGTTCGGCGGGTGACAGCGGACCTCTGATAGTGCCGATCTCCATGGGTTCTGGGCTTGAGGAGGAGGTCGGTCGTGAAGAGGACACAGGGGAAGGCTCGTGTCTTCGAGGAGACGTTAAAGGAGCATTGGAGAGTCTCTCTTGACGTCGTTCTCTGAACCGTTGGTCCAAGACCAGAGATTGGGTGATCAAGGCCTCCAAGGAAGCAGGTACTCCTATGCGAGCCAATTCATCTTTCAGTTGTTCGGAAAGACCATGACGAAAGTGATCTTTAAGGCCCACATCATTCAGGCCTGTGTCGGCAGCCACCGCCCGGAATTCAGAGACGTAGTCCTCCACTGGTCGCCTTCCTTGTTTTAGGTTTCGGATGGTGGTTAATGCAGCAGAAGACCTCAGAGGGTCATCATAGATAGGGTTCATGGCCCAGACGAAGGAACCCCAGGAAGTCAGTAGGGGGCTTCCTTCATGTAGCAACTGGAAGGCCCATTCCTGTGGAGGTCCAGACAGTAAGGAGATGGCTGACATCACCTTCACAGAGTCCGACCCATAGGTATGTGGGCAAAGGGAGAACATGAGTCCACATGCGGTGATGAATGTACGATACTTTGTGCGGTCGCCGGCAAACCGTTCAGGCATGTTGACCCTGGGTTCGGGAGTGGGCAGATCTACCTGTCACGAACCTACCACACTGCCTCCATTATCAGCACTATTCAGAAACATCTCCTTACCTTAACCTGGTCATCTGCATGTCTCGTTTGTGTGTAAAGATCAGCATCTTGATGATGTCATCAGAGGAGTGCCGGAGGTACAGAGATATACTCAGAGAGCACCTGAGATCAATTCCACACCAATCAGAGACCCATAAAAGAGAGGCTTGCTGGGTAAGTCATTGCTCAATTATTGTCCTCCCTACCTCGAGCTAACCATTCTATTCCTAGCCTTTGATCCTGATACCCAGGTCGCTGAACCTCTGCCTGTGGCCAGCAACGCTGTCTTATGTTACCCAAGTCGCTGGACCCGCCTGTGACCAGCAACGCTGTCTCCTGTTACCCAAGTCGCTGAACCTTCTGCCTGTGACCAGCAACGCTATCTTCTATTACCCCAGTCGCTGGACCCGCCTGTGACCAGCAACGCTGTCTCCTGTTACCCAAGTCGCTGAACCTTCTGCCTGTGACCAGCAACGCTATCTTCTATTACCCAAGTCGCTGAACCCGCCTGTGACCAGCAACGCTGTCTCCTGTTACCCAAGTCGCTGAACCTTCTGCCTGTGACCAGCAACGCTATCTTCTATTACCCAAGTCGCTGAACCCGCCTGTGACCAGCAACGCTGTCTTCTGTTACCCAAGTCGCTGAACCTTGCCTATGACCAGCGACGCTGTCTTCTATTACCCAAGTCGCTGAACCTTGCCTGTGACCAGTAACGCTGTCTTCTGTTACCCAAGTCGCTGAACCTCTGCCTATGACCAGCGGCGCTGTCTTCTATTACCCAAGTCGCTGAACCTTGCCTGTGACCAGCAACGCTGTCTTCTGTTACCCAAGTTGCTGAACCTCTGCCTGTAACCAGCAACGCTGTCTTCTGTTACCCAAGTCGCTGAACCTCTGCCTGTGACCAGCAACGCTGTCTTCTGTTACCCAAGTCGCTGAACCTCCGCCTGTGACCAGCAACGCTGTCTTATGTTACCTAAGTCGCTGGACTTCTGCCTGTGACCAGCAACGCTGTCTTCTGTTACCCAAGTCGCTGAACCTCTGCCTGTGACCAGCAACGCTGTCTTCTGTTACCCAAGTCACTGAACTTTTGCCTGTAACTTTGACTACGCTATCTTCTGGAGGTACAGAGATATACTCAGAGAGCACCTGAGATCAATTCCACACCAATCAGAGACCCATAAAAGAGAGGCTTGCTGGGTAAGTCATTGCTCAATTATTGTCCTCCCTACCTCGAGCTAACCATTCTATTCCTAGCCTTTGATCCTGATACCCAGGTCGCTGAACCTCTGCCTGTGGCCAGCAACGCTTTCTTATGTTACCCAGCAACGCTATCTTCTATTACCCAAGTCGCTGAACGCGCCTGTGACCAGCAACGCTGTCTCCTGTTACCCAAGTCGCTGAACCTTCTGCCTGTGACCAGCAACGCTATCTTCTATTACCCAAGTCGCTGAACGCGCCTGTGACCAGCAACGCTGTCTCCTGTTACCCAAGTCGCTGAACCTTCTGCCTGTGACCAGCAACGCTATCTTCTATTACCCAAGTCGCTGAACCCGCCTGTGACCAGCAACGCTGTCTTCTGTTACCCAAGTCGCTGAACCTCTGCCTATGACCAGCGGCGCTGTCTTCTATTACCCAAGTCGCTGAACCTTGCCTATGACCAGCGACGCTGTCTTCTATTACCCAAGTCGCTGAACCTTGCCTGTGACCAGCAACGCTGTCTTCTGTTACCCAAGTCGCTGAACCTCTGCCTATGACCAGCGGCGCTGTCTTCTATTACCCAAGTCGCTGAACCTTGCCTGTGACCAGCAACGCTGTCTTCTGTTACCCAAGTTGCTGAACCTCTGCCTGTAACCAGCAACGCTGTCTTCTGTTACCCAAGTCGCTGAACCTCTGCCTGTGACCAGCAACGCTGTCTTCTGTTACCCAAGTCGCTGAACCTCTGCCTGTGACCAGCAACGCTGTCTTCTGTTACCCAAGTCGCTGGACCTCTGCCTGTAACCAGCAACGCTGTCTTCTATTACCCAAGTCGCTGAACCTCCGCCTGTGACCAGCAACGCTGTCTTATGTTACCTAAGTCGCTGGACTTCTGCCTGTGACCAGCAACGCTGTCTTCTGTTACCCAAGTCGCTGAACCTCTGCCTGTGACCAGCAACGCTGTCTTCTGTTACCCAAGTCACTGAACTTTTGCCTGTAACTTTGACTACGCTATCTTCTGTTGCCCAAGTTGCCGAAACACTGCTTGTGACCTCGACCACGCTATACTCTTAAATAAAAGTGTTCAAGACCAGTCCTAGTGGCGTCTAACCTTATCTTCCACAACCATATTGTACAGATCAAGTCTCCATTACATCTGGTTCCTTATCAGAATATATACAGTTGTGTTCAAAATTATTCAACCCCCAATGCTGTAAAGGGTTTTAGGGAATTTAGTGTACATTTGTAATTGTATTCAGAATGAAATCCTACAAGGACTTTTTAAAGAACCATATGCAACTAAAATGACATCAATTGCTTTTGTAGTACAGTAGTAAATGTTTCTTTTGTGAATTCTTCATTGACACAATTATTCAACCCCTTAAAGACTACCACTCTGAAGAACAGAGGTTCATTCAAGTGTTTTCAATCAGGTATTGAAAACACCTGTGGATGTCACGGAGCAGCAATAAAGCATAATAAGCACCAATTAGGCAGCTTTAAAATGACTGTGATACTCAGCTCCTTCTAGACATTTACTGGTGTGGTTACAAACATGGTGAAGTCAAGAGAATGGTCCAGGAAGACAAGAGAAGAGGTGATTACTCTTCACAGGAAGGGCATTGGCTATAAGAAGATTGCAAAGATGTTAAACATACCAAGAGACCATAGGAAGCATCATTCGCAAATTCAAGGCAAAGGGCACTGTTGAAACGCTACCTGGTCGTGGCAGAAAGAAGATGTTGACTTCGGCTGCTGTGCGCTACCTGAAGCGTAGAGTGGAGAAAAGTCCCCGTGTGACTGCTGAGGAACTGAGAAAAGATTTGTCAGATGTGGGTACTGAAGTTTCAGCTCAGACAATACGGCACACACTGCGTAATGAAGGCCTCCATGCCAGAACTCCCAGGCGCACCCCCTTGCTGTCTCCAAAGAATAAGAAGAGTCGACTGCAGTATGCCAAAAGTCATGTGGACAAACCACAGAAGTTTTGGGATAGTGTTTTGTGGACTGATGAAACAAAATTAGAACTGTTTGGGCCCATGGATAAACGCTATGTTTGGAGGAGGAAGAACAAGGCCTATGAAGAAAAGAACACCTTGCCTACTGTGAAGCATGGCGGGGGGTCAATCATGCTTTGGGGCTGTTTTGCTTCTGCAGGTACAGGGAAGCTTCAGCGTGTGCAAGGTACCATGAATTCTCTTCAGTACCAGGAGATATTGGATGACAATGTGATGCAGTTTGTCACAAACCTGAGGCTTGGGAGACGTTGGACCTTTCAACAGGACAATGATCCCAAGCATACCACCAAGTCCACTAGAGCATGGTTGCAGATTAAAGGCTGGAACATTTTGGAGTGGCCATCGCAGTCACCTGACTTAAATCCGATTGAGAACCTCTGGTGGGACTTAAAGAAAGCAGTTGCAGTGTGCAAGCCTAAGAATGTGACTGAACTGGAGGCTTTTGCCATGACGAATGGGCGAAGATACCCGTAGATCGCTGCAAGACACTTGTGTCAAGCTATGCTTCACGTTTAAAAGCTGTTATAACTGTAAAAGGATGTTGTACTAAGTACTAAGATTGAATGTCACTTGGGGGTTGAATAAAACTGATAATGATGTGAGCACAGAAAAGACATTTGTGGTTATTTCATTATAAATGTTATGTTATATTTGTCTGACCTACACGTGCCTCTTTGATTTAATTGTAAGCAAGATGACTGAATGATTAAAATCAATGTCAAACTGGCCAAAACACTCAATTTCAGTGGGGGTTGAATAATTTTGAACACAACTGTATATAACACCGTAACAGAATAATTGAGCCTACAAAATGGAACCATCGGGGATAAGCGAAGCTGTGTCAGCCATCTCCAATCAAGTCACTGCTCTCGCTATGACAGTACAAGATATGCAACAGAATCTAGCTACAGTCCAGACCATACAAGAACGCCTCGAGACTCATATTGCCGTTTCCACTCCTTTACCTGGGGATTCTAGGATACCTGAACTGCCTACACATCATACTGTGACCAACGTGACTGAACCTTATGTCTCCCCGCCGGAAAAATTTGATGGAAACCGTAAGAAATTTAGATGTTTCATCACTTCATGTCAAATTATGTTTTCTCTTCAACCCCGTACTTATGCCTCTGATTACTCTAGAATACATTCAGTGATCTCTCTTCTAACCGAAAGGCCACAATGTTGGGCTCATCATCTTATACATACTAATGACCCTGCACTCAGCGATTGGAATTCATTCCTAAAGGCTATATCTGAATTATATGATGATCCCCACCGACTAAACAATGCCGCTTTTGCCCTCTCTAACCTGAAGCAAGGAAAAAATGATATGGAAGATTATGTGACTGAATTCCGTCACCATGCACTTGAATCTGAATGGAACGAACCCGCCTTACTAGCCCAATTTAAATCTGGCTTATCAGAATACGTAAAGGACGAACTGGCTAGAATAGAGGCCCCAACGTCATTGGAATCAGTCATGTCTCTCTGTATCCAAATCGATAGACGGTACCGAGAGAGACGGGCAGAAAGAGCTATCGTCTTTCGTCCTCCCATAAGACGGGTTGTCAACACTCCGGCATCTCATTCTCTAGTACCTGCGCCACCGGCTCCCGGACATGAACCCATGCAAATCAACAGTGCTAGAGGACCCCTCACTGATACTGAGAGGACGAGATGTAGATCTCTTGGTCTATGTATGTACTGTGGTCGTGAGGGCCATCAACTAAGAGAATGCCGAGAGAAACCCAACTACCGAGGAGGTAAGATGATATCTGCCGCTAACAATACTATGTACGATATAAGTGCTACTTGTGCTTCCACTCATCTAACCGTTCCTATGTCCCTCCAGTGGAACGATCAGCTCAAGACCGTACCGGCAATGATTGATTCCAGAGCTAGCGGGTGTTTTATTGATATCGCCCTAGCTTCTACTCTGAAGATTCCTCTTGTATCCAAAAAACGACCGATTACTGTACAATTATTGGACGGAAGTCCACTAAAAACTGGGCCCGTATCACAAGAAACCATTCCACTAGAAGTCTCCATAGGAACCACTCATAGAGAAATGCTATCATTTGACATAGTCGGGTCACCCATATTTCCTGTTATCCTCGGACTACCTTGGCTTCGCAAACACAATCCCGTTATAGACTGGCAACACGGCACACTCTCCGTTTCTACGGAAAATAAAAATGATGCTGATATACAAAGTAATAATCCTTCTCCTATATTTATCGCAGCTGTTATACCTAGTATATATGCAGAATTCTCAGATGTTTTCCAAGAAAAGGAGCTGATATATTACCCTCTCATAGGCAATATGATTGCCCAATCGATCTATACCCGGGGACCTCTATCCCTTTCGGGCGGATCTACCCGCTTTCCGGTCCTGAGTTAAATGTCCTAAAGGATTATATAGATGAGAACCTCCATAAAGGTTTTATACGGCCTTCTACCTCACCTGCTGGAGCCCCCATATTTTTTGCCGGGAAAAGGATGGAGGATTAAGACCGTGTATTGACTACCAAGAGTTAAATAATATCACCATCAAGAACAAATACCCATTACCTCTCATAACGGAACTCATGGATCGACTAAGAGGGGCCCAATACTTTACTAAACTCGATTTAAGAGGTGCCTATAATCTCGTAAGGATAAGAAGGGGTGACGAATGGAAGACTGCGTTCCGCTCCCGCTACGGGCATTTTGAGTATTTGGTGATGCCATACGGGCTTTGCAATGCCCCAGCAACCTTTCAGCGTTTCCTAAATGATATTTTTAGGGATGTGTTAGATATCTCTGTCGTCATATATCTAGATGATATATTGATCTTCTCTGATACCATCGAACGACATCATGACCAAGTAAAGAAAGTATTGCAGAGATTAAGAAAATATAATTTATATGCAAAACTTGAAAAATGTACCTTTGATAGCCAAGAAATAGATTTTTTAGAATTCGTATTGACACCAGACAGCATCAGAATGGACCGGGAGAAAATAAAAGCAGTTGAAGACTGGCCAGTACCGGCAAATCGAAAAGGTATCCAATGCTTCCTGGGATTCTGCAATTTTTACCGCAAATTTATCAAAGATTTCTCAAGGTTAGTAAAACCGTTAACAGAATTAACCAGTATCCATTCTCGTTTTATATGGACCACCAGAGCACAACATGCTTTTGACGAATTAAAGAAAAGATTCACGACAGCCCCTATACTAGCCTTACCAAATCCCAATATTTCCTACTACATGGAAGTCGATGCTTCAGAGTATGCTATTGGAGCTATATTATCTCAAAGAACTGATTACAATGATATGCTTCATCCAGTAGCCTACTACTCGAAAACCTTATCTCCAGCACAAAGAAATTATGACATAGGAGAAAGAGAACTATTAGCGATCAAACTTTCTCTAGAAGAATGGCGTCATTTATTAGAAGGTTCATTATATCCAATCACCATCTTTACTGATCATAAAAACCTTGAATACTTGCAAAAAGCCAAAAGGTTAAAACCAAGACAAGCAAGATGGGCCCTCTTTTTTAGTCGATTTGACTTACGCATAACATACCGACCAGGAGATAAAAATGGTAAAGCAGATGCCCTTTCTCGTTTACACTTTAGAGAAATACCTGCCAGAGAAGAGAATATACTTCCGAGCACCTGTTTCCTAACTACTGATGTACCTTTATGGGATGATTTAAAAAGATATGCACAAAATGTTAACCCAAATATTACTAGTGTTCCTTTACAGAGAAAAGATGGATTCCTCATGAGAAATAATCAATTCTACGCTCCTCAAGAAACCCGCCTACGAATCCTCCAATTCCATCATGATTCAACATTAGGGGGTCATAGAGGCGTACACAAAACAATTGAACTAATAAGAAGATACTTCTGGGGGGCGTGGCCTGGACGCGAAGCAAGATGGCCGCTTAGTTCTGCAGCTCTGCACCCGGGCGCACCAAATAAGCACTACGAATGTCCGCAAGACGTCCCACGGGACAAAAAAAATGAGCCGCTGCCTCAGTGACCCTCCCGCACGCACCAGCGCTGACCGGGAGCTCCCCGATGCGCCACTATCTCCGCGGATCACAGGCTGCTTCCTCACAAGGCCGCAAAACCAAGATGGCGGCGGCCGGGGACCGCATGGTAGAATCGGAGGACGATCTGCAGGACAGCCGGACTTCCTCTCTGAGCGACATACCAACGGCGGAGGTAAGGGAGACCCTGCGCCACCTTCCCACTAAGAGAGACCTGGAATCTTTATTCTCACGCTTTGAGGCGAAATTTGATGCAAAATTCGCTGAACTAGGGGCTGATGTGCGACAGCTGGGAGGCAGAGTGCAGGATTTAGAAGAGGACAGAGACGCTTCCATGGCTCACCTAGACAGACTTCAGGCCCAAATAAATGAACAGTCTCGATATGTTACTGACCTACGCCGCTCAGTAGACGACTTAGATAATAGAGGGCGCCGCAACAATGTCCGTATTAGAGGCGTCCCTGAACCGGAGGACACAGAAGATATACCCCTCACTCTACGAACTCTATTTAATGCGCTCCTCGAACGCCCGCCTGATACGCCGATACTGCTTGATAGAGCACATAGGGCGCTGCGCCCACGGGGAGCCCCGTCAGCACCCCCAAGAGATATCATCTGCCGCATACATCATTTCCCGCTCAAGGAAGAGATCATGCAAGCGGCCAGAAAGAAACGATCAATCACACATGATGGACACGCGATTGAAGTCTACCAAGATCTTTCCAGATTCACTCTGCAAGCTCGGAGACACCTTAAACCGATCACGGATGTCCTCAGAGATCGAGACATTAGATACAGGTGGGGCTACCCTTTTGCTCTTACTGTACGGAGGGATAATCAGCTCATGACTATAATGGAACCTGGAGATGTGCCTGAGTTTATTCGCGCTCTGGACCTACCGCAGGTGGAGGTCGCAAATTGGCATGGAGGAGATTTACTGGATTTCCCCCCTCCCAAGCCCCAACGGCAAAAATGGCAAGCAGTCCGTAAACAGAAGAACCGCCACCCCCTCAGGGATGAGGCAACAGACCCAGGACTCCACCCGTCCTTTGGCCCGGCGAGGAGGACTCCTGAGAAGTTCTCCCCCTCTTTCTGGTTTCCTACTCCCCCTTCCACTGTGTTGGCTACAACGACCGGCAGGTCCATTACGACACCTACATTCCAAGGACGGAGGCCCAAAGCCCTTGGGAGTGTCCACATGGCTCTACATCTCTTGTTCTCCTGTTTTTCGTTTTTTTAGTTTTTTGCTTTTTTTTCTGCTATAAGATATTAGATGACGGGACGTGTCCTGTGGTTATGTCCTTCTGTCAAGGACGACACTCGATGGTTAAGCATATTTTACATTTGCCCGGGTGCGGCAGAATTAGGAGGCTGTTACACTACTTTAATTGTAGTGCTGTATTTCGTTTATTTTACACTCACTAAGGTTTTCATGTTGCGTATTTTGTTTGTGTTCTACACCACCCCCCTTGCGGTGTTTGAATTTCACCAGTATGCCTGGAACGGCTGTTCCACACTCTCATCTTGCTGGATTGACCCCATATGGGTCTGTACCCTACGCGGGTACCCACACCGATCTTCACTATGTGTTCTGCACTGTAAGGTGCGGTTTATGATTTTTTTATTGTCTGTATTTTGGTCTTTATTACTGTATGTCTATTTGGGTCAATGCAACATGTACGACTTGTCCGTGCCGGAACCGCTTGCGATAAGCCAGCGCAGGGGAGTGCATTCTCTCCAACACTGTAAATTTTTTAGGGACACTTTTTTAGATTATGGCTAAAATACGACTTATATCCCTGAATGTCAGGGGACTGAACCACCCGGCTAAGCGGCGGATCGCTATGGCTGATCTCCGTAAGCAAAAGTGCGATTTTGCCTTCTTGCAAGAAACTCATTTTCGGCTAGACAGTGCTCCAACTTTGCGCTCAGCTTACTTTACCCAGGGCTTCTATAGTAACTTTGAGGCGTCAAAATCTAGAGGGGTGGCTATTCTGGTAGCTTCACATATCCCTTTTACATGCATCTCCCAGATGACAGACCCACAGGGCCGTTTCATCTTTATTAAGGGGCATATCGGAGCTAGACTGGTCACGCTGGCAAATCTATACCTTCCCAACACCCATCAATGCACTGCGCTCAGAAAAATTTTGAACAAACTCGCTAAGTTTGCTGAAGGCCCTCTATTTTGTGGAGGAGATTTTAATATCTCCCCGGACTCCCCGAAGGAAGCTGCTTCTTCCCCGGGAGCGTCACAGCCATCTAAACGGAGGAGATTCCACCAACTGTTACAGACGTTTCAATTAGTAGATTGTTGGAGAGCAATGCACCCCGCTGGGCGCGATTACACATTTTACTCGCACGCTGCCCGAGTTTACTCCCGTCTGGACCTTTTTCTCATGTCTCATCATACCCTTCATTTAATTCGCACTGTGTCCATAGGGAGTATTACTTGGTCAGACCACGCCCCAGTGTTGATGGACCTCGAAGTCCCTGACCTACCCCCTAGACAATACCAATGGCGTCTTAATGAATCTCTTCTGAAAGACGTGGTCCACCGGGAGTATCTCACGGAGGCCATTACTCACTACTTTGACGAGAATGATAATGGGGAAGTCACAGATCCCTTACTGTGGGAAGCACATAAGAGTGTACTTCGGGGTCAGCTGATACAGCTGGGGGCCCGATGTAAAAGGGATAGGGGAGACAAGATCCAATCTTTGCTTGCGGATATACAAACTTTTGAGACCCTCCACAAGACCACTCCATCCGCTGAACATTATTCCGCCCTGTCCTCCCTCCGATCAGAACTGAGGGAACTGCTCCATCACCATGCATGTAGGTCGCTCCTCCTTACTAAACGCTCTTATTACCTTCATGGTAATAAATGTGGCAAACTATTGGCGAGAGCCCTACGCCAGAAGTATCAGTCTACCTACATCCCAAACTTAGACGCTCCGACGGCTCCGTCACGCATCTCAATGACGAAATTATAGCTGAGTTCCATACCTACTATCATCCCTATATAATCTTAGGGACTCACCCCCTCCAGTTAAGCTTATGGCGGATTACCTGGCTAAAGCCTTGGATGTTACTATCTCCCCAGACCAAGCTGAGGCACTGGATGTCCCCTTCACATCTGAGGAATTGGCGGAGGCGCTTAAAGCTACCCCGACAGGGAAAAGTCCGGGTCCTGATGGCTTTTCTATTGGGTACTATCGGACCTTCCTGAAGTCATTGGGCCCCTACCTTCTCCGCTCCTTTAACGCGATTGACGAAGAGACTAGTTTCCCCGCTGAAGCTCTCCGAGCAACAATCTCGCTTATACCGAAACCTGGTAAAGACCTTTTATCATGCTCTAACTACCGCCCCATCTCTCTAATAAATAACGACATAAAGCTTATGGCAAAAATGCTGGCCCGGAGACTTAACCCTATACTCCCCTCTCTAATCCATCCCGACCAAGTGGGATTCGTACCTCTTAGAGGTGCTCGGGATAACACTCTGAGAGCCATAAACCTTCTTCATATATCTCGGGTCAGCTTTACCCCTATGCTCTTTCTCTCGGTCGACGCCGAAAAGGCGTTCGACCGAGTAGATTGGTCATTTCTTAATAGCGGTTCTAGCAAAACTAGGTTTGGGGCCTCGCTGGCTGGCCTGGGTTTCGGCACTCTACAGTAACCCTACGGCCCTCCTTCGCGTAAATGGCTCACTCTCCAGCCCCTTGTCGGTCCGGAACGGGACGCGTCAGGGATGTCCACTCTCCCCGATACTGTTTATTATTACACTGGAACCTTTCTTACAGAGGTTACGGGACAATGAATGTATTCGAGGATACAATGGCCCCTTACATGAGTATAAAGTTTCTGCCTTTGCGGACGATGTGCTACTGACGATCATAGATCCCTTACAATCTCTCCCAGCGTTTTTGCGGGAAGTCCATTTATATGCCGCGGTTTCTAATTTTAAGATTAACACTACTAAATGCGAGGCAGTTGGAGTGGACATCCCTGACGCCACTCGTTTGCAGATCAGATCACTCTTCCCCTTCTCGTGGCAATCAGAAGCTATCACATACTTGGGCCTCCGACTCCCCTCTGACCTTACTTTATTATACACTCTTAACTATGAACCTCTCTTACACAAGGTACGGAGCGACCTGCAGGCATGGGATAAGCCCCACTTTTCTTGGTTTGGAAGGATTAATATAATAAAGATGTCCATACTACCTAAGTTCCTCTACTTATTCCAGACTCTCCCTATCCATGTTACCCCTTCATTTTTCAACACACTACGCAGCTTATTTGGAAAGTTTATATGGGCTGACAAACGACCCAGGTTGGCCTTTCGCTTACTGACCCGCCCTAAACACCGGGAGGATTGAGTACACCCCACATGGAATATTACTATGTGGCCGCACTGCTCCTTCGCCTATCAGACTGGTCCATGTCCCCTCCCCATAAGCTGTGGGTCCCCCTTGAACAAAAATTCCTCCAAGTCCCCATTGCCTCAGCACCTTGGCAAACGGTCTCACACACCACTATCTGCCCGACGCCGCGCACCAACGATATCCCCGACTCTGAGGTTATGGCGCCGCTATCGTCACAGACTGGATCTCTCCCCACTCCCCTCCCCCCTTACCCCCATAACCAGCAACCCTGACTTCCTACCCGGCCGCCAACCCTCATTCCTGGACATTGACTATGATGGCCCTTATCTAACGATTCAGACGTGCACTGTTGAGGGCACGCTTCTACCCTTAGAGCAATTGGTGCCACAGCGGAAACCGTCCCCAATGGAGGCATATCGCTATCTCCAACTCAAACACTTCTGGTCCAGCCTGACTGCACACCAACCGTACAGATCTACTCTGTCCCCTTTTGAAAACCTCTGCACTCAAGACCCCCCACCACCTCACCTCCTTTCATTAATATATGCCCTTCTGATGGCTGCGGAATACCCAGACCTACCCTCCTACACTACTAAGTGGGAAATCGAGACCCCCCTCCCTTGACCGAACGAGCTTGGTTGGATATCTTTCATATCACTTTCCATTCGTCCAGAGACCTGAAAGTACAAGAAATGAATTATAAATTGCTATCACGATGGTACCTCACACCTAACAGATTAGCGTTGATGCACCCGGGTGTGTCCCCGGACTGTTGGAGATGTGGGCTTGCGAAAGGAATGTTCATTCATATTTGGTGGTCCTGCCCGTTTATAGTACCCTACTGGGAGGTGGTGTTCACCTATGTTAACGAAATCACCTCTATGGAAATCCCCTTCACCCCGCAAGCAGCTCTCCTACATGTGGTCCCCCTATCCCCAAATAGATATATTAAGTCTCTAATGATCCACTTGTTTAACTCAGCAAAATCCCTGATTCCCAGACACTGGAGATCGGAATCACCACCAACAATCTTTGAATGGATAGATCGGGTCTCCAGCGTTAGGGAAATGGAGGAACTCCACCTCTCACTGGAAAACAAATATGATATTTACTTTAAAACGTGGTACTGGTGGTCTGACTTTGTTATGAAACACCGTAAGGATAACCCGGAGGCCATAGCCAGGTCCCATGAAAGGCGAGCCATATCCCCCGTATTCCCCTCAGAGAACGAGCTGGTAGACTGAGACAGTATTTTGGAGCCGGCAGACGAACGAGACTCTCCCATGTGATCATAGGGATCACAAGACCCAACCTTGTGTATTTGTATTTGTTTTTGTTTTGTTTCGTTTTATTGTCCTTATGGTTTTCGTTTTTTTCTTTTGTTTTCTCCTTCCTTGTTCTTCTTTCCATAAGAATACCTTGCATTAGATGGTATAAGCTTATTTTATCGGTACTTTTCTGTATCTCACTTATCATTCTGTAATTGAACTGATAATGCCTTGATTATATGCAATCTTTTATTTCAATAAAAAAGATATTATACAAAAAAAAAAAAAAAAGAAGATACTTCTGGTGGCCAGGTATGAACAGAGGTATTCTCAATTTTGTCCGTAGTTGTCCCACCTGTAATCGTATGAAGGATGCCAGGTCGCCAGTACAAGGGTTATTACGTCCATTACCCGTACCTTCTTCCCCATGGAAGGACATTACCATGGATTTTATTACAGATCTCCCCGATTCTTCTGGTTATACCACTATCATGGTCGTGGTTGACAGATTCTCTAAGATGATTCATCTTATCCCTACCAAGCATGTGCCTACCGCTCTTGAAACCGCCCAACTATTCATGGAGAATATATTCAAGCTTCACGGAATGCCCCAGTCCATCGTTACTGACAGGGGTCCACAATTCGCCTCCCGTTTCTGGTCCGCTTTTTGTAAAGGTTTACATATACAACGTAACCTCTCAAACGCCTTTCATCCGCAAACAGATGGACAAACAGAAAGAATCAATGGCATTATAGAACAATATCTACGCTGCTTCATCACACATCTTCAGGACGATTGGGTCCAATACATACCATTAGCAGAGTTTAACTACAACAACCAAAGACAAACATCCACTGGTATGTCTCCCTTCTTCGCAGTCTATGGAACACATCCTACCCTAATACCCAGTTCTCCTATGACAAGCGATACCCCCTCTGCTGATCAGAGAATAAAGGATATATTCACTAACTATAAAATAATACGTTCAAATCTACTTTGTGCTCAATTCAGGTATAAGACGTATGCGGACAGAGGTAGAATACCGTCCCCTACATACCACATTGGAGATAAGGTATGGCTTTCTACAAGATATCTGAAATTACATTGTCCTTCAAAAAAACTAGGACCTAGATTCCTTGGTCCATTTTCCATATCTAAGATCGTATCTCCAGTAGCTGTAAAATTGAACTTACCTGCTTCCTATTCTATACATCCAGTATTCCATGTATCTCTTCTAAAGCTTGTTGGAAAAGATTCGTACCAAGGAAGAATAACTCCTTGCCCAGGCCCTGTCTCTACAGAAGATGAAGACATCTATGAAGTTCAAGAAATACTTGATTCCCGCAAAAAAAGAGGCTCTCTCGAATATCTTATCAGGTGGAAAAAGATAAGGTCCCTGAAGAGGACTCTCTGGATTCTTGCTGAAGAGCTACCCTAATCTCGTCCTCGTGATTGATTTCTATCTATAAACATCCTAATCGCTCCTCGGAGAGGTCGCCTTCTCGGGGGGTACTGTCACGAACCTACCACACCTGCCTCCATTATCAGCACTATTCATCAATCAGAAACATCTCCTTACCTTAACCTGGTCATCTGCATGTCTCGTTTGTGTGTAGTAAAGATATCAGCATCTTGATGATGTCATCAGAGGAGTGCCGGAGGTACAGAGATATACTCAGAGAGCACCTGAGATCAATTCCACCACAATCAGAGACCCATAAAAAAGAGGCTTGCTGGGTAAGTCATTGCTCAATTATTGTCCTCCCTACCTTGAGCTAACTATTCTATTCCTAGCCTTTGATCCTGATACCCAGGTCGCTGAACCTCTGCCTGTGGCCAGCAACGCTGTCTTATGTTACCCAAGTCGCTGTAGCCGCCTGTGACCAGCAATGCTGTCTCCTGTTACCCAAGTCGCTGAACCTTCTGCCTGTGACCAGCAACGCTATCTTCTATTAGTGAACGTCTGCTAACCGCTGCCTAGTACCCGCCTGTGACCAGCAACGCTGTCTTATGTTACCCAAGTCGCTGGACCCGCCTGTGACCAGCAACGCTGTCTCCTGTTACCAATACCCAAGTCGCTGAACCTTCTGCCTGTGACCAGCAACACTATCTTCTATTACCCAAGTCGCTGAACCCGCCTGTGACCAGCAACGCTGTCTCCTGTTACCCAAGTCGCTGAACCTTCTGCCTGTGACCAGCAACGCTATCTTTTATTACCCAAGTCGCTGAACCCGCCTGTGACCAGCAATGCTGTCTTCTGTTACCCAAGTCGCTGAACCTCTGCCTATGACCAGCGACGCTGTCTTCTATTACCCAAGTCGCTGAACCTCTGCCTGTGACCAGCAACGCTGTCTTCTGTTACCCAAGTCGCTGGACCTCTGCCTGTAACCAGCAACGCTGTCTTCTATTACCCAAGTCGCTGAACCTCCGCCTGTGACCAGCAACGCTGTCTTCTATTACCCAAGTCGCTGAACCTCTGCCTGTGACCAGCAACGCTGTCTTCTGTTACCCAAGTCGCTGAACCTCTGCCTGTGACCAGCAACGCTGTCTTCTGTTACCCAAGTCACTGAACTTTTGCCTGTAACTTTGACTACGCTATCTTCTGTTGCCCAAGTTGCCGAAACACTGCTTGTGACCTCGACCACGCTATACTCTTAAATAAAAGTGTTCAAGACCAGTGCTAGTGGCGTCTAACCTTATCTTCCACAACCATATTGTACAGATCAAGTCTCCATTACATCTGGTTCCTTATCAGAATATATATATAACACCGTGACACTACCTGCTGTATCATAGAGCCAGATGGTGATGGAGCTAATGCGGTACTCTCAGCACGGCTTCTTTCCTTGTGTAATAAGGCTTCTTGGCCGGTTTGTAGCTTCTGTACCACCTTGGTTAGCGCTGCCATCTGTTCTCTAAGTACAGCAAGGATTTGGTTAGGGCTTGCGGGTTCCATGTTTTTTGAACCAGGTTATTCTGTAAGGGCAGAGGCTATGACCCCTGTGTAGTGTTGTGTGTATGGAACCCAATGGAAAGCCGAAGAAGGAGACCAGGAGATGTATGATCAGTTGAGCGTTTACTGGATGGAACGAAATATAAGTCCAGAACAAATATAACGCAAGATTTCTTTGACAAGAGTAAAGTCCGGAACAAAGGATTGTAGGGGTAAATAACACAAGTTGTAATCTTTGAAATAGACCAGGGTAGATGAATTGGACTTGAAGATAGGATCTGGAACTGGTACCGTGGGTATGGAAGCAAGCCTGGAGATGGAGCTGGTGTCGTGGAAGCAAGCCTGGAGATGGAGCTGGTGCCGTGGAAGCAAGCCTGTAGATGGAGCTGGTACCGTGGAAGCAAGCCTGTAGATGGAGCTGGTACCGTGGAGGCGAGCCTGTAGATGGAGCTGGCACCGTGGAGGCAAGCCTGGAGAGGAAACTGGCACTGTGGTAGCAAGCCTGAAGATGGAACTGGTGCCGTGGAAGCAGGTCTGGAAGCGGAGCTGGTACCGTGGAAGCAGGTCTGGAAGCGGAGCTGGTACCGTGGAAGCAGGTCTGGAAGCGGAGCTGGTACCGTGGAAGCAGGTCTGGAAGCAGAGCTGGTACCGTGGAAGCAGATCTGGAAGCGGAGCTGGTACCGTGGAAGCAGGTCTGGAAGCGGAGCTGGTACCGTGGAAGCAGGTCTGGAAGCGGAGCTGGTACCGTGGAAGCAGGTCTGGAAGCGGAGCTGGTACCGTGGAAGCAGGTCTGGAACTCGGGATTCTCGTAGAGCAGATACGAAGAGGAACCACTGGATAACGTGGTGGTGAACCACAGTATAACCTGGATAATGAACTGGGAAAGGCGGCAGATTTAAATAGGGTTCAGAGGATCATAAGAACACCGTTCACCTGGGGCTCGTCGGTGGAGTTGGGATGCCTGAGTACTTGATAGGGTAATTGGTGGCATACGAGGATCTCCAGTGCAGGTGTAATGCAGTACCTTTACTTGACCAGCAGAGGGCACCAGAGTACCTAGGTCTTCATGCTTTAGGATGGACGATCGCGCATGCGCGTTTGGTTTCTGCTCAGTTGGATCCCGGAGGCGGCATGGGACACATCCTGCCTCTCCTCCTCCGAGTTGAAGACCGGAACCAGGGAGCGATGCGCCACGAGGGACCTCGGGTGAGTGTGCAAGGTGTCCCAACATGGCGGCCGCGGTCCGACCGCGGCGTGGGACATGACAGTCAGCAACAAGGTGCATGTGACTTTAGACACGTGGTCCAGCAAGCATGGACAGGGCCGTTACATTTCCTTCACGGCACACTGGGTAACTCTGATTGCAGCTGGGAGGGATTCAAGACAAGGCTCTGTGCTGGAGCTTGTTCATCCACCACGCCTCCAAAAAGCTGCTTGTATGAGGTCTGTCTGCTCCACCACCTCTTCCTCCTCCTCCTTCTCTGTCTCTGGCAAAGTGGCAGTTAAACCGACGCGTGGCAGGGGCTACGCAAATGGCTCAAGCAAAAAGATGCCATATTGTGCTTGAGCTGGTTTGTTTAGGGGGCAGGAGCCACACCGGGCCAGAAATTCTGTCAGCTCTGCAGGGGCAGGTGCAGAGATGGTTAACACCACGCCAGCTTCAGCTGGGAATGATCGTCTGCGATAATGGCAGCAACCTTCTCTCCACCCTACGCAAGGGTAAATTGACGCATGTACCATGCCTAGCACACGTCCTAAATCTAGTGGTACAGCGTTTCCTAACCAAGTACGCAGGGCTCCCAGAGCTTCTCAGCCAGGCCAGAAAAGTCTGCAGCCACTTCAGATGGTCATTCCCAGCAAGCGTTCGCCTGGCAGAAATTCAAAGAGAATTCCACCTTCCCAAAAACCATCTGATCTGTGACATGCCCACCAGGTGGAACTCGACATTAGCAATGCTGCAGCATCTGCACAAGCAGCAGAGGGCCATCAACGAGTACCTGTGTGAGTATGGCACAAGGACAGGTTCAGGTCAACTTGTTTTTTTTCCCCCCCCCGCAGTGGCTGATGATCAAGGATGCATGCACTGGTGAGGAAGATGAGCAGGGACAGTGCATGCATCAGTGACACAATTCCTTTAGTGTTCCTGCTGGAGCACACTCTGTGGGGAATTATAGATGTGGCTCTAGAGGCAGAGCAGCGGGAGGAAGAGGAGGCCTTCCCTAGCTCTGAAGGCCCCAGTCTTTCCGCAAACAGCATTCCAGCGGGTCCTACTCAGATCAGACAGGAGGAGGATGAGGAGGAGGAGGAATATTTAAGTAGTGGGGGCATTGAAGGTGGGGATTCCTCAAGGGAGGGTTTTGTGTGCCCAGAAACACAAGGGCTAGTGCGTGGCTGGGAGGAGGAAGTGCACGATGGGGTCATCCTCATTGACCAGGAAGAATCGGAAGCTAATGCCACCTCCAACCTATGCTGCATGGGCTCCCTTATGATGCAAAGCCTGCTAAAGGACCCCAGGATTCGTGCTATCAAGGAGAGGGATCATTACTGGTTGGCAACCCTTCTTGATCCACGATACAAGGGTAAAGTTGCAGAGCTCATCCTGCCCGCACAGAGGGAGCACAGGATGAAAAAACTTGAGGACGCTCTAAAGCGACACTTGTGTAACACCTTTCCAGGCACTGGTAGGTTACCAAGTGATGACACACGTGCTTCTGAGGCTGCGGATGATCAGAGGAATAGTGATGAAAGCCAGGGCCGCTTGACTGATGCATTTTTAAATTTTTTTAGTCCACGACGACTAGGGACGTCAAATGTAGGCACCCATTGCCAGCGTCTTCATCATATGGTGCAGGACTACCTAGGGGCAAGGGCAGACCTGGATACCTTTCCAGCAGATGATCCACTGGCTTACTGGGTGTTGAGATTGGATCAATGGCCAAAACTTAGCCAATATGCTATGCAGCTACTAGGTTGCCCTTCATCCAGCGTGCTTTCTGAAAGGATGTTCAGTGCCGCTGGAGGTTTTGTCACAGACAAAAGAGTGCATCTGTCCACTGACTCTGTAGACCGGCTGACATTTATAAAAATGAATCAGTCCTGGATCAGCAGTTATCAATCCCCTGATGCTGACGTAACGGAATAGATCGGAGATGTCTTCTGCATGCACAAAACCTTCAGCACTGAACTATTCCACAATACCACAAAAGGGTTACGGTGTGAATGCACTTGCTGCCATGAAAGGCGCAATATTTGGCTGCAATGACGCCTGTGCCACATCTATATCATTTTAATTTTTTGAACCGCAGGGTCCAAGCCTGCACTCTTCCACAATACTACAGAGGGGTTACTGTATGATGATACTTGCTGGCCTGGCAGTCTGGCACCAAAGGCACAATATCTGGGTGCACTGATGCCTTGACCAGAATCATATCTTTTTAATATAGGACCATATGGTTCACCCCTGCATTCTTCCACAATACTACAGAGGGGTTACTGTATGATGATACTTGCTGGCCTGGCAGTCTGGCACCAAAGGCACAATATCTGGGTGCACTGACGCCTTTACCAGGTTCATATCTTTTTAATATAGGACCGCAAGGTCCACCCCTGCATTCTTCCACAATACTACAGAGGGGATACTGTATGATAGTACTTGCAGGCCTGGCACAAAAAGCACAATATCTGGGTGCACTGCCACTGACGCCTGTATCAGATTCATATCCTCAGAGGGGTTACGGTGTGACGGCACTATTGCCGACGCTAAAGACCCAATTTTAAAGCACCTATTGTTACTTTCATCCAAAGCCTGCATAAGTTTCACAATAATTTAGCCAAAAAATCACTAAACTTTTTCTGCGTGTCCAAAAAAGTCTCCTCTTTTCATACATACTGCCGCCCCAAGCAGCTGTTTATGGATAGATTAAAGGAAAAGCATTTACCGTCATTTGAAATGTAATTTTTTTGTTTTTAAGTGTTTCTATGCATCCTAGAAATCCGCCACTTCACGGGCAGGTTATGGGGACCTCCTAGGCACGATATTTGAAGGAATTTTTCATTTTTATTTTTAACCCTTATTTCATGGAAAACTCACTGTCCCTTTAAAAACGCTTTTTTTAAAACTTTTTGTCCTTGTTTCCTGTCACCCAGGGCACTACCCGGACCCCCATACACCTTTTATGGCAAATATCTAGCATATATGCCCTCTTGGAGGACACTCTAAAAACTGAATTTTCAGCCCCATTGACTTGTATTGAGTTCGGATTCGGATTCGAACATTCGGGCATGTTCGGCTCAGCCCTACTCAAGGGTTAAGTGTGGCTTCCTCGTTAACTCTCCCGTTGGTGATGTGGACTGATCACCTCCCTATATATTGCGATGGGCCCTTATCCCATCGCTCTTGCATTTTGGTTCACTTCAGTGCCTGATTCCTGCTGAGTTTTGTTCCTGAGAGCTCCCTGCAGTTATTTCTGTTCAAGTTTGTGTTTTTCTTGTTTACCTTATTTCTTTGGTCTAGTCTGTCTGTAGTTGCTATAGTTTGTCCAGGTTCTAGTTCATATCCAGTGTTTCCTGTGTAATTAGTTCTAGTGTTTCTCCTTTGTCTGGTTATGTTATATGTCTGACTGATTACCTGGTTCTGACTCTCTTACCTGACTGACTAATCTCCTGGTTCTGGACCCCTCGCTCTGCACATAAGGTATACGTTCTGGCTTCATGACCCCTGGCTCTTTTTAGTACTAGTCTCTCGTGTAAACCTTGCCTGTACTGTTGATGTTTTCTTTTATATATTCTTGTCACCTCTGTATAGACTCTGCACAGCGCTGCTGCATTATTTTCTTTAGAGCAGATCTGTCTACCTCTAAAGACCGGCCTTTCAGAGTAGGGATTCTGTTTGCGGTGCAGGGTCTCTGGCCTAGGCTGTGTACTCTGTATCATCTGCATATTGGTGCTTTCCTTTGTACCAGTGCCTCACCTTGGCTAATGCAAGGTGCCCTCCTTGTGACTGATTGTGACACATATATACAGACCTCAGACCAGATATACCTACTCAGATACATGTATACAGACCTCAGACCAGATATACCCACTCAGGAGATATATACTGTATATTAGGGCTGCGGAAATGAACGATTAATCCATCGCTTAATCATTAATTTTTTTGGTCGAATTAAAATATTTTTAATCGACCAGCGGCTCAAAGCACGTGCCTTGCACCGTGTGTTCGGCTCCCTGTGGGCGTCCGGCGGCATGGAACTTTGGCCGCTCGCCTGGGGGAACCACGTGAACAGTCGTGTTCTCGCAATATCGTGGCTCGTCACGTTGTTCCCTCAGGCGAGCGCCCAAGCTCCGTGCCGCTGGATGCTCACAGGGAGCCGAACATGCGGCCCCAGGAGGTGAGCTGGGGAAATATATCCATGAGCTGGGGCAGTATATCCATGAGCTGGGGCAGTATATCCATGTGCTGGGGCAGTATATCCATGAGCAGGGGCAGTATATCCATGAGCTGGGGCAGTATATCCATGAGCTGGGGCAGTATATCCAAGTGCTGGGGCAGTATATCCATGATCTGGGGCAGTATATCCATGTGAGCTGGGGCAGTATATCCATGTAAGCTGGGGCGGTATATCCATGAGCTGGGGCAGTATTTCCATGTGAGCTGGGGCAGTATATCCATGTGAGCTGGGGCAGTATATCCATGAGCTGGGGCAGTATATCCATGTGTGTACTGGGGCAGTATATCCATGAGCTGGGGCAATATATCCATGAGCTGGGACAGTATATCCATGTGTGCTGGGGCAGTATATCCATGAGCTGGGGCAGTATATACATGAGCTGGGGCAGTAAATCCATGAGCTGGGGCAGTATATCCATGTGAGCTGGGGCAGTATATCCATGTGTGCTGGGGCAGTATATCCATGTGTGCTGGGGTAAATATATCCATGTGTGCTGGGGCAGTATATCCATGATCTGGGGCAGTATATCCATGTGAGCTGGGGCAGTATATCCATGTAAGCTGGGGCGGTATATCCATGAGCTGGGGCAGTATTTCCATGTGAGCTGGGGCAGTATATCCATGTGAGCTGGGGCAGTATATCCATGAGCTGGGGCAGTATATCCATGTGTGTACTGGGGCAGTATATCCATGAGCTGGGGCAATATATCCATGAGCTGGGACAGTATATCCATGTGTGCTGGGGCAGTATATCCATGAGCTGGGGCAGTATATACATGAGCTGGGGCAGTAAATCCATGAGCTGGGGCAGTATATCCATGTGAGCTGGGGCAGTATATCCATGTGTGCTGGGGCAGTATATCCATGTGTGCTGGGGTAAATATATCCATGTGTGCTGGGGCAGTATATCCATGTGTGCTGGGGCAGTATATCCATGTGAGCTGGGGCAGTATATCCATGTGAGCTTGGGGCAATTCAATATATCCATGCGAGCTGGGGGCAATATGTCCATGTGAGCTGGGGCAAAGCAATATATACATGTTAGCTGGGGCAATATATCCATCATATATACAGTGGCAAGAAAAAGTATGTGAACCCTTTGGAATTACGTGGAGTTTTGCATGAATTGGTCATAAAATGTGCTTTGATCTTCATCTAAGTCACAACAATCTGAAAAACACCGTCTGCTTAAAATAATACAACACAAACATTATATGTTTCCATGTTTTTATTGAACAGAACATGTAAACATTCCCCACAGTGTGCGTATTCATACAGTCATGTCCAAAATTGTTGGCACCCCAGACATTTTCCAGAAAATCAAGTATTTCTCACAGAAAAGTATTGCAGTAAGACATGTTTTGCTATACACATGTTTATTCCCTTTGTGTGTATTGGAACAAAACAAAAAATGGGAGGAATAAAAGCAAATTGGACATAATGTCACACAAAACTCCAAAAATGGGCTGGACAAAATTATTGGCACCCTTAACTTAATATTTGGTTGCACACCCTTTGGAAAAAATAACTGAAATCAGTCGCTTCCTATAACCATCAATAACCTTCTTACACCTCTCACCTGGAATTTTGGACCACTCTCTTTCTTTGCAAACTGCTCCGGGTCTTTCTTATTGGAAGGGCGCCTTTTCCCAACAGCAATTTTAAGATCTCTCCACAGGTCTTCAATGGGATTTAGATCTAGACTCATTGCTGGCCACTTCAGAACTCTCCAGCGCTTTGTTGTCATCCATTTCTGGGTGCTTTTTGATGTATGTTTGTGGTCATTGTCCTGCTGGAAGACCCAAGATCTCGAATGCAAACCCAACTTTCTGACACTGGGCTCTACAGTGCGACCCAAAATCCTTTGGTAATCCTCAGATTTCATGATGCCTTGCACACATTCAAGGCACCCAGTGTCAGAGGCAGCAAAACAACCCCATAACATCATTGAACCTCCACCATATTTCACAGTACCTAACTGTGGTCTTTTCTTTGTAGGCCTCATTCCCTTTTCGGTAAACAGTAGAATGATGTGCTTTGCCAAAAAGCTCTATCTCGGTCTCATCTGTCCACAAGACGTTTTCCCAGAAGGATTTTGGCTTACTCAAGCACATTTTGGCAAACTGTCGTCTTTCTTTTTTAGGTCTCTGTGTCAGCAGTGGGGTCCTCCTGGGTCCCCTGCCATAGCGTTTCATTTCCTTTACATGTCGACGGATAGTTCGCGCTGACACTGATGCTCCCTGAGCCTGCAGGACAGCTTGAATTTCTTTGGAACTTGTTTGGGGGCACTTATCCACCATCCGGACTATCCTGCGTTGCAACCTTTCATCAATTTTTCTCTTCCGTCCACCCACAGAGAGATTAGCTACAGTGCCATGGGTTGCAAACTTCTTGATAATGTTGCGCACTGTGGACAAAGGGAAATCTAGATCTCTGGAGATGGACTTGTAACCTTGAGATTGTTGATATTTTTCCACAATTTTGGTTCTCAAGTCCTCAGACAGTTCTCTTCACCTCTTTCTGTTGTCCATGCTTAGTGTGGCACACACAGACCCACAATGCAAAGACTAACAGGGTTATCCAAAGAGATTCGAAAAGTCACCGCACGTTCGGTGACTTTTCGTTCTCTTCAATTCGGTTCTTTTTGCCGATTGCATTTCGGTGACCCTGCGGTGTATTCAGCAAACACCACAGGGTCCCCGAATTGCAGGGAAAAGCTACCGCAAACCTGACGAAAACTAACCGCAAAACCCACCGAATGCACGCTAAAAACCCTCAAAAACATCTGGATTAACCTTCGAAAATCCCGAGCAGGAGCCGATCACACGCAGCGAAGCAGCCGAAAAGGAGCCGAATCACACAGAGCCGAAGCAGCTGAGACGCAGAGGAGGCAGTGAATAAATTAGCAAAACCGTTTGTATGAATCTGTGAAAATGAAACGCTGTTTGCAAAGAAACTACTGAGCGGAAATGTCTGAAATTTACACAGGAGGTCCAGGGAATGATAATAAAGAGGGCTGTTACATAAAATATAAGTAAACTTAAAAAAAATCAAAAAAAATCAGAAAAATGATTAAAGTATCCTAAAAAATCTATAAATAAAGAGACTTTTTGCTGCAGAATTTTATAATGAATGGTTTATTGATATTGAATTAAAACAGGAATATTTTTAACATTGAAGTCTATGGGATTCTCCTGAATAAATTTGCCGAATGAAATCACCGAATGGCAGGGCATTTCGGGAACCTTTCACTGCTGGTTTGTGTTCTCTGAATAGCTGAAGCAGTGCTTTTTCATGGGGATTTCACTGCCCTCGAACAGGGACCGAACAGGCACCGTATGTGCAGGCAATTCGCCAGGATTTGGCGAATTGCCTGCTCTCTGGATAGCCGAATGGCCAGGAAAGGTAACCTAATGCTGATTTTCAGCGTTCGGTTACCTTTCTCAAGCAATTCGGATCTCTTTGAATAACCCTGTAAGTGAACTTCTCTCCTTTTTATCTGCTTTCAGGTGTGATTTTTATATTGCCCACACCTGTTACTTGCCCCAGGTGAGTTTACAGGAGCATCACATGCTTGAAACAATCTTATTTATCCACAATTTTGAAAGGGTGCCAATAATTTTGTCCAGACCATTTTTCGAGTTTTGTGTGACATTATGTCCAATTTGCTTTTTTCCTCCCTTTTTTGTTTTGTTCCAATACACACAAAGGGAATAAACATGTGTATAGCAAAACATGTCTTACTGCAATACTTTTCTGTGAGAAACACTTGATTTTCTGGAAAAATGTCTGGGGTGCCAACAATTTTGGACATGACTGTATGCTGCATTAATTATACCGCGCAGAGAGGCGTTTGTTCCCCGCAGTGTGCGTATTCATATGTTGCATTTTTTTTTTAGTTTTAAATCATTATATTTGTTTGTTTTTTTCGTTTCTGATAATTTTGTTCAGCTTTTTTCCATTTTAAAACCTTTTTGTTTTGTTATTTTCTTTAAAGTCAGACCACTTGGTCAGTATTTTATTTTTGCGTTTTTTTAAATCGTTTTGTTCATTTTTGTTCCTTTCATACCATTTTAATATGATTAAATAAAGTTGTGCAATACATATTCATAAGAAAAAAAGGATCTTTATCTAATAAAAAAAAGATAGAATCGGCAGAATTACCGTATTGACAGAATTATCGTAACGACAGAAATATCGTATCCGAAAAACCATTAGTAACTTTCAGTCAAAAGGAATAGACACTTTGAAACGAGGAGAACAAACATTCCGAAAAACAGGAAACTTTCCGATATCACGAAAAAAAAGTCGATACGAAAAATGAGCCGATCCGATAACACGAAAATGGCCGATAGCACGGAAAAAAAGTCGATACGAAAAACGAGCCGAAACGAAACAAGCTGAAAAGAAAATCGTCCGAAATGAGCCGAAACTAAAATTTTAAAAATCCGAACGACCCAAACCAAAAAAATAAATAAATCACTGCACATCCCTATCCAGGGCTAGATTTATAATTAGGCAGTGTAGGCATGTGCCTACAAGCGCCTGCCACAAGGGGGCGCCTTGCTCTGTGTGTAAAAAAAAAAAAATACAGTATACATATTTTTTTACAATTTGCAATAATTTAGACCACTGTATCTCTGGAGTCATAAGTGCTAGAGGGACATATGAGGTTTCATTGGAAAGGTCAGCTTATAGCCTTTCCAGTGATACCAAATATAACCAGGCTAGATTTATGTAAAAATAAAATATCTATTAAAATATTATATTTCTCTTTCTTTTTTCTAACACGGCACTATTATTCAGTTTACAATTATAAAGTGAACAGTGATGCTGCACTAACTCACCTCATTTACCATACTGCCAGCAAGTGTGTATCTGGTGAAACAATGCATTGTTTAATTCACAACCTAAACCGTGGTGCTGCAGTGAGGAGAGACAGAGGGACTTTGAAACTTGCATCCCTGAATTGTACACCGCACAAGGTTAAGGGAAGTGTCATTGGAAAGGCCAGAGTCTAGTCTTTACAATGATATCAAACATGACCAAGTAATGTGAAAAAATAAAAAAATTGAAAAAAGTAGAAATGCTAAATATTTTTTTTCTCTGTTCTACAGCAGAGGCAATATATGCTTTTACATATAACACAAACAATGCTGCTGCATTCACTGCCCTCCTCCTTTAACCATTCTACCCCACTGACTCCCTCACTCCCTGCTTGCTCACTTCTACTGTGTCTTTCTTTTCTCCAGTCTCGGAGGATGTCTCAGAACTTCTCATGTCCTCCTGCCTGACCACCGATCCACTTGATTATTATTATTATTTATTAAGCGCCAACACATTCCGCAGCGCTATACCAGGTGCAATGGGTAAAGACAGGACAATTCTACAATACATACAGGCAGTGGCGTCACTAGGGTTGGTGTCACCCGGTGCGGTAACTTATGGTGTCACCCCCCCCGAGTTTTTACGGATTTTGTTTAACTACTCTTACTCCTAAATCAGTACTCCCATATAACACTGAATGCTCATACACACAGCACACATTACTGTGAGGTTTATTGCTGTGGAGCTCTCTCATATGCTCACGCAAATTTTTGCCAACTGCCAGCAAGTACGGTGCCTGTTCAAAGGCAGTGAAAGCACACATGGACATATATTGCCCCCAGCAGCTCTGGATATATTGCCCCCAGCAGCTCACCCATGAATATATATTGCCCCAGCTCACATATGGATATATTGCCCCAGACCAGCTCACACATGGATATATTGCCCCAGACCAGCTCACACATGGATATATTGCCCCAGACCAGCTCACACATGGATATATTGCCCCCAGACCAGCTCACACATGGATATTGCCCCAGCTCTCATAGATACTGCCCCAAACACACATGGATACTGCCCCCAGCACACATGGATACTGCCCCCAGCACACATGGATATGCCCCAGGAGCTCTCATGGATATGCCCCAGCAGCTCTCATGGATATGCCCCAGCAGCTCTCATGGATATGCCCAGCAGCTCACATGGATATTGCCCCCAGCTCATGGATATGCCCCAGCAGCTCTCATGGATATGCCCCAGCAGCTCTCATGGATATGCCCCAGCTCCTCTCAAGGATATACTGCCCCAGTTCCTCTCATTGATATTGCCCCAGCTCATGGATATGCCCCAGCTCATGGATAATGCCCCAGCACATGGATACTGCCCCAGCACATGGATACTGCCCCAGTTCATGGATAATGCCCCAGCTCATGGATATGCCCCAGCACATGGATATACTGCCCCAGCACATGGGATATGCCCCAGATCATGGATATACTGCCTCAGCTCATGGATAATGCCCCAGCTCATGGATACTGCCCCAGCTCATGGATACTGCCCCAGCTCATGGATATTGCCCCAGCTTATGGATACTGCCCCAGCTCATGGATACTGCCCCAGCTCATGGATATTGCCCCAGCTCATGGATAATGCCCCAGCTCATGGATATTGCCCCAGCTCATGGATACTACCCCAGCTCATGGATATTGCACCAGCTCATGGATAATGCCCCAGCTCATGGATATTGCCCCAGCTCATGGATTTGCCCCAGCTCATGGATATACTGCCCCAGCTCATGGATAATGCCCCCAGCTCATGGATATACTGCCCCAGCTCATGGATAATGCCCCAGCTCATGGATAATGCTCCAGCTCATGGATATACTGCCCCAGCTCATGGATAATGCTCCCAGCTCATGGATATACTGCCCCAGCTCATGGATAATGCCCCCAGCTCATGGATATACTGCCCCAGCTCATGGATATACTGCCCCAGCTCATGGATATACTGCCCCAGCACATGGATATGCCCCAGCTCATGGATTTGCCCCAGCACATGGATAATGCCCCCAGCTCATGGATACTGCCCCAGCTCATGGATAATGCCCCAGCTCATGGATTTGCCCCAGCTCATGAATAATGCCCCAGCACATGGATATGCCCCAGCTCATGGATTTGCCCCAGCACATGGATAATGCCCCCAGTTCATGGATATGCCCCAGCACATGGATTATGCCCCCAGTTCATGGATTTGCCCCAGCAACTGGATAATGCCCCCAACTCACCTCCTGCGCCGCGTGTTCTGCTCCCTCTGATCGTCCGGTAGCATGGAGCTTGGGCGCTCGCCTGGGGGAGCCACGTGACCAGTCACAATCTCGCAAGAACTCGGATGGTGACGTGTTTCCCCCAGGTGAGCGCCGAAGCTGCATAGCTTTGGACGCTCGCAGGGAGCAAACACGCGGCGCAGAGTGAGACACCCGCCCTTAGGGTGATGGCGTCACCCTAAGGGCGGGTGTCACCTGGTGCAGGCCGCACCCCCCGCCCCCACGTAGCGACGCCCCTGCATACAGGAGACAGGTCAGTATTCCTGCCAGCAGATACAGGAGGATATGAGGACCCTATTCCCATGGGAATTTACAAGCTAGATGGGTGAGGGGATTAGTAACAGGAGGGGGGGACTGCCGTGATGAGTTAGTGCAGGGAGAGGTGAGGACTGTTTTTGGGTCGGTCGGTCCCATACCCTCACACCTTATTCGGCCTGTCCTATCAGTTACTGCCCCTGCTTTGACTCATATTTTTAACCCCTCCCTCTCCTCCTCTTCCCCTCTGTATTCAAATGTGCTTTGATCACCCCCATTCTAAAAAGCCATCTCTTGATCCTACCTCTCTCTTGAACTACTGTCCCATCTCTCTGCTCCCCTTTGCCTCCAAAATCTTAGAACGTCTGGTTGGAGTTTTCGTTTCCTTTTTCGTGCGGATTCCATTGCGCGTGCGTGCGGGATTCTTGGTCAGTGTTTATGGTCATGTGATCCCGCACGCATGCGCAATGGAATCCGCACAAAATACGAAACAAAAACTCAGATCGACCAATCAGCGCACAGAATTACTGAACAGCATATAAAAAACAGACATTCACTTACGGGGATTATCCAGTTAAAGAGGCCCCATCGGCGAAACGCGTTCTGGATAGTCCCTGATTTTTTGTTTTTATATATTAGTACACTTTTTCTTAATAAATCACTTCTTATTGTATCCGTACACCTCTGTACCCTGTGATCACTGCGCAGTGTAAATCTACTACTGGAAGGCTTCCAGCGCATACTTCGCGAGGACTCCAGCCCAGCAGGCAGACAGACGACCGCAGGACACGAGGAGAAAGGAGGCTAAAGAAGGGTAACTGGTCACCTTTATGGACCAGATACGCGCATGAGAGAGGGTGATAGATATATCGGCTCCTGTCCATGTGAGTTGGAAATTTTTACAACCATTTTCTTTCTCTCTTTGCATAACAGTATGCACTATGGAATCTATTATCTCTGTCTCCTCTTATTAATATGAGAGCAGGACCTGATACAGATGAACAGAAGGAGCAGCAACAAAACAGTTTTCTCGCTGAACTACCGTCTGCAAACTGAACTCTGACCACCAGGTGGCAGTGATACATAAGGAACTGTGAGACTATAATACAGGCAAATATTTCTCTATACAAGAACTTGATCACTGCACTTTCATTAGAATTTGCTACACGTGTTTTGTATATTCCTGTGCAATATTGCATATAAGAGCACCCCACAACGGAATATTTTGTGCGTAATTTGTAGACAAGGGGTACACTTGATATAATTGCACTGTGTAAATGTCACTACATGGGTTACATTACCAAAGCATTTTTTTCACCCTACCCGTGTGAATAATCAGTTTCATGTCCACAGACTTTCTTATGCTTAGTGGCTACACCTTATATTTTATGTAAAACGTGATACCACCCATTACAAGATCTACTACAAAAGGATTTATGCACATGTTGTCATCCAAAGAATACTGATCATTTCCCAGTAATAGGGTCATAAATTACCCTGCTCGTGTGAGCAGCGCTCAACCAGAGATTAATCCCTATTTACGTGAATTGTACTAGGCAATAGCAGTGCATTGCCACAGTATCTCTGGAGAGCAGCAGTACACACGGTCCATACATTACAGAGCCGGCGCCCAATTAGGACACTCTCCCCATATTTCTATTAATTTCACATATAAAGTCGATCTTTTCAAGCGGCAGCAACTGCTCAAATATACATATGGTCACTGTTAGTCAATTTTCGCAGCCATATAATCATTTCTTAAGGCTAATTCATTCACCAATATAAAGGCTGACACTATGCTATGCATTGAAAGCAGTGCTGACAAATGCGGCTATCCGCCACTTTAGTAAACTTTCCAGCTGCCAGTGAAAAATCAGTTTGCTTTACTTCCTTAACAAAATTGATCTTTTCAAACACCAGATATTCTATAGCAATGGCCCAACGCCTCTCAATTGATGCAATCATTAACTGTAAGGGCACCAACACATTATATCAATCGTGAAGTCATATAATAAATGGCATGCCCAGCGGTCTGCACCCAACGCGTGTTTCGCCCCATCGGCTCGTCAGGGGTGCCGGGGGCCTCTCAATCCTATCACCTTTTAAATGTTGGAGCACTGAGAAGCAACCTCCAATCAAATTCTCAGAACAGTCACATGACTCGTGGAGCCAATCTCTTAATGGCTCTAAGTCTAATCATCATTCATTACTTCACACATTTGATAGTTTATTTTATTTCTCTCGGGATTGCTGGACGCCGATAATAGGGAACTATTCTCACTCCTATATTACTGAAGTTTGGACACTGCTTAAAGAACGTTTTCAGTTGCAGCCTTTTACGATGTATGCTCGGATCGGCTGCTGATATTTTTAATATCAATTTATCTGTCGAGCCTGGTTTCTAGGGGCTTTGGTATCAACAATCTACTGAGACTACTCTGACCAAGGTGACTAATGATTTAGCTGCCGCTAAAACCAAAGTTCACTTCTCCCTGCTTATTCTCCTTGACCTTTCTGCTGCATTGGACACTGCTGATCACCCTCTCCTGCTCCTCACGCTGCGTCAGCTTGGCCTCAGTCACACCGCTCTCTCCTGGTTCTCTTCCTATCTCTCTTTTTGCTCCTTCAGTGTCTCCTTTGCTGGTGTCTCTTCACCACCAGTTCCTCTTTCAGTTGGGGTACCTTAAGGCACTGTTCTGGGTTCCCTACTCTTCTCGATCTATACCGCCTCTTTGGACTCTTCCTATGGATTCCAATATCACCTCTATGCTGATGACACCCAAATCTACCTGTTCTCTTGCGATCTCTCTCCTCCGGTGTTGGACCGTGTTACAGCCTGCCTATCGTCTGTCTCCGAGTGGATGACTTCCTATTTGCTAAATCTCAGCCTCTCGAAAACTGAACTTCTCATCTTCCCTCCTTTTAAAACCTCCATTCCTGCGCCCATTTCTCTTCAGGTGAATGATGCCACCATTACTTCTACCTCTCATGCTCACTGCCTCGTGGTCCTCTTGGACTCCAATCTATCCTTTACTCCTCACACTCAGGGTTACATTACATTCTTAATGCTAAAATCCTCGCGCAAAGTGAAAATCTTTGCGCTAAGCGTTAAAGTTTTGTGTGCGCAAATCACTGTTAGAATTACAATCTTTGCGCGTGTTGTCATCCCCCGATCAATAGCGCACACAAACAGGACGTGCCCAAATGCACGTGCAGTACCGCCTCACGCAAAAATCTTTGCGCGCGCAGTTTCTTTCATGATTAAGCCAATCAGAATTAAGAACCACTCCTATCTCACATTAATAAATTGTGTCAGTTCTATTTTTAGGCAGATACACCGTGCCGGGCGGTTGGTGGTTTCAGTAAGTATCCAGAGAGAGGGAGAGGAAATATTAGTGCAGGAGCTGGTTTATTTGCGTGTCATCACACATACCTCACATAGATCCACATTACACATAAACACACGCACACCTATACATTACTAAGCAGCACACATCACAACACGTTAATACACAATACACATTCACGCATGCACCCATACACCACCAAACAGCACACACATATTTGTCATAATCCCTACCTACCCCCCTTTTGTATTCATTGTGTCACCCTAATCCTGTGTATTCCCCATTGTAATTGTCTGTTTGTCATGGAGGGTGCAGGGAGGAGAGATGGAAGAGGAGTGTTGAGGAGCAGCAGGAGGCGAGGAGCGGTAGAGAGTTGTCAGGGCAACAGGGAGGTAGAAGACGTGGAGATGGAGGTTTTTCGACGTGGAGAGGGCGAGCATAGGAGTGTGGAGCATAGCAGTGGGGAGCGTAGGATTTGGGAGTGTAAAGCATAGGAGAGAGCGTAAGATTGTAGAGCGTAGGAGCGGTGACAGGGCCTTGAGTCTTGGGAGGGTCACACGTGGAGAGGGGAGAGGCGAGGACTCAGAGTGAGGGGAGTGAGGATGCCAGGCCAGGCCCATCCAGCCAAGGGACAGGACAGGGAGTCAGAAGACAGACACACTCTCGGACACAGGTGTCCCAAGGGGCCTCAGGATCCGAGAGGAGTGCTACACTCTCGAGGAAAAGACTGTCCTGATACGTGAATATATGGCAAGGGCATATCGGCTGGACGATGTATCCCTCTCTGGACACCAGTGTCAAAGGCTGTGGAGGGAGATACGTGGAGCTGTGTGTGCGCTGGGGATGAGCCGTACAATGGAGTCCATTAAACACTGCTACCAGGATTGCAAGTGGGAGCTGAAGGCAAAGCTGGCCAGGGAACATCGTGAGGCAATGCAAACTGGTGGTGGACCACTGCGCAGAATCGTCTATACAGAGTGGGAGGAGATGCTGAAGGAACGGATCACTGCAACCAGTGTGACAGGATTCCCAGGCACCCAATCACCATTAGTGCTACCACCGACTGAGCATGAGTATTGCTTTCATTTTGACTATTTAATGTGATTATTGTAATTTCAGCTAATTTGTACAGCCATATAGTGTATGCAGATGTTTTGACTACATATCCTATGATGCCCTGTCACCCATTCGCTATATAGTGCATCATGCGATGTGTAGAGCAAAAATATTAGAACGTGCCAGGTTGCAGGATAATCAGAAAGAGTCAATAATGTAAAGATAGATTACTATTGTTCATTTACACGGAGGAAATGCAAGAACAGAGTAGAGATGACTGTGATTCAATACAAGGTCGGAGATGTTCAGTGTATACAGAGTTAAATGTGCATTTCTTTACAGGAGGCCTTTGCTATAGTGGTGCATGTTGTCATTGATGTGTGTGTCTCAAAGAAAGGATTTCCTGACATGGTGGCACATGCATCTGTATTGTTTCATACAGTTCAGTGTATACAGGGCTAAATGTGCATTTCTGTCATGGAGGGGGGGATGCACCTTATTGTTAGTAGATATCAGTAGGCCCGTACACAATGGTCTAATGGCCAGCTGTGCACGGACAGATCAATGTTGTTGACTCCTGATCGAGCGGATGGCATGGCCTATCTGTGACTGTGTACCATATCTGTGCCAATAGCACACATCTCACTAATGGTGTGCCATGTCGCAGCCATTGAGATGTCCTAATTAGGGATGAGCCAAACACGCCCGAGTTCAGGTTCGTACCTGAACCCGAACTTTCCAAATGTTCGAATCCGAATCCGAACTCGATACAAGTCAATGGGGCTGAAAATTCGGATTTTAGAGTGCCCTCCAAGAGGGCATATATGCTAGATATTTGCCATAAAAGGTGTATGGGGGTCCGGGTAGTGCCCTAGGGGACAGGAAACAAGGACAAAAAGTTTAAAAAAAACGTTTTTAAAGGGACAGTGAGTTTTCCATGAAATAAGGGTTAAAAATAAAAATGAAAAATTCCTTCAAATATCGTGTATCGTGCCTAGGAGGTCCCCATAACCTGCCCGTGAAGTGGCGGATTTCTAGGATGTATAGAAACACTTAAAAACAAAAAAATTAAGTTTCAAATGACGGTAAATGCTTTTCCTTTAATCTATCCATAAACAACTGCTTGGGGCGGCAGTCTGTATGAAAAGAGGAGACATTTTCAGACACGCAGAAAAAGTTTAGTGATTTTTTGGCTAAATTATTGTGAAACATATGCAGGCTTTGGATGAAAGTAACAATAGGTGCTTTAAAATTGGGCCTTTAGCGTCGGCAACAGTGCCGTCACACCGTAACCCCTCTGAGGATATGAATCTGATACAGGCGTCAGTGGCAGTGCACCCAAATATTGTGCTTTTGGTGCCAGGCCTGCAAGTACTATCATACAGTATTCCCTCTGTAGTATTGTGGAAGAATGCAGTGATGGACCTTGCGGTCCTATTTTAAAAAGATATGATTCTGGTCATGGCGTCAGTACACACAGATATTGTGCCTTTGGTGCCAGACTGCCAGGCCAGCAAGTATCATCATACAGTAACCCCTCTGTAGTATTGTGGAAGAATGCAGGGGTGGACCATGTGGTCCTATATTAAAAAGATATGATTCTGGTCAAGGCATCAGTGCACCCAGATATTGTGCCTTTTTTTTTAACCGTGCCAGTGTCAGGAATCGACCTGAAAAGAGTTTCTTATATGAGAATAAGTGTAAGAGGAACCACTGTGTAGTAATCTTGCCTGTACGTAGCGAGTATCAGAGTCAGGAGGAACGATATATAACGCTGCCTGTCTGCTGGTACCAGTGGCGTCAGGTTCGTAGTAGATCAGGTGGTACTTGTGGATGTTATACCAGGTGATTTGATAGTAGGTATGTCTTTTGATAGTTACCCCGTTAGAAATGGTCGATGTAGTGGCCTAGGTCACGGGCCCAAAGGATTACTACGCATAAGTCGTTTCCAGGCAATAAGGTCGTGAGGCAGGCAGAGTTCGGTACGTAAGTGGTATCCAGGCAATAAGGTCGTGAGGCAGGTAGAGTTCGGTACGTAAGTCGTATTCAGGCAATAAGGTCGTAAGGCAGGCAGAGTTCGGTGCGTAAGTCGTATCCAGGCAATAAGGTCGTCAACAAGGGGAATCAATCAGCATATGAGTAATCACAGGTAATAAGGAGTGAAATTAGCTCAGTAATCATACAAAATATTAGAGCGTCGACTTACCCCACTGAGGATTCTTTTATAGGGTGTCTCATTTAGGCAGCCGGGGATAGCGCCGACGTCATCCGTCTGCGCCGGCATCTCTCCGTGCCCATAAGGCCGCTCGGGACCATGCGCATGCGCGGAAGGTCTTCTCCGGCGACTAAGGATACTCCGGCCTGCGCGTCGACACGTGGCAGCGCCAACGCCTCGCTATGCCGTACGATCACCTCTCGGGTACCCGCAGGAGGCACCGCTACAGGGGTTATACCGCCGGTAAGGGAGGAATCCTGACATAACCCCCTCACAAGGCGACCACTCCGTGGGCGATCAGGGTGAGCCGCATGAAAACGGCGCACTAGGGACGGAGCATCGACATCCAATGCTGATATCCAAGAATCATCGACGGGATCATAACCCTTCCAACGGATTAGATATTGAAGTTTTCCACGATACATACGAGAGTCCATAATTTTTGATACTTCGTAAACTTCGTTATCACGGGCGCTAATCGGGCCCGGAGGGGGGGGAGTACGATGAACAAAGGGATCCGCAGTCTGAGGTTTAATCAAGGAGACATGGAATACGGGATGAATCTTCATAGAGGCCGGTAATCGTAGACGAACCGTCGTAGGAGAGAGGACGGTTTCTATCTCATAAGGCCCAAGAAACCGGGGCCCAATTTCTTCGAAGGACAGTTCAATTTAATGTATCGGGTAGATAGCCATACTCGGTGACCTTCTTCGTATAACGGAGCAGTCGATCTTTTGCGATCAGCATATATTTTGTACCTCCATTGGGCTCTCTGTAGCATTCCCTTAACCTTCTCCGTGATTCTGGAAATAGATTGCAATCTTTCATTAACTGCAGGACAGGGGGTATAGAGCGACGAACCTGGTAACATTGAGGGGTGTCTTCCGGTATTGATAAAGAAAGGGGTCATAGATGTTGATTTATGGATCTGGTTATTGTAGACGAATTCGGCTATGGGTAGTAGATTACTCCAGTCGGATTGTAGGTAGATCACGAAACAACGGAGGTATTGTTCCAAGGTAGCGTTAGTACGTTCGGTCTGTCCATTAGCCTGTGGGTGGTAGGCGGTAGACAAGGAGCGTTTTATGTGTAGACCTTTGCAGAATTCTAGCCAAAATTTGGCAGTAAATTGGGTACCTCTATCTGTTACTATGGTTTCAGGTAAGCCGTGTAAACGAAATATTTCTTTAATAAAGATCGTAGCAGTATCTTTAGCAGAAGGGATGGTTTTGGTAGCTATGAAATGGCTCATTTTGGAGAAGCGATCTACTACTACTAGTATGGTCGTATATCCGTTAGATGGTGGGAGGTCTACTATGAAATCCATAGATATATCTTGCCAAGGGGCTTCTGGTATTTTAAGTGGTTGTAGTAGACCCTGTGGTTTCTTTTTATCGTCTTTGGATCTTATACATACTGTACAATGAGTTACGTATTCTTCTATATCTCTTGATATCCTAGGCCACCAGAATAAGCGTGTTATACTTTCCTTCGTTTTGTATATTCCGGCGTGACCTCCTAGGGGTGAATCATGGAAATGGTTTAATATACTATTCTTTGCTTCAGGGGGAACGTAGATCTTCTTCTCTTTGTAGAACAATCCATCTTTTGGTTGTAGTAGAGTCGTCTGGTCGTTTAATTTGGAATATTTTCTAATAATGTCCCATAACGATAATGTTGCATTGAGAAAACAGTTTCTCGGTAATACGTAGGATGTTTCGGACTTTTGTCTGGATTCTATACTTCTGGATAGAGCGTCGGCTTTACCGTTCTTCTTTCCTGGTCTATATGTTATATTAAAGATGAATCTGGAAAAGAAGAGAGCCCATCTGGCTTGCCTTTGGCTTCAGCCTCTTTGCTTGTCTCAGATACTCTAAGTTTTTGTGATCAGTATATATTGTTATGGGGTGGATTGTACCTTCTAGAAGATGACGCCATTCTTCGAGGGCAGCTTTTATCGCGAGGAGTTCTTTATAACCAATGTCGTAGTTAATTTCCGCTGGAGTTAAGGTTCTCGAATAAAAGGCGATAGGGTGTAGATTCCGGTTTTCTCCTTGTACTTGCGATAGTATGGCGCCAAGGGCGGTATCCGATGCATCAGTTTCGAGGATGAAGGGTTTTGTGGTATCAGGCATGCTTAGTATGGGAGCTGTAGAGAATAAATGCTTCAGATAACAGAAGGCGTCATTAGCGGCTACCGACCATTTGAATGGTATAGATTGTTTGGTTAAATATGTCAATGGTTTAATTATCTTGGAGAAATCTCTGATAAATTTCCTGTAAAAATTACAAAAACCAATAAAGCATTGTATTCCTTTCTTATTTGCGGGAGTGGGCCAAGATCGTATCGCTTCGATTTTGGAGGGATCCATCCTTATATTATTAGGCTCTATCACGAATCCAAGGAACTCTAAGGTGGTTACATTAAATTGACATTTTTCAAGCTTGGCATATAATCTGTGTTGTCTTAATATTAATAAAACATTTCTCACATGTCGTGTATGATCTTCTTGATTATCGGAGTATATCAATATATCATCTAAGTATACTATTACGTCTTGGTCTAATATGCTTTTTAGGATATCGTTCAAACAGTATCGGAAGGTGGCAGGTGCGTTACAGAGCCCGTAGGGCATGACTAAGTACTCGTAATGCCCGTACCTTGACCTGAAGGCAGTCTTCCATTCGTCCCCTTTTTTGATTCTTACTAGATTATATGCTCCGCGTAGATCCAGTTTTGTAAATATTTTAGCTGTCTTCAGTCTGTCCATCAGTTCAGTTATGAGCGGTAGTGGATATTTGTTCTTGATAGTGATCGCGTTCATCGCTCTGTAATCGATGCAGGGGCGTAGTCCTCCATCCTTTTTTCCTACAAAAAATATTGCTGCCCCAGCGGGAGAAGTTGAGGGTCTTATAAAACCTTTAGTTAAATTCTCCTCTATGTACTCTCTTAAGACTCTTAATTCAGGTTCGGATAGAGGATACACTCTGCCAAAAGGAATCGTAGCACTGGGAATGACGTCTATTGGACAATCATAGGGGCGGTGAGGAGGGAGTGTATCAGCTCCTTTCTTCTCGAATATATCATAGAAGTCGGTATAGGCCTGTGGTAATATAGGTATCACACTATTGTTAAGTATAAGTTTTTGTGGGTGTATACATTCGGTTTTACAATGTGCTGAAGAGTAGGTCAATGTAGCTTTTATCCAGTCTATACTAGGATTATGAAGTCGTAACCATTCGATGCCGAGAATCACAGGAAAGATCGGGGTTTTAACTATATCAAATATTATCTCTTCATGGTGTCTTACTCCTGTGTTCATGGTAATGATCTCTGTCTCTTGTGTCACGAGTCCGGAACTAATGAGAGTACCGTCCAATAATGAGACAGAAAAGGGATAGCTTTTCTTTCTAAACGGAATTTTTAGTCTTTGTATTAATGATATATCAATAAAATTCTGACTCGCTCCTGAATCAATCAACGCAGTCAGGTCCGCTGTGTGATCCTGCCACTGTAATGATATATTAACAGTAAGATGTTCACCCGATGTACCAAGTATACAGTAATTCGTAAAGCATTTTACAGGAGTCATAGGCTTACCGGTTAGGTTCCGCGGTTTCAGTCTGCATTCACGGAGTTGATGGCCAGCTCTCCCGCAGTACATGCAGAGACCCAAAGACCTTCTCCTGTTGCGTTCTCTTTCGTCTAGTCGGCCCCTAGCTGCTCCTACCTGCATTGGCTCTGATTCTGGAGAAGGTAAAGCAGGAAACGGTAAGGGAGCTGGAGGAGTGCTCCTCCGTTGAGGTGTGGATACGACGGTTCTTTCAGCTCGTCTCTCTCTCAATCGCCGATCTATGCGTATGCATAGTCTCATGGTGTCCTCGAGACTATTAGGGGTGCCTGTACGGGCAAGTTCGTCCTTTAAAGCTTCTGATAATCCTAGTCTGAAATGGGTCAGTAAGGCGGGTTCGTTCCAGTCGGATTCTAGGGCGAGATGACGGAACTCTGTTATATAGTCCTCTACTTCAGAACGACCTTGACGTAAGGACATCAGAGCATGTGCTGCATTACTAGTACGGTGATGATCATCATATAACTCCTCCATAGCACCGAAAAACGTATTCCATTCGTTGAGTATTGGGTTATTGGTATGTAACAAGTGATGGGCCCAGGTTTGAGGTTTACCTCTTAGTAAAGAAATCACCATGCGTACTCGTGTAAAGTCATTATTATATACATGCGGTTGTAAGGAGAAGAGCACTTGGCAGGAGGTGATGAAACTCCGGAACTGGTGTCTATTCCCGTCGTAAGTTTCTGGTGGAGAGGTATGGATGTCCGGGGCATAGATGGGTTCTGCACGGTATGGAGGAGGTTCAGGCATCACACCGAGCTGTACCGGGTTTACATGGACAGCTTGTTCTAAACGGTTCTGATTATTCTGTAACACCCCCTGGGCGTCTCTTACGTCTTGCACAGTTTGGGCTAAAGCCGCTAATTGTTGGGTAAGTGCATTCAGAGTATCGGCAAGATTCGTTGGTTCCATTATATGGCTCTAATATTATGTCAGGAATCGACCTGAAAAGAGTTTCTTATATGAGAATAAGTGTAAGAGGAACCACTGTGTAGTAATCTTGCCTGTACGTAGCGAGTATCAGAGTCAGGAGGAACGATATATAACGCTGCCTGTCTGCTGGTACCAGTGGCGTCAGGTTCGTAGTAGATCAGGTGGTACTTGTGGATGTTATACCAGGTGATTTGATAGTAGGTATGTCTTTTGATAGTTACCCCGTTAGAAATGGTCGATGTAGTGGCCTAGGTCACGGGCCCAAAGGATTACTACGCATAAGTCGTTTCCAGGCAATAAGGTCGTGCAGGCAGAGTTCGGTACGTAAGTGGTATCCAGGCAATAAGGTCGTGAGGCAGGTAGAGTTCGGTACGTAAGTCGTATTCAGGCAATAAGGTCGTAAGGCAGGCAGAGTTCGGTGCGTAAGTCGTATCCAGGCAATAAGGTCATCAACAAGGGGAATCAATCAGCATATGAGTAATCACAGGTAATAAGGAGGGAAATTAGCTCAGTAATCATACAAAATATTAGAGCGTCGACTTACCCCACTGAGGATTCTTTTATAGGGTGTCTCATTTAGGCAGCCGGGGATAGCGCCGACGTCATCCGTCTGCGCCGGCATCTCTCCGTGCCCATAAGGCCGCTCGGGACCATGCGCATGCGCGGAAGGTCTTCTCCGGCGACTAAGGATACTCCGGCCTGCGCGTCGACACGTGGCAGCGCCAACGCCTCGCTATGCCGTACGATCACCTCTCGGGTACCCGCAGGAGGCACCGCTACAGGGGTTATACCGCCGGTAAGGGAGGAATCCTGACAGCCAGACTGTCAGGCCAGCAAGTACTATCATACAGTAACCCCTCTGTAGTATTGTGGAAGAATGCAGTGGTGGATCATGTGGTCCTATATTAAAAAGATATGATTCTGGTCAAGGCATCAGTGCACCCAGATATTGTGCCTTTTTTTTGAACCGTGCCAGACTGCAAGGCCAGCAAGTATCATCATACAGTATCCCCTCTGTAGTATTGTGGAATATAGTATATGCAGCAAGTGCATTCACACCGTAACCCTTTTGTGGTATTGTGGAAGAGTGCAGGGTTGGACCCTGCTGTTCAAAAAATTTAAATGATATAGATGTGGCACAGGCGTCAGTGCAGCCAAATATTGTGCCTTTCATGGCAGCAAGTGCATTCACACCGTAACCTTTTTGTGGTATTGTGGAAGAGTTCAGTGCTGGAGGTTTTGAGCATGCAGAAGACATCCCCGATCTATTCCGTTACATCAGCATCAGGGGATTGACAGCTGCTGATCCAGGACTAATTTATTTTTATAAATGTCAGCCGGTCTACAGAGTCGGTGGACAGACGCACTCTTTTGTCTGTGACAAAACCTCCAGTGGCACAGAACGTCCTTTCAGAAAGCACGCTGGATGAAGGGCAACATTGTAGCTGCATAGCATATTGGCTAAGTTCTGGCCAGTGATCCAATCTCAACACCCAGTAAACCAGTGGATCATCTGCTGGAAAGGTATCCAGGTCTGCCCTTGCCCCTAGGTAGTCCTGCACCATATGGTGAAGACGCTGGCAATGGGTGCCTACATTTGACGTCCCTGGGCTTCGTGGACGAAATTTTTTTAAAAAGTCATCAGTCAAGCGGCCCAGGCCTTCACCACTATTCCTCTGATCATCCGCAGCCTCAGAAGCACCTGTGTCATCACTTGGTAACCTACCAGTGCCTGGAAAGGTGTTACACAAGTGTCGCTTTAGAGCGTCCTCAAGTTTTTCAATCCTGTGCGCCCTCTGTGTGGGCAGGATGAGCTCTGCAACTTTACCCTTGTATCGTGGATCAAGAAGGGTTGCCAACCAGTAATGATCCCTCTCCTTGATAGCACGAATCCTGGGGTCCTTTAGCAGGCTTTGCAGGATAAGAGAGCCCATGCAGCGTAGGTTGGAGGTGGCATTAGCTTCCGAGACTTCCTGGTCAATGAGGAGGATGACCCCATCATGCACTTCCTCCTCCCAGCCACGTACTAGTCCTTGTGTTTCTGGGCACACAAAACCCTCCCTTGAGGAATCCCCACCTTCAATGCGCCCACTACTTAAATATTCCTCTTCCTCCTCCTGTCTGACCTGAGGAGGACCCGCTGGAATGCTCTCTGCAGAAAGACTGGGGCCTTCAGAGCTAGGGAAGGCCTCCTCTTCCTCCCGCTGCTCTGCCTCTAGAGCCACATCTATAATTCCCCGCAGAGTGTGCTCCAGCAGGAACACTAAAGGAATTGTGTCACTGATGCATGCACTTTCCCTGCTCACCATCCTCGTTGCCTCCTCAAATGGTGACAGTACAGTGCATGCATCCTTGATCATCAGCCACTGCGGGGGGGGAAACCAAGTTGACCTGAACCTGTCCTTGTGCCATACTCACACAGGTACTCGTTGATGGCCCTCTGCTGCTTGTGCAGACGCTGCAGCATTGCTAATGTCGAGTTCCACCTGGTGGGTAGGGATGAGCTGAACACCCCCGAGTTCGGTTCGCATTCGAACTCAAACTTTCCAAATGTTCGAATTCGAACTCGAACTCAATACAAGTCAATGGGGCTGAAAATTCGATTTTTAGAGTGCCCTCCAAGAGGGCATATATGCTAGATATTTGCCATAAAAGGTGTATGGGGGTCCGGGTAGTGCCCTGGGGGACAGGAAACAAGGACAAAAAGTTTTAAAAAAAGCATTTTTAAAGGGACAGTGAGTTTCCCATGAAATAAGGGTTAAAAATAAAAACGAAACATTCCTTCAAATATCGTGCCTAGGAGGTCCCCATAACCTGCCCGTGAAGTGGTTGATTTCTAGGATGTATAGAAATATGTAAAAACCAAAAAATGACATTTCAAATGACGGTAAATGCTTTTCCTTTAATCTATCCCTAAACAACTGCTTGGGGCGGCAGTCTGTATGAAAAGAGGAGACATTTTCGGACACGCAGAAAAGTTTAGTGATTTTTTGGCTAAATTATTGTGAAACTTATGCAGACTTTGGATGAAAGTAACAATAGGTGCTTTAAAATTGGGCCTTTAGCGTCGGCAACAGTGCTGTCACACAGTAACCCCTCTGAGGATATGAATCTGATACAGGCGTCAGTGGCAGTGCATCCAAATATTGTGCCTTTGGTGCCAGGCCAGCAAGTGCCATCATACAGTAACCCCTCTGTGGTATGGTGGAAGAGTGCAGGGGTGAACCATGCGGTCAGGGCCGGTGCTAGACTATTGCGCCCTAGGCAATACCAGCTACTTGCACCCCCCCAAAAAAAACAAAAAACGACACAACATGAAACTGCTAAATTTCTTTTTATTTAAGAATAAAGTTTGAAAAGCACCAATAGTAAAGGTAAAATAAATATAAATAAACTGTATTAAACCATTTTAAATTAACTCTATTAACCTCCCTGGCGGTATTCCCGAGTGTGACTCGGGGTTAAATTTCGCTACTGCGAACGATAACCTCGAGCCACACTCGGGCTGGATGTTTACTCACCTCCTCCTGGCTCCCTCACTGTCCCCCGCAGTGTGATCGCGGCGAGTTGCTTCCTGTAAGGCTTCCTGCGAGTCACATGGTGCAGGGTGGGCGGGAACCATCGGCAAACTTTTAAACAATCCATAAAATACTGTACTCCAAAGTGCAATGTTTATGAACCGCCACTGGGTGGCACTACAGGATAAGAAATAGACCATACATCCTCTTACTCTTGTTTTCAGACAGATTTCAGTGTTTTTTGTTTTTTATTTTATTGAATATCATTTATTTGCATTATTTTGGATAATTATTTTTGGGATAATAAATTATTATTTCATGATTCAAACTTTTTCGGACTCAGTGTATTTACTATTTTATTTATTAGGGTTGCACCGATACCGATACTAGTATCGGTATCGGTGCCGATACCGGGTACTGCAGGAGTACTTGGTACTCGTGCAGTACCCCCGAAATTTTTTTTCCGATACCGGAAGCCGGCATTGAGCCGGCTTGCCGGCATCAGAGGGGCTGCGGCGGCTGTCCGAATGCTCTATCGGCATTCGGACAGGCCCTGCAGCTGCTCTCCGCATTGTTTAATACTTACCTTCCTGGGCGCCGCCGGGAAAGTCTGCGCGCGCGTGCTCGCTCCTTGGAAGGTCCCCAGCCGCGACCACGTGGGACCATGTGATCGCGGCTGGGGTCCTTCCAACGAGCGCACGCGCGGGAACTTTCCCGGCATCGCTAAAGGGAGGTAAGTATAAACAAAGTGAGGAGAGCAGCTGCAGGGCCTGTCCGAATGCCGATAGACCATTCGGACAGGCCCTGCAGCTACTCTCCGCTCATACTTACCTTCCTGAGCGACGCCGGGAAAGTTTAAACTGCCAGGGAGGTTAAACAAATTAAAAATAACTGTATTGAACAAATATAAATTAACGGAAAAAAAAATAAGAGTTGTCACGTAAGTTTCAATTTCAGACACATCAAAATTTCACTTTGCGTGCCTTATCCTTTGCAAATTTTCATCATGCGTATATATATATTGCCCAGGCCAGCTCACATCATGCGTATATATATTGCCCAGGCCAATCCCCTGGTGGAGATAGGGGGTTCATTTGAACCCTGATATCTCCAGGCATCTAGTGGGTCATGGAGGGTGTCAATCGAAAGGCCTGAGCATGGCCTTTCGAATATACCTGGTCATGTTGGGTATCAAAGTAAAAAAAAATAAAAACATGTATTTTTTTTGTGTGTTATTTTTATTAATGCAGCAATATTGTTCACATTTCAATTATAATGTGAACGATGATGCACTAATGATTTTTTTCTATGGGCTGTGTTTGCTATAAATCACGTAATTCCCCCCACAAAATGTAACAAGTCCCCATTTCTAATTTTTGTACAAGCGCACCCTATAGAAAACATAACCGCAGATGCTCATGTGCTAAAATGTGAAAAAAAACACTTAACACACTGCAGATGATTAAAAATTTTCATAACATACAGCCAGGACAGGACGTATACATCTAAAAATGATATATTATGAATCTGCGGAGTCTGCCGGAAAGAACGATATCTAACATGTCGGTCATTTAATAAGATGTGGCTTCAAAATCGCGTTTAAACATGATGAGTGAAAGCGGTAAAAATGAGCTGAGCATGAGCACACAGCGGTGAAATGCAGCATATAAGAAGAAGTTTTAGGAGGGAAATTAACACTTCTCACTCAGAAGCAGACACCACCCCTGGAATGCTGTCTGCGGAAAGACTGGGGCCTTCAGAGCTAGGGAAGGCCTCCTCTTCCTCCCACTGCTCTGCCTCTAGAGCCACATCTATAATTCCCCGCAGAGTGTGCTCCAGCAGGAACACTAAAGGAATTGTGTCACTGATGCATGCACTTTCCCTGCTCACCATCCTCACCAGTGCATGCATCCTTGATCATCAGCCACTGCGGGGGGGGGGGAGGGAAAACAAGTTGACCTGAACCTGTCCTTGTGCCATACTCACAAAGGTACTCGTTGTTGTCCCTCTGCTGCATGTGCAGACGCTGCAGGATTGCTAATGTCTAGTTCTTCCTGGTGGGCATGTCACAGATCAGACGGTTTGTGGGAAGGTGGAATTCTCTTTGAATTTCTGCCAGGCAAACGCTTGCTGGGAATGACCGTCTGAAGTGGCTGCAGACTTTTCTGGCCTGGCTGAGAAGCTCTGGCAGCCCTGGGTACTTGGTTAGGAAACGCTGTACCACTAGATTTAGGACGTGTGCTAGGCATGGTACATGTGTCAATTTACCCTTGCGTAGGGCGGTGAGAAGGTTGCTGCCATTATCCCAGATGATCATTCCCAGCTGAAGCTGGCGTGGTGTTAACCATCTCTGCACCTGCCCCTGGAGAGCTGACAGAATTTCTGGCCCGGTGTGGCTCCTGTCCCCTTAACAAACCAGCTCAAGCACAGTATGGCATCTTTTTGCTTGAGCCATTGCGTAGCCCCTGCCACGCGTCGGTTTAACTGCCACTTCGCCAGAGACAGAGAAGGAGGAGGAAGAAGAGGTGGTGGAGCAGACAGACCTCATACAAGCAGCTTTCTGGAGGCGTGGTGGATGAACAAGCTCCAGCACAGAGCCCCGTCTTGGATCCCTTCCAGCTGCAATCAGAGTTACCCAGTGTGCCGTGAAGGAAATGTAACGGCACTGTCCATGCTTGCTGGACCATGTGTCTAAAGTCACATGCACCTTGTTGCTGACTGCCTTTCCCAATGACTGGATAACATTGTCTTCCACGTGCTGGTATAGTGCTGGAATGGCCTTGCGTGAAAAGTAATGGCGTTTTGGAACCTGCCACTGTGGTACAGCACATTCAGCAAATACACGGAAGGGAGCAGAGTCCACCAGCTGGAAAGGCAGCAACTGCAATGCGAGTAATTTTGCTAAGCTGGCATTTAGACACTGTGCTTGGGGGTGGTTGGGACTATATTTTTTCTTACGCTGCAGCAGCTGCGGCAACGTAATCTGACTGCGTAAATCTTCAGCTGATGGGATGATGTCACATTGTGAGGAAGGAGCTGGTACATCCATTACTGTAGCATCATCCCTGTCAGTGGAGGTTGTAGGCAATGACATGGCAGGACATACAGTGGGGGTAGAGACAGATGAGGAGGAGGAGGACCTACGCAAAGTTTTGCGCCAACGGGATGTGTGGCAAGTGTTCATATGTCACCTCAAGCACGTGGTACCCAAGTGTCTGGTGTCTTTCCCACGATTCAGCCTCATCTGACATAGATTACAAATAGCAACGGTGGGCTCTGCTGCACATTTCTTAAAGAACTCCCAGACAACAGAGTTCCTGCATGTGTGCTTTGAGACAACAGCGCTCTGCACCGGAGCAGCTCTGACATCTGATGCCTTGGACTGGCTAGTGTTACGGTTGGTCATAGAGGATGTTGTGCCTCGTGTTTGCTGTGCCTCCTCCTCCTCCTCCCCCTCCTCCTCACTTGATTCCTCTGTTCGATCTGGCACCCAGGTGGAGTCAGTGACCTCATCATCAATGTCATCTTCACCCCCATCTCCTCGTCACTGGAGTCAACTTGGCAGTATGCTGCAGCTGCTGGGGCAACATGAGTGCCAGTTATTTGTGTGTCATCACTGGCACCCCCTTCCTCTAGGTTGATTATACTCCCTTCCTCAACCTCAGAGATTGAATCAGACTTGCTGCGCATCCTCAAGCAGCATGTCACTGTCATTGTAGTCAAACAATTCAGCTGACTCCTCCGTGTGTGATAGTGAGGCTACGGCAGGAGTAGCTGTGGACATGGAGGCTGCATTAGATGTTTTGTCAGCTGAGGTGGACTGTAAAGCACTACAAGCCTGACTGGCAGAGGACTCGGAGGATGAGGATGGCCTGGTTAGCCAATCCACCAAATCCTCAGTATGTTGCTGCTGCTTAAGACGGCCAGCACCAGTTAGAAAGGACAAGCGTGCCCCTGCAGAGGATGCACCACGTCCACCACAACCAGAGGCACAGCCTCCCGACACAGGGGCTGCTTGCCATCTTATCTGTGTCTGGGAGCATCTGCCTGTCCTTTTTGTTCTTTCAGACATAGTGAGTGATATATAGATTAAATATATACAGAACTCTGATTCAACTCTGGTATAAAGATTAAAGAATTACAGAACTCTGGTATAACTCAGTGAGACACCCTGATAGCTGGCAGCCAGTGACAAGACACAGATTACAATTCCCTCCTATAAATCAGTGAGACCCCCCTGATGGGTGGCAGTGAGACAACACAAATTACAATTTGCATAAAACTGCTAGAAGTATGTGGGACCCCCTGATTGGTGGCAGTGAGAAGCCACAGATTACAAGTCTCAGAAACCTCCTATAAATCAGTGAGACCCCTTGATGGGTGGCAGTGAGAAGCCACAGATTACAATTCACATAAATCTGCTAGAAGTATGTGGGACCCCCTGATGGGTGGCAGTGAGAAACCACAGATTACAATTCGCATAAATCTGCTAGAAGTACGTGTGACCCCCTGATGGGTGGCAGTGAGAAGCCACAGATTACAAGTCTCAGAAACCTCCTATAAATCAGTTTGACCCCTTGATGGGTGGCAGTGAGAATCTACAGATTACAAGTCTCAGAAACCTCCAATAAATCAGTGTGACCCCTTGATGGGTGGCAGTGAGAAGCCACAGATTACAAATCTCAGAAACCTCCTATAAATCAGTGAGACCCCCTGATGGGTGGCAGCCAGTGAGAACACACGGATTATAACAATTCTCAAATAATTTGTAGAAATTTGTGACCCCCAAAATACTTGCTGGCAGCCAGTGACAAGACACAGATCACCTCAATTCCCAAATGTTTTGTAGAAATTTGTGACCCCCAAAATACTGCGTGGTACTGGCTGTGTGACAAGACACAGATCACCTCAATTCCCAAATGTTTTGTGGAAATTTGTGAGACCCCCAAAATACTTGTTGGCACCAGTGACAAGACGCAGATCACCTCAATTCCCAAATGTTTTGTAGAAATGAGACCCCCCCCCAGTAGCGTGGAGGACCGGCAGTAAGAACACACAACAACAATCTCCTATGAAATATCCTCTCAAATGCATGCTGAAGCGGTGTGTGGAAACCTTATATAGTGTGCTGTGGGATTTACAGTGGCAAGAAAAAGTATGTGAACCCTTTGGGATTACGTGGAGTTTTGCATGAATTGGTCATAAAATGTGCTCTGATCTTCATCTAAGTCACAACAATTTGAAAAACACAGTCTGCTTAAAATAATACAACACAAACATTATATGTTTTCATGTGTTTATTGAACAGAACATGTAAACATTCACAGTGCAGGGTGGAAAAAGTATGTGAACCTTTGGATTTAATAACTGTTGACCCTCCTTTGGCAGCAATAACCTCAACCAAACGTTTCCTGTAGTTGCAGATCAGACCTGCACAACGATCTGGAGTAATTTTGGACCACTCCTCTTCACAAAACTGTTTCAGTGTAGCAATATTCTTGGGATGTCTGGTGTGAATCGCTCTCTTAAGGTCATGCCACAGCAATTCAATTGGGTTGAGGTCAGGACTCTGACTGGGCCACTCCAGAAGGCGTATTTTGTTTTGTTGAAGCCATTCTTTTGTTGAATTACTTGTATGCTTTGGGTCATTGTCCTGTTGCATCACCCCATCCTCTGCGGAGCTTCAGTTGGTGGACAGATGGTCTTACGTTTTCCTGCAAAATGTCTTGATAAACTCTGGAATTCATTTTTCCATCAATGACAACAATCCGTCCAGGCCCTGAGGCAGCAAAGCAGCCCCAAACCATGATGCTCCCTCCGCCATGTTTTACAGTGGGGATGAGGTTTTGATGTTGGTGTGCTGTGCCTTTTTTTCTCCACACATAGTGTTGTGTGTTTTCTCCAAACAACTCAATTTTGGTTTCATCTGTCCACAGAATATTTTTCCAGTAGTGCTGTGGAACATCCAGGTGCTCTTTTGCAAACTTTAAACGTGCTGCAATATTCTTTTTGGACAGCAATGGCTTCCTCCGTGGTGTCCTCCCGTGTACTCCATTCTTGTTTAATGTTTTCCTTATTGTAGATGTGTCAACAAAAATGTTAGCACGTGCCAGAGATTTCTGTAAGTCTTTAGCTGACACTCTAGGATTCTTCTTTACCTCATTAAGCATTCTGCGCTATGCTCTTGCAGTCATCTTTACAGGACGACCACGCCTAGGGAGAGTAGCAAAAGTGCTGAACTTTCTCCATTTGTATACAGTCTGTTTTACCGTGGACACATGAACATCAAGGCTTTTGGAGATACTTTTGTAACCCTTTCCAGCTTCATGCAAGTCAACAATTCTTGATCGTAGGTCTTCTGAGAGCTCTTTTCTGCGAGGCATGGTTCACATCAGGCAGTGCTTCTTGAAACCAGTAAACCCAAAACTGGTGTGTGTTTTCAAAGGGCAGGACAGCTTTCAGCAACACATCCAATAATATCACACTGATTGGACTCAAGATTGGCTCACTCCTGGCTCCAATTAGCTCTTGGAGAAGTCATTAGGCTAGGGGTTCACATACGTTTTCCACCCTGCACTGCGAATGTTTACATGTTATGTTCAATAAAAACATGAAAACATATAATGTTTGTGTTGTATTATTTTAAACAGACTGTGTTTTTCAAATTGTTGTGACTTAGATGAAGATCAGAGCACATTTTATGACCAATTCATGCAAAAATCCACGTAATCCCAAAGGGTTCACATACTTTTTCTTGCCACTGTAGCTCTGTGAGACCATGATTGGGCAAAATTTGCCCAATCAGGACTCTGAGCTGTGATTGGCATACTGTTGAACCTGTCTTGCACCAGACCTGTGGTCAGGTGCAAGGCTGTAGCCAATTACGAGCTTCAGGCCAGTGTAAAAGTGCATTGTGGGCCATTGTGGTGCATTGTGGTCAAACATGCGCCGAACACCCGGAAATGTTCGGAGTTAGCGAGCAGACCGAACAGGCTAAGTTCGGTCCGAACTTCGAACTGTCCGAACCGAACAGCTCATCCCTAGTCCTAATCACATAATATCAGAAGGTCAACATTAGTGATGCATACTATAAGGTCTTGAAATATGAAACCTAGTCAAGTTCCTTATCATTGGAAAGGATTACAAACGGCATTTCGATTCTAATCTAAAACAACAAACTAGTAATGCATAGTGTCTTTAAAATTAATTGTGATGTAGTGTTTAATGTAATTGCATATGCGTTTTGCCAAGAATAGCACAGTGCATAATCAATATTGAATACATCACAGATTATGGCTTTAATTCAGATGGGGGGGCATTCTTAGGGGGAACATGTCCCGATTCCTAAAGGGCCAACATTGATTCATTCATGCTGATGCGCAGGTCACGTTAAATGCTGCCCTGCAGCATGTATAATCCAAACACTGCAGGCACAAAATCCTAAAGCAAACAGCGGTGACCTGGCCTTATTGTACAGCATCAGTGACATAAGGGTGGCTCACGTGCAGGGCCGGCGCTAGTGTTAGGCAGCACAGGCGGCTGCCTTACTATTCTGGCTTTCTGCCAGTTGAGGGGCGGAAAAATCTGGACCACCCAGCGAGCGGAGGCCTTGCAAGGATCGGGCACAAGGTTTCCCATTTACTCGGCAGCGTGTGGGATCCCACTCCCACACGCTGCACCTTTAGACCACAGCTTACATGTGAACATGCTGGCCCCCGCCCATCCACCCCCTTCCTCCTCACAGCAGCTAGCAGAGCCTCCCTCCCCTGCTCCTGTGCGGGAAGTGTCCAGCATGTGCAGGGTGGGGGGAGTGGAGAGAGACCAGCTGAGCTGCAACCACGGAGGCAGCCAGGGATTTGAATCCTAGGGTAAGTAGCAAGCAGGGGGTGTGAGTATGGGGGTGAGCATGGGGGAGGTGGGTGTGTAAGCATGGAGTGTGTGTCTGTGTGTGTGAGCATGGGTGAATGAGAGCATTGGGTGTGTGTGAGCATGGGGAGGTGGGAGTGAGCATGGGGAGGTGGGTGTGAGCATGGGGAGGTGGGTGTGAGCATGGGGGGTGGGTGTGAGTATGGGGGGTTGGTGTGTGTGTGCGCAGGGGTGATGTATGTGTGTGTGAGCAGGGGTGATGTGTGAGCAGGGGTGATGTGTGTGTGAGCAGGGGTGATGTGTGAGCAGGGGTGATGTGTGTGTGAGCAGGGGTGATGTGTGAGCAGGGGTGATGTGTGTGTACGTGTGAGCAGGGGTGATGTGTGAGCAGGGGTGATGTGTGAGCAGGGGTGATGTGTGTGTGCGTGTGAGCAGGGGTGATGTGTGAGCAGGGGTGATGTGTGTGTGCGTGTGAGCAGGGGTGATGTGTGAGCAGGGGTGATGTGTGAGCAGGGGTGATGTGTGTGCGTGTGAGCAGGGGTGATGTGTGAGCAGGGGTGATGTGTGAGCAGGGGTGATGTGTGTGTGTGTGTGAGCAGGGGTGATGTGTGAGCAGGGGTGATGTGTGTGTGCGTGTGAGCAGGGGTGATGTGTGAGCAGGGGTGATGTGTGAGCAGGGGTGATGTGTGTGCGTGTGAGCAGGGGTGATGTGTGCGTGTGAGCAGGGGTGATGTGTGCGTGTGAGCAGGGGTGATGTGTGAGCAGGGGTGATGTGTGCGTGTGAGCAGGGGTGATGTGTGCGCAGGGGTGATGTGTGCGCAGGGGTGATGTGTGCGCAGGGGTGATGTGTGAGCAGGGGTGATGTGTGAGCAGGGGTGATGTGTGCATGTGAGCAGGGGTGATGTGTGAGCAGGGGTGATGTATGAGCAGGGGTGATGTGTGTGTGAGCAGGGGTGATGTGTGAGCAGGGGTGATGTGTGAGCAGGGGTGATGTGTGTTTGTGTGAGCAGGGGTGATGTGTGTGTGTCTGAGCAGGGGTGATGTGTGAGCAGGGGTAATGTGTGCGTGTGAGCAGGGGTGATGTGTGAGCAGGGGTGATGTGTGTGTGTGTGAGCAGGGGTGATGTGTGTGAGCAGGGGTGATGTGTGTGAGCAGGGGTGATGTGTGCGTGTGAGCAGGGGTGATGTGTGCATGTGAGCAGGGGTGATGTGTGCGTGTGAGCAGGGGTGATGTGTGAGCAGGGGTGATGTGTGTGAGCAGAGGTGATGTGTGTATGTGTGAGTAGGGGTGATGTGTGTGTGTGTGTGTGAGCAGGGGTGATGTGTGTGTGTGAGCAGGGGTGATGTGTGTGTGTGAGCAGGGGTGATGTGTGTGTGTGAGCAGGGGTGATGTGTGCGTGTGAGCAGGGGTGATGTGTGAGCAGGGGTGATGTGTGTGTGAGCAGGGGTGATGTGTGAGCAGGGGTGATGTGCGTGTGTGAGCAGGGGTGATGTTTGTGTGTGTGTGTGTGTGTGTGTGAGCAGGGGTGATATGTGATCAGGGGTGATGTGCGCGTGTGAGCAGGGGTATGAAATGAATTAAAGGGGAGATTGAATTGAAGGGAGAATGAATTGAAGGGGTGGAGGAATTGAGGGGGAGAATGAATTGAGGGGGTGGAGGAATTGAGGGGAAGAATGATGTGAGCTGGGGGCAAATTTACCCATGTGTGAGCTCTAGGGGCAAATATATCCATGTGTGAGCTCTGGGGGAAAATATACCCATGTGTGAGCTCTGGGGGAAAATATACCCATGTGTGAGCTGGGGGCAAATATACCCATATGTGAGCAGGGGGCAAATATACCCATGTGTGAGCTGGGACAAATATACCCATATGTGAGTTGGGGCAAATATACCTATGACGGAATGGGATGTTGTTCCGCCTGCGGGTGGGCTCTATCTGCGTGGCCCCGTCGCTTACCGCTGGCCCGACTACCGAGTGTCGCGCACTCGGCGTCTCGTGTGGCCTGGCGTGACCCTGGAGAAGGGTTAGCGGGCGGTGGAGGGGACCCCTGCCTAGAACCAGCCCGACCACTGAGCCATACGGTACTCAGCGTCTCGAGCAGCTGGTTCACTGACCTTGTGGGTGTGGGACGTCTGTGGAGATCGGATCTGCCAACCGCGGAGGACTATTCGGATCTTATGTGGGAAACGTTTCGGATCTTATGCGGGAAACGTTTCGGATCTCGGTGCGGGTAAACCTTCGTATCTCAAGTGGAGGACTTTTCGGATCGGGGATGGATGAAGCTTCGGATCTGGCGGGATCGGCAAAGGATTCGGATCTTACCGCAATCCCTCGCAATACCGAAGCGCGGTACACGGCCGCGCCCTTCGGATCGGATCTCCGTCAAGTAGTCTGGGAACCGAACCTCATACGCTGCGCCTCTGCCCTGATGCTCGATGCAGGCACAGAGCGCTCGGTTCGGTTCGGATCGTCTGGGACACCGTACCCTGAGACCGCGAGGGATTCTCAGAAGATGAAGCACGGCGGAGAAATAACACATCAGACGAGGCTGGATGCACTGCTAAATCTGGCTTTATTATTCACAGCTCAGGCATTTATCAATTTGGCACAAATTACAATACAATGGGAATCCCTGCCCGCCCTCCCAGGACCCATTGGCCATTACGGTTCGGGGAGTCGCCGATTCGGACCGGATGGTCCGAATCGGCCATTTTACGATTCGAACCGGATGGTTCGAATCGGCCATTTTCCAATTCGAAGAATCTGATAACGGCCACGAGGCAATCGGAAAATGGCGGCGGGCAAGGCAGACAAAGGGAATACATTGCACAATCAACGGGGAACACTGTATCACATCACACATAACCACATCTAATAAAAAGTACTTCAAAACTCCGTGCGTGCCACCGCACCTAACTGTCCATGGCCAAAACTGATGTACTTCAAAACTCCGTGCGTGCCACCGCACCTAGCTGTCCATGGCCAAAACTGATGTCCGTGTGCACCGCCCCTGGCTGAGGGTGCTGGGCCATTCCGTGACAATACCCATATGTGAGTTGGGGCAAATATACCCATATGTGAGTTGGGGCAAATATACCCATATGTGAGCTGGGGCAAATATACCCATGTGTGAGCTCTGGGGGCAAATATACCCATGTGTGAGCTGTGGTAAATATACCCATATGTGAGATGGGGCAAATATACCCATATGTGAGCTGGGGGCAAATATACCCTTGTGAGCTGGGGCTATATATATATCCATGTGAGCTGGGGGCAATATATATACCCTTGTGAGCTGGGGCAAATATATCCATGTGAGCTGGGGGCAATATATATATATATCTGGACATGTTCTGGTCTGAGGTCTCTGTGTGTATATATATATATATATATATATATATACACACACAATGTATCTGGACATGTTCTGGTCTGTATATATTTATCTGAGTGGGCATGATATCGGTGAATACCTGAAAAAAGTATTGGTACTTCTACTTGGTTTTAAAGTCGTATCGGTGCAACACTAGAGTGTGTATATATGTATGTGTGCATATATAGAGATTATTATGGCACCTCTATCCTGATTGGCTTGACATGACACGGATGGGGGGGCACCAAAACGCACCTTCGCCTGACTAGACAAAAATGCTTGCACCGGCCCTGCTCACGTGTGCAGACCCTTGTATACTCAAGTATACAAGCACATGGCTGTGACACGCTGCAAGACGTGATGTACAATGCGCTGCACATCAGCATGATTCAATAATGTGTGTCCCAGTAGGGATGAGCTGTTCGATCGGTTCGAAGTTCAATTCGAACATCGCCTGTTCGCGAACTACGAACATTTCCTCATGTTCGCCCACAATGCACCACAATGGACCACAATGCACTTTTCCACTGGCCTGAAGCTTGTAATTGGCTATAGCCTTGCACCTGACCACAGGTCAGGTGCAAGACAGGTTCAAGACTATGCCAATCACAGCTCAGAGTCCTGATTGGGCAAATTTTGCCCAATCAGGGGCTCACAGAGCTAAGTCCCGCCGCACACTATATAAGGCTTCACACAGCGCTTCAGCACGCGTTTGAGAGGAGATTTGAGAGGAGATTGTTCTTGTGTTAGTGTGTGTTTTCACTGCCAGTCTGCCACCAGCTACTGGGGGGGGGGGTGTCTCATTTCTACAAAATATCTGGGAATTGTTCTAATCTGTGTGTTCTCACTGACACCCAGTATTTTGGTGGTCGGTAATTTCTACAAAATATTTGGGAATTGAGGTAATCTGTGTCTTGTCACTGCCACCCTGAATTTTTGAGGGGTCAGTAATTTCAACAAAATATTTGGGAATTGAGTTAATCTGTGTCTTGTCACTGCCACCAGCAACTATTTTGGGGGGTCAGTATCTTCTACAAAATTTTTGGGAATTGAGGTAATCTGTGTCTTGTCACTGCCACCAGCAACTATTTTGGGGGGGTCAGAAATTTCTCCAAAATATCTGGGAATTGTGGTAATCTGTGTGTTCTCACTGCCACCAGCAACTATTTTGGGGGGTCAGTAATTTCTACAAAATATTTGGGAATTGAGGTAATCTGTGTCTTGTCACTGCCACCCTGAATTTGGGGGGGGGGTCAGTAATTTCTACAAAATATTTGGGAATTGAGGTAATCTGTGTCTTGTCACTGCCACCAGCAACTATTTTGGGGGGTCAGTAATTTCTCCAAAATATCTGGGAATTGTGGTAATCTTGTAAGGTTGGGAGCTTCCAGCCCTACCTGTGTGCTTGAGAGCAGCATGTCTGATGCTGCTCGCTGACCAATGCCCGGTTTAAATGGAGACAGGCAGGGAGGTGGTTGCATGAGGCGTGGCTTGAGTGGGGGGCGTGGCCTGGTGAAGGTCTTTAAAAACCCTCAGTGTATTCTCAGCAGTTGCCAGATCGTGGTTATCCAAACCTGAGCTCCTTGTACCTGACTGCTATATTGAATTAACCCGTTATTGACCTCTGCTTGTTTCTGACTATTCTGCCTTCTGTTGCCCTAGACCATTTTCTTGTACTACGCCACTGCTCTGATATCGACCCGGCTATTCCATTTGACCATTCTGAACTCTGTATTCCTGATTCTGGCTCGGCTGACTACTCCCTGTGTTGTTAACCCTGTCTAGCTAGTTTACCTGGCCAATTCTAAGGACCAGACAGTTAGAGATCTTTCACGGCTACTCTGTTGGTAGCTTCTGGGCTCTGTGGAGTGTGGGGTGTTAAGTACTGCGTGGTGGGATCTGGGAAACCGTGACATTACGATCTGGCCACTATGGATCCCGCAGGCTTAACACAGCACTTGGCTAACTTTGTATCCATACAGGATGAGCAGGATCATAGGATGGATCAGTTTGCTATTGCCTTACAAACTATCCTGACTCGTACGGCTCACCTGGAACCAGCTGGGGTTGCACCCCCGCTTGATATACCTGTGTCCCCTGTCTTTCAGACATCCCAGGTACACATGACCGCTCCTATGAGGTTTGACGGTACTCCCTTAGAGTGCCGGGGATTTTTGGTCCATGTGGATTTTCATTTTAAATTAAATCCACAGATGTTTTTCTCTGACATTGCCAAAGTGGGGTTCATTATTAATCATCTGTCTGGCAGAGCATTGACATGGGCGACTCCGTTATGGGAGGCAGAGAAGCCTATCATACGGGATTATAAAGAATTCATAGCCGAGTTACAACGTACATTTAATCCTACCAGAAAGGCCACGGTAGCTGGCAAATCCTTGTTCCGCATACGTCAAGGGAACAGGACTGTTTCTGATTATGCCATAGAATTTAAAACCTTGATCTCTGATGTGAACTGGACAAATGAGACACTGGTTCTGGCTTTTATGGAGGGGTTATCAGAGTCATTGATGCATGAATTGGCTCCACGTAAACTACCTGAGGTATTGTGTGAACTCATTGTTTATTGTATAGATCTGGATAATCAGATAAGGGACAGAAGGACTCCAAGAGAGATACTGTCTTGGAGTCCTGCTTGTTTTGGGACTTGTTTAATACCCATTCAGCATGTCGGTGCCCTGAACACACCCACAGCTCCTCCATTGTCTACAGAGGTTCCTGACCAATACGCCGACCTCAGGGCTGTATTTGATAAAAGAGAGGCAGAGAAACTGCCTCCACATAGACCATATGATTGTGCCATTGATATTCATCCTGGTACCATGCCTCCTCGAGGCAAAGTATATCCTCTTTCCATAAAGGAGAACCAAATTATGGAAGAGTACATAAAGGAGAATTTGGAGAGAGGTTTTATCCGACGTTCCTCTTCTCCAGCAGGGGCTGGGTTCTTTTTTGTGTCTAAAAAAGAGGGAGATTTACGCCCGTGTATCGATTATAGGGGGCTTAACAAGATCACCATTAAGAACGTGTACCCTATCCCTCTCATATCAGAACTGTTCGACAGGTTAAGGGGGTCAGCAGTATACACAAAACTTGATTTAAGAGGAGCTTACAACCTGATACGTATAAAAGAGAGGCATGAGTGGAGAACAGCATTTAACACCAGGAGTGAGCATTATGAATACTTGGTCATGCCTTTCAGTCTTTGTAATGCTCCGGCGGTATTCCAGGATTTTATTAATGATGTGCTCAGAGATTTCTTACAAACCTTTGTTATAGTATACCTAGACGATATATTGATTTACTCTCCCGATCTGAAAACCCACCATGCACATGTCAGACAGGTATTGGCAAAATTACTGGACAATGGTCTTTATTGCAAACTAGAGAAGTGTTTATTCGACATTACTACTGTGAAATTCCTTGGGTATATTATCACTCCAGAAGGTTTTGAGATGGATCCTTCTAAACTCACGGCCATCTCAGAATGGCCTCTCCCTCAAGGTCTCAAGGCCATACAGAGGTTTCTGGGGTTTTCCAACTATTATAGGAGATTTATCAAGAATTATTCCGCTGTAGCCTCCCCTATCATTAATATGACACGTAAAGGTCTGAAGAACCAGATCTGGTCTTCTCAATCCAAACAAGCATTCGAAGCCCTCAAACAAGCTTTCACTTCCGCTCCCGTGTTACGGCATCCTGATCCCAGGATTCCGTTTGTTCTTGAGGTTGATGCTTCCGAGATAGGCATTGGGGCTGTCCTGTCTCAAAGAGAGTCTCCAGGAAAACCTCTACATCCTTGTGGGTTCTTTTCAAGAAAATTATCACCAGCAGAACGCAATTATGATATCGGTAACAGAGAATTGCTTGCTATTGTGTCTGCTCTATCAGAGTGGAGACATTTGTTAGAAGGTACTCTTGACCCTTTATTGATAATTATTGATCATAAGAACCTTACGTACATCAGGGATGCTAAACGTTTGAACGCGAGACAGGCCAGGTGGTCATTGCTACTGTCTCGGTTTAATTTTGTATTGACTTACAGACCAGGTGACCGCAATGTAAAGGCTGATGCCTTATCTCGTCAATATGACCCATATGAGTCTAATACACAAGACCACAATCCTATAGTTCCTCCTGAACGTATTGTGGCTTCCACAGTCTTGTCTGTCTCCTCGCCTTTCCTGGAACGCCTCAAGGCAGTTCAAGTAGGGGCTCTACCTGACAAGCCTCCAGATATGTTGTTTGTACCTGAAAAGGAAAGACAAGAATTACTCATAATGTTTTATGATTCTAAACCAGCAGGTCATCCTGGTATTACTAAGACTCTCACCAGTATCTCCAGACAGTTCTGGTGGCCCACCATGCGACAGGACATACGTCTGTTTGTTTTGGCTTGTCAAGTCTGTGCCAGAAGCAAAACCAGTAAATCCTTGCCTGTCGGTCTATTGCAGCCTTTACCCATGCCTAAGAGGCCTTGGTCTCATCTACAGTTGTGTTCAAAATTATTCAACCCCCAATGCTGTAAAGGGTTTTAGGGAATTTAGTGAACATTTGTAATTGTATTCAGAATGAAATCCTACAAGGACTTTTTAAAGAACCATATGCAACTTAAATGACATCAATTGGTTTTGTAATACAGTAGTAAATGTTTCTTTTGTGAATTCTTCATTGACACAATTATTCAACCCCTTAAAGACTACCACTCTGAAGAACAGAGGTTCATTCAAGTGTTTTCAATCAGGTATTGAAAACACCTGTGGATGTCACGGAGCAGCAATAAAGCATAATAAGCACCAATTAGGCAGCTTTAAAATGACTGTGATACTCAGCTCCTTCTAGACATTTACTGGTGTGGTTACAAACATGGTGAAGTCAAGAGAATGGTCCAGGAAGACAAGAGAAGAGGTGATTACTCTTCACAGGAAGGGCAATGGCTATAAGAAGATTGCAAAGATGTTAAACATACCAAGAGAGACCATAGGAAGCATCATTCGCAAATTCAAGGCAAAGGGCACTGTTGAAACGCTACCTGGTCGTGGCAGAAAGAAGATGCTGACTTCGACTGCTGTGCGCTACCTGAAGCGTAGAGTGGAGAAAAGTCCCCGTGTGACTGCTGAGGAACTGAGAAAAGATTTGTCAGATGTGGGTACTGAAGTTTCAGCTCAGACAATACGGCGCACACTGCGTAATGAAGGCCTCCATGCCAGAACTCCCAGGTGCACCCCCTTGCTGTCTCCAAAGAATAAGAAGAGTCGACTGCAGAATGCCAAAAGTCATGAGGACAAACCACAGACGTTTTGGGATAGTGTTCTGTGGGCTGATGAAACAAAATTAGAACTGTTTGGGCCCATGGATCAACGCTATGTTTGGAGGAGGAAGAACAAGGCCTATGAAGAAAAGAACACCTTGTCTACTGTGAAGCATGGCGGGGGGGGGTCAATCATGCTTTGGGGCTGTTTTGCTTCTGCAGGTACAGGGAAGCTTCAGCGTGTGCAAGGTACCATGAATTCTCTTCAGTACCAGGAGATATTGGATGACAATGTGATGCAGTCCGTCACAAACCTGAGGCTTGGGAGACGTTGGACCTTTCAACAGGACAATGATCCCAAGCATACCTCCAAGTCCACTCGAGCATGGTTGCAGATTAAAGGCTGGAACATTTTGGAGTGGCCATCGCAGTCACCTGACTTAAATCCGATTGAGAACCTCTGGTGGGACTTAAAGAAAGCAGTTGTAGTGCGCAAGCCTAAGAATGTGACTGAACTGGAGACTTTTGCCCATGACGAATGGGCGAAGATACCCGTAGATCGCTGCAAGACACTTGTGTTAAGCTATGCTTCACGTTTAAAAGCGGTTATAACTGTAAAAGGATGTTGTACTAAGTACTAAGATTGAATGTCACTTGGGGGTTGAATAAAACGGATAATGATGTGAGCACAGAAAAGACATTTGTGGTTATTTCAATATAAATGTTATGTTATATTTGTCTGACCTACACGTGCCTCTTTGATTTAATTGTAAGCAAGATGACTGAATGATCAAAATCAATGTCAAACTGGCCAAAACACTCAATTTCAGTGGGGGTTGAATAATTTTGAACACAACTGTATCTATGGATTTTATTGTGGACTTGCCGAAGTCCAAGGGTCATACTGTGGTTCTGACAGTTGTAGACCGCTTCTCCAAAATGGCTCATTTTGTCCCTCTACCTAAGCTTCCTACAGCCAAAGAACTGGCGGTTGTATTTGCTAGAGAGATTGTACGAATACATGGGGTTCCGTCTGAAATAGTCTCTGACAGAGGAGCCCAGTTTGTCTCTCGTTTCTGGAGGGTTTTCTGTGCAGAGATGGGGGTGCGATTGGCCTTCTCTTCAGCATATCATCCACAAACCAATGGGGCAGCAGAGAGGGCAAATCAGGGTCTCGAGCAGTACATACATTGCTTTACCACACAACAACAAGACAATTGGTCGGAGTTGTTGCCCTGGGCTGAGTATGCACGTAATAACGCCGTTAACGAGACCACTGGCCACTCTCCTTTTTCTGCCATCTATGTTTTTTTCCCTCTGGCTCTACCGCTTCAGTTTACTAAACAGGCCATCCCGGCTCTCGATGACCATCTCACTCAACTGCAAGAGATTTGGAGACAGATTCGAGAAAATATGGAGCGCAATGTTGCTTTCCAGAAACGCAAGGCTGACAGGCATAGGTTACAAGCTCCCTCCTATAACGTGGGGGATAGAGTTTGGTTGTCCACTAGGAACGTGAAGTTGCGGGTGCCTTCTATGAAAATGGCACCTCGGTTTATAGGTCCATATAAGATCATTCGCCGCATTAATCCTGTGGCTTATGCTCTTGCCCTTCCTAAACATCTTCGCATGCACAACGTCTTCCACACCTCCCTACTGAAGCCATTGTTGTGTAACAGGTACACGCGGGTCGTTCTTCCTCCTCCACCTATTCAGGTTGATGGTGAATCTGAGTATGAGGTTAGGAGGGTTTTGGATTCTAGGCTGTGCAGGGGCCCTCTGCAGTACTTGGTCGATTGGGTGGGTTATGGTCCAGAAGACCGGTCCTGGATTCCAGCTTCCGACATGTCTGCCTCTAGGTTGGTCAGGGCGTTCCATGCCTGACACCCCGATCGCCCTGGTGGTCGTCCTGCCGCTCGTCCTGTTGGTCGTCCGGTGGCCTCCCGTGGAGAGGGGGGTACTGTAACGTTGGGAGCTTCCAGCCCTACCTGTGTGCTTGAGGGCAGCATGTCTGATGCTGCTCGCTGTCATGGGAACTATGCAAGGATTGTAGGTGTGAGCCTAATGTGCAGTGAGCCATGAAGTATGCAGGGTAAGGGGTTTAAACAAGGTCTTTATTATACTAAACAAAAATATAAACGGAACTAATAGTAGATAAAGTCCAGAGCAAGGTATCCAGGTAAAGGGTGAGCCAGTCTCGTAGTCAGGTATCAAGCAGTAATCGTGGGATACAGAAAACAGAATATGCCAAAGTCCATAGCCAGGGGTCATACACAAGAAAGCAATATAGGAACTGGGTAGCAGTTATCAGTAGAGCAGAGGTAGTCCAGAAGGGTCAAAAATCGGGTATGATGAAGGTCCAGAGGGAAACAGATAGGGGGTACAGCGGATCCAGGAACCAGGAGCTTTTCCAAAAACAGGTCAGCGTGGTGCAAGGTTCAGACTTCAATGAGGAAGTGAAGCACATGGGGTGTGACCTCCTTAAATACAGGGAAACTGGGCAGGATGATCTGCAGGTGATGGTCTGATTTGAATACAAGGAATCAAAGTCCAGAACTGAGCGTGGGAAAAAAAAAGAAAAACCAAAACAAAGTCCCGGCATCTGCATAAGTAATGCAGGACATGGCAAAAAGAGCAACAAATGGAGGCGTCAGAAGATCAGGGGGTCCAGACCATGACAGCGCCCAGGTGGGCCATGACATCACCCCCCCTCCTGACGGGTGCACTCCGGGCACCGAAGCTGAAACAGGGGACATAGAGTCCGGATCTTTCTTAGAAGCATGTAGAGCCTGCTCAAATAAGTCCAGGCCGTTATAGCGGACAGAAAAAGTTCCAAGAAGCAGTCAACTGGAATCAGACGAGACATCAAGGTTTGTCCAGAGTTCCGGGTAGCACCTGACCACTTCTAAGTACACCTCCCGGACCAATACGCCAGAGGGCGTCCTGGAGTAGCCCGTAGGGGCGGGTCCCGAGGTAGGGTATTTCGTGCCAGTTTTACTACTCGGATTCTGGAAGTCCTCGTAGAGAGCCGCGAGTACAGCCCTTTCAGATCCAGTATCGGGAATAGAGTCACTGGCAAAACTCGGCGGAGACACTATAGTTGCAGGGCTCGGAGGGGCAGCACCCTTGGTGAGGCTTTGCTGGTTACTGGAAGACTTGGCTCGACGGCGGCGGCTACGGCCCTTCGGCGGAGACAGCTTGGGGACCACTGCTGGGCTCTGCGGCGACCCCACTGCTGGGCTCTGCGGCGACCCCACTGCTGGGCTCTGCGGCGACCCCACTGCTGGGCTCTGCGGAGACCCCACTGCTGGGCTCTGCGGCGACCCCACTGCTGGGCTCTGCGGCGACCCCACTGCTGGGCTCTGCGGCGACCCCACTGCTGGGCTCTGCGGCGACACCACTGCTGGGCTCTGCGGCGACACCACTGCTGGGCTCTGCGGTGACAGCAAGGAACTGGCAGCTGGGCTCTGCGACGACACCACTGCTGGGCTCTGCGACGACACCACTGCTGGGCTCTGCGGTGACTTGGTTACTGGAGCCTGAGCAGGCTTAATGATAGAGGCCTGAGAAGGCTCGGAAACAGAAGCCTGGGAAGGCATAGTGACAGAAGCCCGTGAAGGCGCAGAGATGGAGGCCTGAGACTGCTTAGTGGCAGAAGCCTGAGTTGGCTTAGGGACAGAAGGCTGCGATAGTTTAGAGAAAGAGGCCTGCGATGGCTCAGAGACGGAGGCCTGAGAAGGTTTGGGTATAGAGACCTGAGAAGGCTCAGAGACAGGGACCTGAGAAGGTTCGGGGACAGGAGCCTGAGAAGGCTCAGAGACATAGACCTGAGAAGGTTTAGGTACAGAGGCCTGAGAAGGTTTGGGTATAGAGGCCTGAGAAGGCTCAGAGACAGGGACCTGAGAAGGCTCGAGGACAGGAGCCTGAGAAGGCTCAGAGACATAGACCTGAGAAGGCTTAGGTACGGAGGCCTGAGAAGGCTTAGATACAGAGGCCTGAGAAGGCTTAGATACAGAGGCCTGAGAAGGCTTAGATACAGAAGCCTGAGAAGGCTTAGATACAGAAGCCTGAGAAGGCTTAGATACAGAAGCCTGAGATACAGAAGCCTGAGAAGGCTTAGATACAGAAGCCTGAGTTGGCTTGGTTACAGAAGCCTGAGTTGGCTTGGTTACAGAAGCCTGAGTTGGCTTGGTTACAGAAGCCTGAGTTGGCTTGGTGACAGAAGCCTGACTTGGCTTGGAGACAGAAGCCTGACTTGGCTTGGAGACAGAAGCCTGACTTGGCTTGGAGACAGAAGCCTGACTTGGCTTGGAGACAGAAGCCTGACTTGGCTTGGAGACAGAAGCCTGACTTGGCTTAGAGACAGAAGCCTGACTTGGCTTAGAGACAGAAGCCTGACTTGGCTTAGAGACAGAAGCCTGACTTGGCTTAGAGACAGAAGCCTGACTTGGCTTAGAGACGGAGGCCTGAGATGGCTCAGAGACGGAGGCCTGAGAAGGCTCAGAGACGGAGGCCTGAGAAGGCTCAGAGACGGAGGCCTGAGATGGCTCAGATACAGAGGCCTGAGATGGCTCAGAGACAGAGGCCTGAGTTGGCTTGGTGACAGAAGCCTGCGATGGCTTGGTGACATAGGCCTGAGAAGTGAACGTGGTTCCTATATAGGTGGTTCTCATGCACCCAATGAACCGGCCAGGTAGTCCTCGAGGGTGACGTGCAGTCTCCTTAGGGAATTCCTCTACTGAATCCACAGAACCCCATTCATCTGAAGAGCAATACTCGTAAGCAGGAGGGTATGAGATATGCCGACTGGAAGGCACTGGAGCGGTAACACAGCTAGCCGTGAGGTGCTGGTTTGGAGTGGTGGGTGTCATACCGGAGGGTAGGACAGACGCTATCTCCATTGGCACAACGGGGTCAGGCTCTGTAGTTACGCTGGGCTCTTCCTCCATCGGTACGGCTGGAACATATTCTGTGGGCAGGGTGGATTGGAAATCCATACGTTCAATTTGGTGAGAATCTTGCTGCACGGTTTCAGGATTCACTTCCTTAGACACCTCTGTCTTGGGTCTGGCTTCGGTGATGGATCTCTCGGGCAAGGACTTGGCAGACAAATCTTTCTTGGGCCTGAAGGATGTCGTGTCTCTGAGAGTCGATGTCTTCTTCGGCTTGATGGGCAGTGCTTTAGGAGGAATCAAGGGCACTGCCTTGACGGATGCTGACCTTTTAGGCTTAGAGGAAGACTTGGCAACCAAAGGCTTTTTGGTTGACGCGGATTCAGGTGGGTTGCTAGAAGGTTTGGGGGGGCGCAGAGGACAGGCTGATAGTTTGTGCTGGTCACTCCCACAATAGAAGCACAAATTGTTTGATCTTCTTCTTTCACGTTCCACCAGGGTTAGGGGTTCTCTGGGCCCCTTTTCAGTAATTGGAACGCGCATCTTAGCTGAGATGCCCCTGAAGCCTTTAAGCAGGTCAACAAATAACGTGTCCACTTGCTGCAGGATCTCCTCCATAAACCCCTTCACATACTCCTTTATAGCTTGGCTCACTGCGGGTTCACTGTTTAAAGACTTCCTCATTCTGTCATGGGAACCATGCAAGGATTGTAGGTGTGAGCCTAATGTGCAGTGAGCCATGAAGTATGCAGGTTAAGGGGTTTAAACAAGGTCTTTATTATACTAAACAAAAAACAAAAATATAAATGGAACTAATAGTAGATAAAGTCCAGAGCAAGGTATCCAGGTAAAGGGTGAGCCAGTCTCGTATTCAGGTATCAAGCAGTAATCGTGGGATACAGAAAACAGAATATGCCAAAGTCCATAGCCAGGGGTCATACACAAGAAATCAATATAGGAACTGGGTAGCAGTTACCAGTAGAGCAGAGGTAGTCCAGAAGGGTCAAAAATCGGGTATGATGAAGGTCCAGAGGGAAACAGATAGGGGGTACAGCGGATCCAGGAACCAGGAGCTTTTCCAAAAACAGGTCAGCGTGGTGCAAGGTTCAGACTTCAATGAGGAAGTGAAGCACATGGGGTGTGACCTCCTTAAATACAGGGAAACTGGGCAGGATGATCTGCAGGTGATGGTCTGATTTGAATACAAGGAATCAAAGTCCAGAACTGAGCGTGGGAAAAAAAAAGAAAAACCAAAACAAAGTCCCGGCATCTGCATAAGTAATGCAGGACATGGCAAAAAGAGCAACAAATGGAGGCGTCAGAGGATCAGGGGGTCCAGACCATGACAGCGCCCAGGTGGGCCATGACACTCGCTGACCAATGCCCGGTTTAAATGGAGACAGGCAGGGAGGTGGTTGCATGAGGCGCGGCTTGAGTGGGGGGCGTGGCCTGGTGAAGGTCTTTAAAAACCCTCAGTGTATTCTCAGCAGTTGCCAGATCGTGGTTATCCATACCTGAGCTCCTTGTACCTGACTGCTATATTGAATTAACCCGTTATTGACCTCTGCTTGTTTCTGACTATTCTCCCTTCTGTTGCCCTAGACCATTTTCTTGTACTACGCCACTGCTCTAATATCGACCCGGCTATTCCATTTGACCATTCTGAACTCTGTATTCCTGATTCTGGCTCGGCTGACTACTCCCTGTGTTGTTAACCCTTTCTGTCTAGCTAGTTTACCTGGCCAATTCTAAGGACCAGACAGTTAGAGATCTTTCACGGCTACTCTGTTGGTAGCTTCTGGGCTCTGTGGAGTGTGGGGTGTTAAGTACTGCGTGGTGGGATCTGGGAACCGTGACAAATCTGTGTGTTCTCACTGCCACCAGCAACTATTTTGGGGGGTCAGTAATTTCTACAAAATATTTGGGAATTGAGGTAATCTGTGTCTTGTCACTGCCACCCTGAATTTTGGGGGGTCAGTAATTTCTACAAAATATTTGGGAATTGAGATAATTTGTGTCTTGTCACTGCCACCAGCAACTATTTTGGAGGGTCAGTAATTTCTACAAAATATTTGGGAATTGAGGTAATCTGTGTCTTGTTACTCACTGCCACCCAGAATTTTGGGGGGTCAGTAATTTCTACAAAATATTTGGGAATTGAGGTAATCTGTGTCTTGTCACTGGCTGCCAGCTATCAGGGTGTGTCACTGAGTTAATCTTTATACCAGAGTTGAATCAGAGTTCTGTATATATTTAATCTATATATCAATCACCATGTCAGAAAGACCAAAAAGGACAGGCAGACGCTCCCAGACACAGATAAGAGGGCAAGCAGCCTCTGTGTCGGGAGGTTGTGCCTCTGGTCGTCGTGGACGTGGTGCATCCTCTGCAGGGGCACACTTGTCCTTTATAACTGGTGCTGGCAGCAGCAACATACAGAAGATTTGGTGGATTGGCTAACCAGGCCATCCTCATCCTCCGAGTCCTCTGTCAGCCAGGCTTCTAGTGCTTTACAGTCCACCTCAGCTGCCAAAGCATCTAATGCAGCCTCCATGTCCACAGCTACTCCTGCCGTAGCCTCGCTATCACACACGGAGGAGTCAGCTGAATTGTTTGACTACAATGACATTGACATGCTGCTTGAGGATACGCAGCAAGTACAGTGCTCTGATTCAATCTCTGAGGTTGAGGAAGGGAGCATAATCAACCTAGAGGAAGGGGGTGCCAGTGATGACACACAAAAAAATGGCACTCATGTTGTCTCAGCAGCTGCAGCATACTGCCAAGTTGGCTCCAGTGACGAGGAGATAGGGGGTGATGATGAGGTCACTGACTCCACCTGGGTGCCTGATCGAACAGAGGAGTCAAGTGAGGAGGAGGAGGCACAACAAACATGAGGCACAACATCCTCTATGACCAACCGTAGCACTAGCCAATCCAAGGCATCCGATGTCAGAGCTGCTCAGGTGCAGACCGCTGTTGTCTCAAAGCACACATCCAGGAACTCTGCAGTCTGGGAGTTCTTTAAGAAATGTACAGCAGACCCCATCGTTGCTATTTGTAATCTATGACAGATGAGGCTCAAGCGTGGGAAAGACACCGGACGCTTGGGTAGCACCTTCTTGAGGCGACATATGACCACCTGACATGCATCCCGTTGGTGCAAAACTTTGCATAGGTCCTCCTCCTCCTCTTCTGCCTCTACCCCCACTGTATGTCCTGCCATGTCATTGCCTACAACCTCCACTGACAGGGATGATGCTACAGTAATGGATGTACCAGGTCCTTCCTCACAATGTGACAGCATCCCATCAGCTGAAGATTTACACAGTCAGATTACGTTGCCCCAGCTGCTGCAGCGTATGAAAAAATATAGTCCCAACATCCCCAAGCACAGCGTCTAAGTGCCAGTTTAGCAAAATTACTTGTATTGCAGCTGCTGCCTTTCCAGCTGGTGGACTCTGCTCCCTTCCGTGAATTTGGTGAATGTGCTGTACCACAGTGGCATGTTCCAAAATGCCATTACTTTTCACGGAAGGCCATTCCAGCACTATACCAGCACGTGGAAGACAATGTTATTGAGTCATTGGGAAAGGCAGTCAGCAGCAAGGTGCATGTGACTTTAGACACGTGGTCCAGCAAGCATGGACAGGGCCGTTACATTTCCTTCACGGCACACTGGGTAACTCTGATTGCAGCTGGGAGGGATCCAAGATGGGGCTCTGTGCTGGAGCTTGTTCATCCACCATGCCTCCAGAAAGCTGCTTGTATGAGGTCTGTCTGCTCTACCACCACCTCTCCCTCTTCCTCCTCCTCCTCCTTCTGTGTCTCTGGCAAAGTGGCAGTTAAACCGACGCCTGACAGGGGCTACACAATGGCTCAAGCAAAAACATGCCATACTGTGCTTGAGCTGGTTTGTTTAGGTGACAGGGGCCACACCGGGCCAGAAATTCTGTCAGCTCTGCAGGGGCAGGTACAGAGATGGTTAACACCACGCCAGCTTCAGCTGGGAATGATCATCTGCGATAATGGCAGCAACCTTCTCTCCGCCCTACGCAAGGGTAAATTGACGCATGTACCATGCCTAGCACACGTCCTAAATCTAGTGGTACAGCGTTTCCTAACCAAGTACCCAGGGCTGCCAGAGCTTCTCAGCCAGGCCAGAAAAGTCTGCAGCCACTTCAGACGGACATTCCCAGCAAGCGTTTGCCTGGCAGAAATTCAAAGCGAATTCCACCTTCCCACAAACCGTCAGATCTGTGACATGCCCACAAGGTGGAACTCGACATTAGCAATGCTGCAGCGTCTGCACAAGCAGCAGAGGGCCAACAATGAGTACCTGTGTGAGTATGGCACAAGGACAGGTTCAGGTCAACTTGTTTCCCCCCCCCGCAGTGGCTGATGATCAAGGATGCATGCACTGGTGAGGATGGTGAGTAGGGACAGTGCATGCATCAGTGACACACTTCCTTTAGTGTTCCTGGTGGAGCACACTCTGCAGGGAATTATAGATGTGGCTCTAGAGGCAGAGCAGCAGGAGGAAGAGGAGGCCTTCCCTAGCTCTCAAGGCCCCAGTCTTTCCGCAGACAGCATTCCAGGGGTGGTGTCTGCTTCTGAGTGAGAAGTGTTAATTTCCCTCCTAAAACTTCTAATATGCTGCATTTCACCGCTGTGTGCTCATGCTCAGCTCATTTTTACCACTTTCGCTCATCATGTTTAAACGCGATTTTGAAGCCACATCTTATTAAATGACCGACATGTTAGATATCGTTCTTTCTGGCAGACTCCGCAGATTCATAATATATCATTTTTAGATGTATACGTCCTGTCCTGGCTGTATATTATGAAAAAAATGCAATAAAAATAGAATTTTTAATCTTCTGCAGTGTGTAAAGTGTTTTTTTTTCACATTTTAGCACATGAGCATCTGCGGTTATGTTTTCTATAGGGTGCGCTTGTACAAAAATTAGAAATGGGGACTTGTAACATTTTGTGGGAGGGAATTACGTGATTTATAGCAAACGCACCCCATAGAAAAAAATCATTAGTGCATCATCGTTCACATTATAATTGAAATGTGAACAATATTGCTGCATTAATAAAAATAACACACAAAAAAATACATGTTTTTATTTTTTTTTACTTTATACCTGGTCATGTTGGGTATCATTCGCAATATATATACGCATGATGTGAGCTGGCCTGGGCAATATATATATATATATACACATGATGAAAATTTGCAAAGGATAAGGCACGCAAAGTGAAAATTTGATGTGTCTGAAATTGAAACTTACGTGACAACTCTTATTTTTTTTTTCGTTAATTTATATTTGTTCAATACAGTTAATTTTAATTTGTTTAACCTCCCTGGCGGTCTAATTTTTTAAAAATTTCGTGTCTAAAAGCGTCTCAATTTTTTTTAAAGGAAACGTGTTTTTGTACATATAGTTAGCCTGTAATAATTTGGAATCACGCACTGAAATCCGTGCAATCAAGAGTCCTTACTGGTAAAATCTATTAAATAAATAAATAATAGGGATGTACCAATACCACTTTTTTAAGACCGAGTACGAGTACCGATACTTTTGTTCAAGTACTCACCGATACCAAGTACCGATACTTTTATTTTATGTCACGTGATGCTTTCCAATAAGAACAGACCTCATATAAAGCCCCCAGGTCTCATAGATATGCCCCCCCAGCTCATGGATATGCCCCCCAGCTCATGGATATGCCCCCCAGTTCATGGATTTGCCCCCCAGCTCATGGATATTGCCCCAGCTCATGGATATTGCACCCAGCTCATGGATACTGCCCCAGCTCATGGATTTGCACCCCAACTCATGGATTTGCCCCCCAGCTCATGGATATTGCCCCAGCTCATGGATATTGCCACCAGCTCATGGATATTGCCCCCAGCTCATGGATATTGCCCCAGCTCATGGATATGCCCCAGCTCATGGATTTGCCCCAGCTCATGGATATTGCCCCCAGCTCATGGATTTGCCCCAGCTCATGGATAACGCCCCCAGCTCATGGATATTGCCCCCCAGCTCATGGATAATGCCCCCCAGCTCATGGATAATGCCCCCAGCTCCTGGATCGGCCCCAGCTCGTGGATAATGCCCCCCAGCTCGTGGATACTGCCCCCAGCACATGGATTTGCCCCCCTCCGCTCATACTCACCTTCCTTTAGCGACGCCGGGAAAGTCTTTGCGCGCGCGCGCTCCTTGGAAGGTCCCCAGCCGCGACCACGTGGGACCATGTGATCGCGGCTGGGGTCCTTCCAACAAGCGCACGCGTGGAAGCTTTCCCGGCGTCGCTCAGGAAGGTAAGTATGAGCGGAGAGCAGCTGCAGGGCCTGTCCGAATGCTCTATCGGCATTCGGACAGGCCCTGCAGCTGCTCTCCTCACTTTGTTTATACTTACCTCCCTTTAGCGACGCCGGGAAAGTTCCCGCGCGTGCGCTCGTTGGAAGGACCCCAGCCGCGATCACATGGTCCCACGTGGTCGCGGCTGGGGACCTTCCAAGGAGCGAGCACGCGCGCGCGCGCAAAGACTTTCCCGGCGGCGCCCAGGAAGGTAAGTATTAAACAATGCGGAGAGCAGCTGCAGGGCCTGTCCGAATGCCGATAGAGCATTCGGACAGCCGCCGCAGCCCCTCTGATGCCGGCAAGCCGGAAAAAAAAGTATCGGAAAAAAATATCGGGGGTACTGCACGAGTACCAAGTACTCCTGCAATACCCGGTATCGGCACCGATACCGATACTAGTATCGGTATCGGTGCAACCCTAATAAATAAAATAGTAAATACACTGAGTCCGATAAAGTTTGAAACATGAAATAATAATTTATTATCCCAATAATAATTATCCAAAATAATGCAAATAAATGATATTCAATAAAATAAGAAACAAAAAACACTGAAATCTGTCTGAAGACAAGAGTAAGAGGATGTATGGTCTATTTCTTATCCTGTTTTACCATCCAGTGGCCGTTCATAAACATTGCACATTGGAGTACAGTATTTTATGGATTGTTTATAAGTTTGCTGATGGTTCCCGCCCACCCTGCACCATGTGACTCGTAGGGAGCCTTCCAGGAAGCAGCTCGCCGCGATCACACTGCAGGGGACAGCGAGGGAGCCAGGAGGAGGTGAGTAAACATCCAGCCCGAGTGTGGCTCGAGGTTATCGTTCGCAGTAGCGAAATTTAACCCAGAGTCACACTCGGGAATACCGCCAGGGAGGTTAACAGAGTTAATTTAAAATGGTTTAATACAGTTTATTTATATTTATTTTACCTTTACTATTGGTGCTTTTCAAACTTTATTCTTAAATAAAAATTTTTTAGCAGTTTCATGTTGTGTCGTTTTTTGTTTTTTTTGGGGGGGTGCAAGTAGCTGGTATTTCCTAGGGCGCAAAATAGTCTAGCACTAGCCCTGACCGCATGGTTCACCCCTGCACTCTTCCACAATACCACAGAGGGGTTACTGTATGATGGCACTTGCTGGCCTGGCACCAAAGGCACAATATTTGGATGCACTGCCACTGACGCCTGTATCAGATTCATATCCTCAGAGGGGTTACTGTGTGACGGCACTGTTGCCGACGCTAAAGGCCCAATTTTAAAGAGCCTATTGTTACTTTCATCCAAAGTCTGTATAAGTTTCACAATAATTTAGCCAAAAAATCACTAAACTTTTCTGCGTGTCCGAAAATGTCTCCTCTTTTCATACAGACTGCTGCCCCAAGCAGTTGTTTATGGATACATTAACCCTTTCGCTGCTGAGGCTTTTCCCGCCCCTGTGCTGAGGTCATTTTTTACCTGTTTTGCGCATCATGTTTAAACGTGTTTTTAAGGCTTATTTTAGTATATGACACCGACATATTATATATCGTTCTTTCCGTCAGACTCGGTAGATTCATAATATGTCATTATTATATGTATACGTTATGTCATGTCTGTATATTATAACAAAAAATGCAATAAAATATGTATTTTCAATAATTTACAATGTGTAAAGTGTTTTTTTCCACATTTTAACATGCGAGCAATTGCGGTTATATTTTGTATGGGGTGCGCTTGTTAAAAAAATTAGAGATGGGCCTCGTTACATTTTTTTTTGGGGAAAATTACACTATTTTTAACAAACGCACCGCATACAAAAATCGTTAGTGCAGCATCATTGTTCACATTATAATTGAAATGGGAACAATATTGCTACACTAACAAACCAAAAAAAATAAAAAAAAGTGTTTATTTTTTTTTTTTTAATTTTTTTTTTTTTATTTATTTATTTTTTTTTACAAAATTTTTAACTTTCATGTTTGGTATCGTTGGAACGGCCATGCTCTGGCCGATCCAACCATATCAAAATTTAACCCCTAACTGCCACGGATCGGGAGATAGGGAGTTCATTGGAACTCCCTATCTCCACACTTGGTGGCAGTTAGGGGTTAACTGTAGGACTGGCGTCATCGTGCTACGCACGATGACGCCAGTCCTCTGGGGGAGTTCCCGGAAGCTTGGCCGACATCCAAGATGTCGGCCAGCTCCGGGAAAGGATCGCGAACCGGCGCTTTTCAGTGCCGATTCGCGATCCAGCTCCCCAGGGGTTAATGCCAGGCATCATTTGGAAGGGCAGGCTGTGCCCTTCCAAATGATGCCTGGGTTAAGCCCCTGTGCGCCACCGATCGGGAGGGAGAGAGGTCCCCCTCCCTTTCAGGCGCCTCCTCCGCACATGCGGGGGGGCGCCTGAATTAGGTGTCATCGCGCCCCCGCGATGACACCTAATAATGGCGGCTGCTGGTCCGGATGCCGGGCTGACATCCAGGATGTCAGCCCGCACCGGAGGGGCCAGCGATCGGCCGGAACCCGGCCGAACGCTGACCCCAATGTGAGGACGCGCTCAGCGCGTCCTCAGCACACCAGCGGGAATGCTGAGGACGCGCTGAGCGCGTCCTTAGCATTCAAGTGGTTAAAGGAAAAGCATTTACCATCATTTGAAATGTCATTTTTTGGTTTTTACATATTTCTATACATCCTAGAAATCAACCACTTCACGGGCAGGTTATGGGGACCTCCTAGGCATGATATTTGAAGGAATTTTTCGTTTTTATTTTAAACCCTTATTTCATGGAAAACTCACTGTCCCTTTAAAAACGCTTTTTTTAAAACTTTTTGTCCTTGTTTCCTGTCCCCCAGGGCACTACCCGGACCCCCATACACCTTTTATGGCAAATATCTAGCATATATGCCCTCTTGGAAGGCACTCTAAAAATCGAATTTTCAGCCCCATTGACTTGTATTGAGTTCGATTTCGAATTCGAACATTTGGAAAGTTCGAGTTCGAATGCGAACTGAACTCAGGGGTGTTCAGCTCATCCCTACCCACCAGGTGGAACTCGACATTAGCAATGCTGCAGCGTCTGCCCAAGCAGCAGAGGGCCATCAACGAGTACCTGTGTGAGTATGGCACAAGGACAGGTTCAGGTCAACTTGGTTCCCCCCCCCCCCGCAGTGGCTGATGATCAAGGATGCATGCACTGTACTGTCACCATTTGAGGAGGCAATGAGGATGGTGAGCAGGGAAAGTGCATGCAACAGTGAAACAATTCCTTTAGTGTTCCTGCTGGAGCACACTCTGCAGGGAATTATAGATGTGGCTCTAGAGGCAGAGCAGCGGGAGGAAGAGGAGGCCTTCCCTAGCTCTGAAGGCCTCAGTCTTTTCGCAGACAGCATTCCAGTGGGTCCTCCTCAGATCAGACAGGAGGAGGAAGAGGAGGAGGAATATTTAAGTAGTGAGGGCATTGAAGGTGGGGATTCCTCAAGGGAGGGTTTTTGTGCCCAGAAACACAAGGACTAGTACGTGGCTGGGAGGAGGAAGTGCACGATGGGGTCATCCTCCTCATTGACCAGGAAGTCTCGGAAGCTAATGCCACCTCCAACCTACGCTGCATGGGCTCTCTTATCCTGCAAAGCCTGCTAAAGGACCCCAGGATTCGTGCTATCAAGGAGAGGGATCATTACTGGTTGGCAACCCTTCTTGATCCACGATACAAGGGTAAAGTTGCAGAGCTCATCCTGCCCACACAGAGGGAGCACAGGATTGAAAAACTTGAGGACTCTCTAAAGTGACACTTGTGTAACACCTTTCCAGGCACTGGTAGGTTACCAAGTGATGACACAGGTGCTTCTGAGGCTGCGGATGATCAGAGGAATAGTGGTGAAGGCCTGGGCCGCTTGACTGATGACTTTTTAAATTTTTTTCGTCCACGAAGCCCAGGGACGTCAAATGTAGGCACCCATTGCCAGCCTCTTCACCATATGGTGCAGGACTACCTAGGGGCAAGGGCAGACCTGGATACCTTTCCAACAGATGATCCACTGGTTTACTGGGTTTTGAGATTGGATCACTGGCCAGAACTTAGCCAATATGCTATGCAGCTACAAGGTTGCCCTTCATCCAGCGTGCTTTCTGAAAGGACGTTCTGTGCCGCTGGAGGTTTTGTCACAGACAAAAGAGTGCGTCTGTCCACCGACTCTGTAGACCGGCTGACATTTATAAGAATGAAATCAGTCCTGGATCAGCAGCTATCAATCCCCTGATGCTGACGTAACGGAATAGCTCGGGGATTTCTTCTGCATTCACAAAACCTCCACCACTGAACTCCTACACAATACCACAAAGGGGTTACGGTGTGAAGGCACTTGCTGCCACCAAAGACAAAATATTTGGGTGCACTGACACCATTACCAGATTCATATCTTTTTAATATAGGACTGCATGGTCCACCCCTGCACTCTTCCACAATACCACAGAGGGGTTACTGTATGATGGCACTTGCTGGCCTGGCACCAAAGACACAATATTTGGCTGCACTGACGCCTGTGCCACATTTATATAATTTTAATTTTTTGAACCGCAGGGTCCAACCCTGCACTCTTTCACAATACCACAAAAGGGTTACGGTGGGAAGGCACTTGCTGCCACCAAAGGCAAAATATTTGGCTGCACTGACTCCTGTGCCACATTTATATCTTTTTAATATAGGACCGCATGGTCCTCCCTTGCACTCTTCCACAATACCACAGAGGGGTTACTGTATGATGGCACTTGCTGGTCTGGCACCAAAGGCACAATATTTGTGTGCACTGACCCCTTTACCAGATTCATATCTTTTTAATATAGGACCGCATGGTCCACCCCTGCACTCTTCCACAATACCACAGAGGGATTACTGTATGATGGCACTTGCTGGCTAGGGATGAGCCGAACACCCCCCGAGTTCGGTTCGGACCCGAACCTGAACTTTCCAAATGTTCGGATCTGAACCCGATCCCGAACTCAATACAAGTCAATGGGGCTGAAAATTCGGTTTTTAGAGTGCCATCCAAGAGGGCATATATGCTAGATATTTGCCATAAAAGGTGTATGGGGGTCTGGGTAGTGCCCTGGGGGACAGGAAACAAGGACAAAAAGTTAAAAAAAACGATTTTAAAGGGACAGTGAGTTTTCCATGAAATAAGGGTTAAAAATAAAAAAGAAAAATTCCTTCAAATATCGTGCCCAGGAGGTCCCCATAACCTGCCTGTGAAGTGGCGGATTTCTAGGATGTATAGAAATATGTAAAAAACAAAAAAAGACATTTCAAATTACGGTAAATGCTTTTCCTTTAATCTATCCATAAACAACTGCTTGGGGCAGCAGTCTGTATGAAAAGAGGAGACATTTTCGGTCACAAAGAAAAAGTTTACTGATTTTTTGGCGGTGAAAAGCAGGAGAATGACTGGAGAATGGAAAATTCTAGACCAAATAGCCGATTTGGAAAGTGAGATAAATGGGAGAATTTTTCTGGTTTGGCTATTTTGACCTAGAATTTTCTCTTCAGTCATTCTCCTGAGTTTCACCTTTCTCTGAATAACCCTGTCAGGGTTATTCAGAGAGCGGTGAAGAGCAGGAGAATGACTGGAGAATGGAAAATTCTAGGTCAAAATAGTCAAACCAGAAAAATTCTCCCATTTAGGCTAGGGTCAGACTAGCGAATTTTTAACGTGCGTTTAGGCGCACTTCATCATGGCCGCACTAGCAGCAAATGATGGGCAATGACGGCCAATATACGAAGTACGGTTGCACGAAAGTCCGGCTGCGCAACGCAAGTGGAAAATGAACGCATTTTTTTAAGAACGCACAACCGCTAGTATGGACGTACATTGTGCGCTGCGTCCACTAGCGGCGTCTGTGCGTGATTTGGAGACGTCAGACCCTGCTCATGTCCGGCCAACATAACGTCCAGACACCCAAAGTTTCCTGGTATGGATCAGTAAAAAATCATGCAAAAAAATGCGCATCGTATGACCGTTTTTGCGCATTCCGTGAAAAAATACGGCAAAGCGTTAGAACGCACTTTTTGACGGTCGCTGCGAAAAATGCGTTAGTCTGACCCTAGCCTTATCTCACTTTCCAAATTGGCTATTTGGTCCAGATTGTTCTCTTTTCCTGCCATTCTCCTGGTTTTCACCTTTCTCTGAACAACCCTGAGAGAGAGGTGAAAGCCAGGAGAACTGGCAGGAGAAGAGAACAATCTAGACCAAATAGCCGATTTGGAAAGTGAGTTAAATGGGAGAATTTTTCTGGTTTGGCTATTTTGACCTAGAATTTTCACTTCTCCAGTTATTCTCCTGCTTTTCACCGCTCTCTGAATAACCCTGTGAATGTTTAATCCCGAGGTGAAAAATAACATTGCTTTAGATGTTAAAAGCGGGCAATGAGGAAATGTTGTATTTTTTTCAAACACCAGTTAAATGCAGCATATTAGGAAGTTTTAGGAGGGAAATTAATTCTCAAATCTCAATCAGAAGCAGACACTACCCCACCCCCTCAGTACCTCAGTATAGTGTGCAATGTATCAAATTGATTAGACCAGACAAAAACACCTGGTGTTATGCCCGTTTGTGAACAGAGGTCATTTAGAGTTGAGAATCTTTCCACGTACACATTAGTTTTTAATTCAATATCTAATAAACCGTTGCTTATAATATTCTGCAGTAAAGAGTCCCTTTATTTCTAGATTTTTTAGTATTTTTTTAAGCATTCTCTATACTTTTTTAAAAATATATATTTTTTCGAACTCAAACCGAACACACCCAAAAAGTTTGAAGTTCGCGAACTTTCGAACAACCAAAGTTCGGGCCGAACTCCGAACCGTCCGAACCGAACAGCTCATCCCTATTGCTGGCCTGGCACCAAAGGCACAATATTTGGCTGCACTGACGCCTTTACCAGATTCATATCTTTTTCATATAGGACCGCATGGTCCATCCCTGCACTCTTCCACAATACCACAGAGGGGTTACTGTATGGTGGCACTTGCTGGCCTGGCACCAAAGGCACAATATTTGGCTGCACTGATGCCTTTACCAGATTCATCTCTTTTTAATATAGGACCGCATGGTCCACCTCTGCACTCTTTCACAATACCACAGAGGGGTTACGGTGTGACGGCACTGTTACCGACGCTAAAGGCCCAATTTTAAAGCACCTATTGTTACTTTCATCCAAAGCCTGCATAAGTTTCACCATAAGTTAGCCAAAAAATCACTAAACTTTTTCTGCGCGTCCTAAAATGTCTTTTCATACAGGCTGCAGCCTCAAGCAGTTGTTTATGAATAGATTAAAGGAAAAGCATTTACCGTCATTTGAAACGTCATTTTTTTGTTTTTAAATGTTTCTATACATCCTAGAAATCCACCACTTCACGGGCAGGTTATGGGAACCTCCTAGGCACAATATTTGAAGGTATTTTTAGTTTTTATTTTTAACCCTTATTTCATGGAAAACTCACTGTCCCTTTAAAAACTTTTTTTTTAACTTTTTGTCCTTACTTCCTGACCCCCAGGGCACTACCCGAACCCCCATACACCTTTTATGGCAAACACCACAGGGCCCCCGAATTGCAGGGAAAAGCTGCCGCAAACCTGACGAAAACTAACTGCAAAACCCAGCGAATGCACACCGAAAACCCGCAAAAACATTTGGATTAACCTGCCGAAAACCACGGAAAAACCCGAGCAGGAGCCGATCACACGCAGCGAAGCCGCAGGAAAAAGCAGACACCGCAGAAGAGGCAGTGAATAAATTAGCAAAACAGTTTGCATGAATGTTTGAAAAGTGAAACGCTGTTTGCAAAGAAACTACGGAGCGAAATTGTCTGAAATTTACATATGAGGTCCAGGGAATGATAATAAAAAGGGCTGTTACAGAAAAAATAAGTAAACTTAAAAAAAAAAAAGTCCAGAAAAATGCTTAAAATATCCTAAAAAAATCTATAAATAAAGAGACTCTTTACTGCAGAATTTTATAATGAACAGTTTATTAGATATTGGATTAAAACGGGAAATTTTTAACATTGAAGCCCATGGGATTCTTCTGAATAAACTTGCCGAATTAAACCACCGAATGGCAGGGCATTTCGGGAACCTTTCACTGCTGGTTTGTGCTTTCTGAATAGCCGAAGCAGTGCTTTTTCATGGGGATTTCACTGCCCTCGAACAGGCATCGAACAGGCACCGTATGTGCAGGCAATTCGCCAGGATTTGGCGAATTGCCTGCTCTCTGGATAGCTGACTGGCCAAGAAAGGTAACCGAACGCTGATTTTCAGCGTTCGGTTACCTTTCTCAAGCAATTCGGATCTTGTTGAATTTCCCCGATAGTCACACTACATTCAGGTGTGAATCTGCAGTTCTCTCATAGCTGTGCTTGACATCTTTGAAAAGCCTGCAAGTAAAGATGAGTCATATTTATATGCATCTAATCATATGCTGGCACCTGTGTCTGACACTTCATCGTTTTGCTATAAATTGAAAATACAGTCAGGTCCAGAAATATTGGGACATCGACACAATTCTAACATCTTTGGCTCTATACACCACCACAATGGAGTTGGAATGAAACAAACACAATGTGCTTTAACTGCAGACTGTCAGCTTTAATTTAAGGGTATGTACATCCAACTCAGGTGATCGATGTAGGACTTAGGCAGTTTGCAGATGTGCCTCCCACATGTTAAGGGACCAAAAGTAATGGGACAGAATAATAATCATAAATCAAACTTTCCCTTCTTAATACTTGGTTGCAAATCCTTTGCAGTCAATCACAGCCTGAAGTCTGGAACGCATAGACATCACCAGACGCTGGGTTTCATCCCTGGTGATGCTCTGCCAGGCCTCTACTGCAACTGTCTTCAGTTCCTGCTTGTTCTTGGGGCATTTTCCCTTCAGTTTTGTCTTCAGCAAGTGAAATGCATGCTCAATGGGATTCAGGTCAGGTGATTGACTTGGCCATTGCATAACATTCCACTTCTGTCCCTACAAAAACTCTTTGGTTGCTTTTGCAATATGCTTTGGGTCATTGTCCATCTGCACTCTGAAGCGCCGTCCAATGAGTTCTGCAGCATTTGGCTGAATGTGAGCAGATAATATTGCCCGAAACACTTCAGAATTCATCCTGCTGCTTTCATCAGCAGTCACATCATCAATAAATACAAGAGAACCAGTTCCAATGACAGCCATACATGCCCACGCCATGACACTACCACCACCATGCTTCACTGATGAGGTGGTATGCTTAGGCTCATGAGCAGTTCCGTTTCTTCTCCATACTCTTCTCTTCCCATCACTCTGGTACAAGTTGATCTTGGTCTCATCTGTCCATAGGATCTTGTTCCAGAACTGTGAAGGCTTTGTTAGGTGTTGTTTGGCAAACTCTAATCTGGCCTTCCTGTTTTTGAGGCTCACCAATGGTTTACATCTTGTGGTGAACCCTCTGTATTCACTCTGGTGAAGTCTTCTCTTGATTGTTGACTTTGATACACATACACCTACCTCCTGGAGAGTGTTCTTGATCTGGCCAACTGTTGTGAAGGGTGTTTTCTTCTCCAGGGAAAGAATTCTTTGGTCATCCACCACAGTTGTTTTCCGTGGTCTCCCGGGTCTTTTGGTGTTGCTGAGCTCACCGGTGTGTTCCTTCTTTTTGAGAATGTTCCAAACAGTTGTTTTGGCCATGCCTAATGTTCTTGCTATCTCTCTGATGGGTTTGTTTTGTTTCTTCAGCCTAATGATGGCTTGCTTCACTGATAGTGACAGCTCTTTGGATTTGATCTTGAGAGTTGACAGCAACAGATTCCAAATGCAAATAGCACACTTGAAATGAACTCTGGGTCTTTTATCTGCACATTTTAATTGGGTTAATGAGGGAATATCACACACCTGGCCATGGAAAAGCTGAGAAGCCAATTGTCCCATTACTTTTGGTCCCTTAACAAGTGGGAGGCACATCTGCAAACTGCTGTAAGTCCTACATCGTTCACCTGAGTTGAATGTACATACCCTCAAATTAAAGCCGACAGTCTGCAGTTAAAGCACATTGTGTTTGTTTCATTCCAACTCCATTGTGGTGGTGTATAAAGCCAAAGATGTTAGAATTGTGTCAATGTCCCAATATTTCTGGACCTGACTGTACATCCTACTGTGTATTGAGCATTGCACTCATGTCATCCTGTCCTCTCTCCACAGGTGCACCATCCAGGGCCGGCCTTTGGGGGTGTGCAGGGCCGGTGCAAGCATTTTTGTCTAGTCAGGCGAAAGTGCGTTTTGGTGCCCCCCCATCCGTGTCATGTCAAGCCAATCAGGATAGAGGTGCCATAATAATCTCTATATATGCACACATACATATATACACACTCTAGTGTTGCACCGATACCACTTTAAGACCGAGTACAAGTACCAATACTTTTTTTCAGGTATTCACCGATATTATGCCCACTCAGATACATATATACAGACCAGAACATGTCCAGATACATATATATATATATATATATACACAGAGACCTCAGACCAGAACATGTCCAGATATATACAGTATATATATTGCCCCCAGCTCACATGGATATATTTGCCCCAGTTCACAAGCTATATTGCCCCTGCTATATTGCCCCCAGCTCACATGGATATATATATAGCCCCAGCTCACAAGGGTATATTTGCCCCAGCTCACATATGGGTATATTTGCCCCAATCTCACATATGGGTATATTTACCACAGTTCACACATGGGTATATTTGCCCCCAGAGCTCACACATGGGTATGTTTGCCCCAGCTCACATATGGGTATATTTGCCCCAACTCACATATGGGTATATTTGCCCCAACTCACATATGGGTATATTTGCCCCAACTCACATATGGGTATATTTGTCCCAGCTCACACATGGGTATATTTGCCCCCTGCTCACATATGGGTATATTTGCCCCAGCTCACACATGGGTATATTTGCCCCCAGAGCTCCCACATGGATATATTTGCCCCCAGAGCTCACACATGGGTAAATTTTCCCCAGCTCACATCATTCTTCCTTCAATTAATTTCACCCCCTCAATTCCTCCACCCCCTCAATTCATTCTCCCCCTCAATTCCTCCACCCCTTCAATTCATTCTCCCTTCAATTCAATCTCCCCTTTAATTCATTTCATACCCCTGCTCACACGCGCACATCACCCTGATCACACATCACCCCTGCTCACACACACACACACACATCACCCCTGCTCACACGCGCACATCACCCCTGCTCACACATCATTCCTGCTCACACATATCACCCCTGCTCACACGCACACATCACCCATGCTCACACGCACACATCACCCCTGCTCACACGCACACATCACCCCTGCTCACACATCACCCCTGCTCACACACATCACCCCTGCTCACACACACACACATATCACCCCTGCTCACACATATCACCCCTGCTCACACATATCACCCCTGCTCACACATACCACCCATGCTCACACACACACACACCACCCCTGCTCACACACACACACACCACCCATGCTCACACACACACACACCACCCCTGCTCACACACACACACACCACCCCTGCTCACACACACACACACACACACCACCCCTGCTCACACGCACACATCACCCCTGCTCACACATCACCCCTGCTCACACACATCACCCCTGCTCACACACATCACCCCTGCTCACACACATCACCCCTGCTCACACACACACATCACCCCTGCTCACACACACACATCACCCCTGCTCACACATCACCCCTGCTCACACGTACACATCACCCCTGCTCACACACACACATCACCCCTGCTCACACACATCACCCTGCTCACACACACACATCACCCCTGCTCACACATCACCCCTGCTCACACGCACACATCACCCCTGCTCACACATCACCCCTGCTCACACATCACCCCTGCTCACACACACACATCACCCCTGTTCACACACACACATCACCCCTGCTCACATGCACACATCACCCCTGCTCACATGCACACATCACCCCTGCTCACACATCACCCCTGCTCACACGCACACATCACCCCTGCTCACACATCACCCTGCTCACACGCACACACATCACCCCTGCTCACGCACACACACATCACCCCTGCTCAGATGCACACACATCACCCCTGCTCACACGCACACACATCACCCCTGCTCACACATCACCCCTGCTCACACGCACACACACATCACCCCTGCTCACACACACATCACCCCTGCTCACACACACATACATCACCCCTGCACACACACACCCACCCCCCATACTCACACCCACCCCCCATGCTCACACCCACCTCCCCATGCTCACACCCACCTCCCCATGCTCACACCCACCTCCCCATGCTCACACACACCCAATGCTCTCATTCACCCATGCTCACACAGACACACACTCCAAGCTTACACACCCACCTCCCCCATGCTCACCCCCATACTCACACCCCCTGCTTGCTACTTAACCTAGGATTCAAATTTCAGAGAAGGGCTACTAAAATGGTGTACGGCTTGAAGGAGAAAAGTTACCAAGAAAGGCTTAATGATCTTAACATGTACAGCTTGGAAAAAAGACGAGACAGAGGAGATATGATAGAAACATTTAAATACGTAAAGGGAATCCACAAGGTAGAGGAAGGGAGTATATTTAAAAGGAAACAAAATAGCAAAACAAGAGGACATAGTCTTAGATTAGAGGGGCAAAGGTTTAAAAGTAACATCAGGAAGCATTATTTTACTGAGCGGGTCGTGGATACATGGAACAGTCTTCCAGTAGAAGTGGTAGAGGCCAAAACAGTAATTGAATTTAAGCAAGCATGGGATAGGCATAAGGCTATCCTAAACAAAAGATAAATCCAGGTCAAGTATCCATGTAATTGGGCAGACTAGATGGGCCGAAAGGTTCTTATCTGCCGACATGTTTCTATGTTTCTATGTTTCTATGACTGCCTCCGTGGTTGCAGCTCAGCTGGTCTCTCTCCACTCCCCCCACCCTGCACGTGCTGGACACTTCCCGCACAGGAGCAGGGGAGGGAGGCTCTGCTAGCTGCTGTGAGGAGTAGGGATGTGCGTTTCGGGTTTCGGAATTTCGGAATTTTCACGAAATTTCCCGATTCGTGTTTTCGGATGCGGACGATTTTCCGAAAATTTTTAGATCCGAAAATGGCAGATCCGAAAAGTTTTCCGAGCCAAAACGAAATATTTTCAGGATTTTCGAATGCACTTGAAATGTGTCAAATCGAAATTTATTGCTTTGAAACGAGAACAGACGTTCCGAAAAAACAAAAATTTCCGAAAATACGAAAAGTCGATACAAAAAATGAGCTAAGTGACACGAAAATACGAAAATTGGTCGAAATTCCGAAACATTTACAATTCCGAAAAACGAAAATTCCCGAAAATACGAAAAGTCGATACAAAAATTGGTCGATATTCCGAAAAAATGTACACGAAAAACGAGTCGAGCCGAACCGAATCGAAACAGAAATCGGTCGAAACGAGCCAAATCGAAAATTAAAAATCCGAAACATCGAATCGAATCGAACCGAAAAAAAAATCGGTGCACAAGCCTAGTGAGGAGGAAGGGGGTGGATGGGCGGGGCCAGCATGTTCCCATGTAAGCTGTGGTCTGGCAGCCTCGTCTTCCTCCTCCTCTGCACTAGGGATGAGCCGAACACCCCCCGAGTTCGGTTCGAGCCCGAACCCGAACTTCCCATTTGTTCGGGACCGAACCCGAACCCGAACTCCCATGCAAGTCAATGGGGCTGAAAATTCGGTTTTTTAGAATGCCCTCCAAGAGGGCATATATGCCAGATATTTGCCATAAAAGGTGTATGGGGGTCCGGGTAGTGCCCTGGGGGACAGGAAACAAGGATAAAAAGTTTTTTAAAAAACGCTTTTAAAGGGACAGTGAATTTTCCATGAAATAAGGGTTAAAAATAAAAACAAAAAATTCCTTCAAATATCGTGCCTAGGAGGTCCCCATAACCTGCCCGTGAAGTGGTGGATTTTTAGGATGTATAGAAACACTTAAAAACAAATAAATGACGTTTCATATGACGGTAAATGCTTTTCCTTTAATCTATCCATAAACAACTGCTTGGGGCGGCAGCCTGTATGAAAAGACATTTTAGGACGCGCAGTAAAAGTTTAGTGTTTTTTTGGGCTAAATTATTGTGAAACTTATGCAGGCTTTGGATGAAAGTAACAATAGGTGCTTTAAAATTGGGCTTTTAGCGTCGGCAACAGTGCCGTCACACCGTAACCCCTCTGAGGATATGAATCTGATACAGGCGTCAATGGCAGTGCACCCAGATATTGTGCCTTTAACCCCTTAATGACCCCTGACGTACCCTGTACGTCCTGTCCTCGGGTCTCCCTTAGACCCGCGGACGTACAGGGTACGTCAGCGGCGCCAAATCCCCCTCCCGCCCGATACTCACCTCCCTCGTCGGATACCACGGCGATCTGGCAGGGAGGAAGCCTGCCCATGTGATTTACATGGGCAGGCGAGGCTGGTGACGTCACCACGCTGCGTGGTGACGTCATCAGAAGGTGCCCCCATGTAATTCAATGGAGGGGAGGGGGGGCTCCTTCGGAGCCCTCTATCTCCCCAACCATTGAAGCTAGCAAAATGCTTTTTGCACCGCTGAAAAGGGGAGAGTCTCCCCTTTTCAGCGATGTATAGCATTAACCGTTTCGCCGCCGGATCGCGTTTTAGCGCGAATTGGCGCCAAAACGCGATTCGAACCTGGAGGAGGGGGCTGACATCTTGGATGTCAGCCTTGCCTCCAGGTCCCCCCCACCCACTGACAACCTCACCATATGTGTGAGGATGTCAGTGGGCCAGTTAACATCTAGCTGCCATGTAGAGATAAGGGGATCCTAAGGATCCCTTTATCTCCCGATCCATGGCAGCTAGATGGTCATATTTGACATCATTTGAAAGGCCTGATCATGGCCTTTCAAATGATACCAAACATGATCAGGTTTGGTTTAAAAAAAAATAATAAAAAAAATAATAATAAAAAAATTAAATAAAATAAAAAAATGTGTTAAAAAATAAAAAAATTTGTCTGGGGGGGTTTAATTAAATAGGACCCTGACATCTCAAAATATCTAGCACAAAATGGTCAGAATGAGCGCAGCGCACATAGGTGAACTGGATTTGCCCCAGCTCTCCCACGGATATTGCCCCAGCTCACACATGGATTTGCCCCAGCTCTCCCATGGATATTGCCCCAGCTCACACATGAGCCTCAAGTTTTAGGGGCACAAATTTCTTTTGAAATTATGCGCCCCTAACAAAACTGCGCCCGGGGCCACGGCCTCCCCAGCCCCCCCCACGCTACGCCACTGGGCGCCCCCATTGAAATCAATGGAGGGGAGGGGGGCTCCTTCAGAGCCCTCTATCTCCCCAACCATTGAAGCTAGAGAGATGTAAGTTGCACCGCTGGAAAGGGGAGAGTCTCATTAACGGTTTCGCTGCCGGATCGCGATTCGGCGCTAATCGGCACCAAAACGCGATTTGAACCTGGAGGGGGGCTGACATCTTGGATGTCAGCCAAGCCTCCAGGTCCCCCCCACCCACTGACAACCTCACCATATGTGTGAGGATGTCAATGGGCCAGTTAACCCTCTAGCTGCCATGTAGAGATAGGGGGATCCTTTGGATCCCCTTATCTCCCGATCCTTGGCAGCTAGATGGTCCTGATCATGGCCTTTCCAATGATACCAAACATGACTAGGTTTGGTTTAAAAATAAATAAATAAATTTAAAAAATGTGTTTTTTTTAAAAAAAAAAAATTGTCTGGGGGGTTTAGTTAAATAGGACCTAGGCTGTCATCTAAAAATAATTTGCATAAAATGGTCAGAATGAGCGCAGCGCACATAGGTGAACTGGCTCAGCAGTGAAGGGGTTAAAAAGGAAAAACATGTAAAAATTGGGTATTTCTAGTCTCGGGACAAAATTTTGAAACTATTTAGCTGGGGTCTTTTTTGGTGGTTGATTTTGGGGATTAAATTACGAAAAAGTGTGTTTTTACCATTTTTTCATCATATTTCATATTTTTTTGTCGTAAACTATTCGATATGATGGAAATAATGGTATTTCTATAAAGTCCATTTAATGGCGGGAAAAACTGTGTATAATATGTGTGGGTTGAATAAACGAGTAAGAGGAAAATTTGACCTAAACATGAACAGCGCAGAAACGTAAAAACAGCTGTGGTCACTAAAGAACGGATTTGTGTAAAACCGCCCGGTCACTAAGGGGTTAATAAACTTAGTGCATTATTTTGAACTCCACAAACACTCTATAGGGACTTTCTCTAAGTGAAAGTGTGGCATTAAGGGAAAACAAAACAGAGCTTCCTTAGATGCCAAACAATATGGCATAGCAATAGGAAGCCAATTTCAGAGATTTGCTATAGTGTGTGTTGTACAGCAGAACCAAGCCCTGTGTATCGTCCCCTTTCTGATGAAAAATACCACTTATCAATGGCTGTGTTCGGATTGTAATCTGGAAGAGGTAGCCGATTAACTGCAATCATCAACAGGTCATCCAAAGTCTCTATTGCCAGTGATGAACGATACACAGTCTTTATTCTGTTTTGGTAGCTAAAGTCACGTTCACATGAGGCTGTTGTTGGGGGCAGTACGGCATAGAAGTTGACCAGAGGGAGTATTGTGGGGAATCTCTCTTTCTGCTGGTTCAATTTTTTCAAAGCCTCGTTGAAAGAGAGTCCACTTTGAATGGAGAGTTTCATGTCAGCCCACTCTACTTCTAAAATGTCAACTTTTTCCTTAAACTGATCAGTAAAAACATGTTTTGCCATCGTGTGCAACTCCTTCAATCCAAAATTGAGGATTTGTGCTTTGTCTGGCCAGGACAGGCTATCAAATATATTAAAAGATTTCACAATATTTGAAGAAACTGAGGAAAGCCGCAAAATTAAATATTTTTCAGCTTTAGCCAATACAGCTTGGCGTATATAATCAAATTCTCTTTCACCAGCTTCAAGGTTGGTCAGCTGCAGCCCATATGTTCAAGAGAGAGACTAATTAGGATTGAGCAAGGTTTAAGAATTATCCCTGTATTACACAAGAGTGAAAGGGAGGGAGTTCCCTTTGTTCTATGGGATCAGGCATGGGGGCTTTTTTGCTTAATGAGCTGAAGCATGACCGATTTGTGATTGGATGCAATAGGGAGAGGAATAATGGGAGGGAGGGGGAAGGGGTGGGGTATAAAAGACAAGGCGTGGGGGCAGTTGGTGTATTGCAGTTAATTTTCTTTTACTAAGAACTTCAGAGACAGGGCGGCGGCGAGCTCCATTTTGCATCACCATCATCGTATGAAAACCAATGACTGGATAAGTATTACTTGCAGTATCTATCTGTTATGCATACTCTATTATCATAAGTCTGCTATATATATATATTCGTAGTTCCATTATTTATTGGAGGGATAGGTGTGGGTTTCCCATTGTACGGATCTGTAGGTTTATTTAGTGGATGCTTGTTTATGTTTGTTTCAATTTGCAATACTGTATTCCTTCTTCATTTGGTGTCCAGCTGCGTGATAGTAATTTCTAATGGGTTGTTGGTCTGGGGTGGCTCTGCCAGAATTCAGTGATTTGTTGTTTTGTATGTTATTGGGGGCATTGGGATTTCCAGTAATTTTGCTTTGGCTGTCTGTGGACTGCTGTGCCTTATTAGTTTGGGTGCTCAGTATAGCGCATGACTGACTGTCCAATTTTAGTATCATCCATGGCTGCAGCCAAAATCATAATAAGCAACCCATATAAACACCGTAAACAAACACAGGGCCTCCCTATACACGCATGTGCCCTCACCAGACACACAGTAGGAACTCACTATACATAGTGAAATCACACGTAGGACCTTGGTATAACACACGAAGTCACGCTAATGATGTAGCTATCATACACCCTGAAATCACGAAATTCCTCTCTGTAACACACTGAAATCACTAATGTAGTATAACACTAAGAGAAATAAAAATATATATATATATATACAGTTGTGTTCAAAATTATTCAACCCCCAATGCTGTAAAGGGTTTTAGGGAATTTAGTGTACATTTGTAATTGTATTCAGAATGAAATCCTACAAGGACTTTTTAAAGAACCATATGCAACTAAAATGACATCAATTGGTTTTGTAATACAGTAGTAAATGTTTCTTTTGTGAATTCTTCATTGACACAATTATTCAACCCCTTAAAGACTACCACTCTGAAGAACAGAGGTTCATTCAAGTGTTTTCAATCAGGTATTGAAAACACCTGTGGATGTGACGGAGCAGCAATAAAGCATAATAAGCACCAATTAGGCAGCTTTAAAATGACTGTGATACTCAGCTCCTTCTAGACATTTACTGGTGTGGTAACAAACATGGTGAAGTCAAGAGAATGGTCCAGGAAGACAAGAGAAGAGGTGATTACTCTTCACAGGAAGGGCAATGGCTATAAGAAGATTGCAAAGATGTCAAACATACCAAGAGAGACCATAGGAAGCATCATTCGCAAATTCAAGGCAAAGGGCACTGTTGAAACGCTACCTGGTCGTGGCAGAAAGAAGATGCTGACTTCGACTGCTGTGCGCTACCTGAAGCGTAGAGTGGAGAAAAGTCCCCGTGTGACTGCTGAGGAACTAAGAAAAGATTTGTCAGATGTGGGTACTGAAGTTTCAGCTCAGACAATATGGCGCACACTGCGTAATGAAGGCCTCCATGCCAGAACTCCCAGGCGCACCCCCTTGCTGTCTCCAAAGAATAAGAAGAGTCGACTGCAGTATGCCAAAAGTCATGTAGACAAACCACAGAAGTTTTGGGATAGTGTTCTGTGGACTGATGAAACAAAATTAGAACTGTTTGGGCCCATGGATCAACGCTATGTTTGGAGGAGGAAGAACAAGGCCTATGAAGAAAAGAACACCTTGCCTACTGTGAAGCATGGCGGGGGGTCACTCATGCTTTGGGGCTGTTTTGCTTCTGCAGGTACAGGGAAGCTTCAGCGTGTGCAAGGTACCATGAATTCTCTTCAGTACCAGGAGATATTGGATGACAATGTGATGCAGTCCGTCACAAACCTGAGGCTTGGGAGACGTTGGACCTTTCAACAGGACAATGATCCCAAGCATACCTCCAAGTCCACTAGAGCATGGTTGCAGATTAAACGCTGGAACATTTTGGAGTGGCCATTGCAGTCACCTGACTTAAATCCGATTGAGAACCTCTGGTGGGACTTAAAGAAAGCAGTTGCAGTGCGCAAGCCTAAGAATGTGGCTGAACTGGAGGCTTTTGCCCATGACAAGTGGGCGAAGATACCCGTAGATCGCTGCAAGACACTTGTGTCAAGCTATGCTTCACATTTAAAAGCTGTTATAACTGTAAAATGATGTTGTACTAAGTACTAAGATTGATTGTCACTTGGAGGTTGAATAAAACTGATAATGATGTGAGCACAGAAAAGACATTTGTGGTTATTTCATTATAAATGTTATGTTATATTTGTCTGACCTACACGTGCCTCTTTGATTTAATTGTAAGCAAGATGACTGAATGATCAAAATCAATGTCAAACTGGCCAAAACACTCAATTTCAGTGGGGGTTGAATAATTTTGAACACAACTGTATATAATAATAAACATAAAAGTAAAATAAAAACTTGCTATAACACGCTGTAATCACACAATAGAAACACACAGAAACCTAGCCATAGCACACGGAGACCCCACAAGGACCTAGCCATAGCACACGGAGACAACACAAAGGGAATGTAATCACACATAGGAACTTGATATAACAGACTGAATCACTGGACATTAATCACTATAACTCTATAGTGTGCCGAATGAGAAAAGCACCATACGTGCATTGCTGAGTAACACCTTTAGTGGATTCTCAAGCAGCTTCACATGCTGGCCTTTTATGTGGGTTATGATTTACCGGGTTATTCAAAGAGCTGTGTGTTTTAAATAATGTTGGAGTAACCCCAAGGGCTAAGCAATAAGTTGATGAACAAATTAATTTGTATACTGTATTTAAGTTCACTATTCTAATTGTTGCAATTTTAAAGCGACACAGCAGCAATGTACAATCTTTTGTTTTGAGCACTTGCTACAGTTGAGTAAATAATTATTTAGACCGGTAACTTTGACTTTATTGAGGGAGAGGAGAGACTTATTTCAGGAATGGAGGAAACATGAGCAGTAACTCACTCATATTTCACACTTGTACCATCATCATAATAAAGCCTGCGAGTGGATAAGTATTAAGTGTATTTATTCGGGGAATTTTAAGCTATGTTGATAATATCCTATATGTGTGTGTGTGTGTAATCTATTGGGTTAAATACGCGCTAATTTATCCGTTCTATTGATTTGCGTTGTTAGCTAGAATATGCTCGTTGAGATTTGCTTCACTTTGTAATACTTGATCAAACCTTATTATTTGTATAGTCTGTATGATCTTATAAACATAGGTAGTCAGTGACCGCATGGCTGGCAGCCATCTTAAACCTCAAAAAGTCACATGTGCTTCTGCCAATGAGGAAGGGCTGCAGCAGTAACTGTACAATCTGTTTAAGCTTACATTTGCGCAACTAAATTAATCCAGATTGTTTCTGCCAGATTTATGAATATATAACAATTACTAACCAAATACACATCTAAATGTGTCTGTTATAATTTTTGAAGAGGCTTATCAACTAAACAGTGATTTTGTATGTTAGCAAATGCTGTGTCATTAGGTTAGTTCGGTTGGTTTAACTTCGGGTCTATAGATTATTATACTAAGCAAGAATCAGTTTCATTGTGGACGGAGGTTAAAGACTTTCACATGTGCAGCTTGGTTCTATTGATAAGGGATTCCAGGGCTGAGGACTCATAAAATGAAGGACAATGCAGCCACTTATGTACAGAACATCTTTGCTCTTTCTCAACTCAAAATGGAGACGGCGTTATTTACATTTCGCAAGGGGACACACACATACAGAGGGGGAAGGTGCACAAACAATGGAGTCACTCTCAGATGCAAACAATGGATCAGATAACAGTGAGCTGGTGACCTTATTTGCTGGGGGGAGGGGAGGGGCTGATGGAAGCATGTGAAAACAAAAGGAATTCATTACTTACAGGGGGGTGTACACTATACAAAGACTGGATCGTAATACAGAGATTACGCTATACATAGGGAATACAATACTCTACATGATACACAGAGCAAGGGAATGTAAGGAAAATACATACAAATAAACATTGGGATGGCCGTTTCTTTGCAGAGGCAATAAGTAGGGAAGATGTTTCTGTTAGCTACCATTCATTCAATCAGGTGGTGATTTTGGTAAGGGTAGCTGGCGAGGGGACAGAGTTACCTATGCTTGATCTAGAGACAGCCTTCAGGTCGTACCGCTGTGTCCAGGGGGTTTTCTTTTAATGGGGTGTAAATTCGATGGTTAATTTTACATCGATATCTGTTTACCCATTGGGGTGGGCAATATCCCGTGCTCCCTTTTTAAAGGCTTCCTACTTTTTTGCATTGCTTAGTGGAGAAGAGAGCGGGGAGGAGACGTATAGTACATTACTTGGACGATTTCATGGTTGCGGGTTCCAAAGGGACTGGAGAATGAGGTAGGATCGGGGGGGGGTTACAATATAAGTTTGGTTGATCGGGGAGAATTGTAGGTGGTTTGGGGGGAATGGCCAGACATTAAGATCTAGTGTAATTTCAAATGGTGAGCAGGCAAATGGCCCAGGAGTGGATTCAATGGATGGGTGCAAAGCTTGGTGTTTCTGGCATTTTTTATTTTCCAATCGTCGGGGCAATACCACTGTGGGGATAGAATTAAAAAATAAATAAATAAATAAAATAAATAAAAAGAAATAAATTAAAAAAAAAAAAACATCCCTCCCCTTTTATTTTTGGGTCTGATATTCAAGGTGTGGTGCAAGTGCTGAATAACATGTCTGCATCATCACCGCAGGTTGTAGCCTATGTCAGGTATTTGGTGTTGATATGTTTGAAAAGCAATATTAATTTCACGGCAAATCACATACCGGGGGTAAGGAAGGTGGTGGCGGATACATTGTCCAGTTTCAGGTGGGATGTGTTCCAACATTTGGCACCAGGAGGGGGGGGAAATAATAATAATAATAATAATATAAATAAATAAATTAATTAAATAAATAAATATAAAAAAAATTAATAATCATAAAAAAAAAAAAAATTCCCAGGGTGAAGACTGCCCTCCATTTCTTTGCCAGATGGGGAGCAGTTAGAGGGCATCAATGATTTGGTGAGGAGATTGTTGTTGCAGAAGACATGGGCACCGTAGAGCAAGCAGTGAAAGGGTTGGATCGAGTTTTAAAGGGACAGAGGAGGTAGGGCAGAATGTTGTTTTCAAATAGCTACTGAAGTTCGGCGGTAAGTCAATAAAGGACAGCTTGGAACTATTTAGTGGTATTTCATACTTTGCTCGGTTAAAGGAAGAGAAGGACTGGGCTAAACAATTCATGGTGAGGAAGATCTTGACAGCAGAGTACAAGTAGGAGATAAGATGGAGCTGATAACAATCTTTGTAGGGCAGCATTTGTTTTAGTTTTACAGCTGCCCTAAGGATTGAGGAAACAATTGCTCTAGGTGCCCATGGTGGGGAAGTATGCCCAGTAGTATGTATGAGGGGATACTTGGAGACGACTCCTTCAAACGGTCGCATGTTCTGGGGCACAAGGGTGGTACTAACTTGTCCGGGTATCAATTCAAAATGGTTCCGCAGCAGGCCACGGAGGGGCTTGGTTGAAAGGGGAGTTACATTTGCCCCCATTCTTTCAGGATAGGAGCTGTTGGTACTGAGGTAGAATTGGGTTACCCACAGGATCGAATTAAAAAGATGGGGAGATGGAAATGGGAAGTGTATAGGAGATATGTGAGGTCATTAAAGAAATGAAGGGAAAACTTATGGGGAACAATTGTTTTGTTTTAATAATAATAATTTGTTTCCTTGTTCCTTTTGGCTTCTTTTCAGTTCGGGTACACTGTGTGTGTGCATTACAGTTAATAAATAAAAAAGAACAGTGAAGCGCTCTCAGGATAAGTACAAGGTCGTAAACGCTACACAATGAATATGGAGGTTCCCCTAAGAACCTAAGATCAAACAATATAAAAGTCAATGGAGCGCCAGTACAAAACTGGAAATACGAGAGTGCACTTTACATGTCCTTGGATCCTTCTTCTCAAACTTTTCTTTAAAATCACTCTTGAATAAAGCCTCTCTACAAGAGAGAAAATATCATTGCGCAATACATTGATTCATCGTATAGGGAAGATGGAGAAAATGATGATTCTACTCACATATTCATGAGCCTAACCTAGGCTCTAGGGTAGATGTCGGATATGGGTCTTCAAAGATATTCAGGTGCCCATGTACCCCCAATGAGGTGGTGGTCTTCAGACAGCTTTCCTATACAGTGAATCACGGAGAGAGAAAAGGGCAAACAGTGCACTCTCCTAGTGCAATATCATTAAAATATAATACCAATACAGTGATTTATATAGTGCACTCACATGTGGTTGAGCCGCATTGGCTCCAAGACTTCGCATAGGAATTATAAAGGAAATCCCAAAAAACCTTCTTTAAAATCACGTACCAAGAAGCAACAGCAATTTAAAACAGATTTATTAACACATAAAAGAAAATAAATGTTACCAGAACGCGTTTCGCTCCTCAGAGCTTCTTCAGCTGGTATCACTTGTCTTGTATCTGCTGCTTCTTTATATAATGTTTAAAAGTCCCAATTCTCTCAATGACTCAATTAGGATAATTAATTAAAAACGATTGAAAACAGTTAAAAACAATTTAAAAACGATTGAGTACATCTGGAGCCAATAATACATTATGATGAGGCACCCATGCGCACATGGGCCGCCCTCCAGCGTGGAACGCAGGCCACCCACGTCACACAACTTACAGTGGTGTACAACGCCACTCCGGCATCCAACAAACATTACTGCGCATGCGCTTGACCCGGCGCATGCGCACAGTATATGATCGGGCGATATTATAAGCCCAGAGTAGTGTGTATTTATAATATACCTCTGACCATAATAATACCTCTCAACCCCCATTGGGGGGCAGGCCGACCATAAAAGTGGGCTATAATGGTCATAATACGGACATAGAGCGGGCCCCCGGTCCGCGCTATGCATTCGCACATGCGCAATGTACAATGTGTGTAGTGCGCAGTCCTCACTGTGCATTCCCAACAGTATGCCCAGTGGTGTGTAAGAGGGGATACTTGGAGGCGACTCCTTCAAACGGTCGCATGTTCTGGGGGCACAAGGGTGGTACTAACTTGTCCGGGTATCAATTCAAAATGGTTCCGCAGCAGGCCACGGAGGGGCTTGGTTGAAAGGGGAGTTACATTTGCCCCCATTCTTTCAGGATAGGAGCTGCTGGTACTGAGGCAGAATTGGGTTACCCAAAGGATCGAATTAAAAAGATGGGGAGATGGAAATGGGAAGTGTATAGGAGATATGTGAGGTCATTAAAGAAATGAAGGGAAAACTTATGGGGAACAATTGTTTTGTTTTAATAATAATAATTTGTTTCTTTGTTCCTTTTGGCTTCTTTTCAGTTCGGGTACACTGTGTGTGTGCATTACAGTTAATAGTTTACATTTTGGTTATTTGCAGGACGTGCAATGAGAGTGCGGATCCTGGGACACTCCTATGTGCACTGGATGGAGAGTCATGCTGCTGGCACCAAGAGAGGAGCAACCCCGGGGTGCAGCGTAATTGAAGTAGGGATTAGATGGATAGGGAAGCAAGGTAGGGGGTGGGGCAGTTATTGGGAATAGCAAAGACATCCAGGAGAAAGAGGGGTAAGCCAGATATTATGGTACTACATTTAGGGAACAGCTAGAGAAGAGATAGTTATTGTGAGTGGTGAAATAGCGGCCTGGCACGTGGGGATGCAATGGTAGGGGGAGGGTCTGCAGGGTACGGGGTGAGTGTGGTTTCGTACGGCCAAGCTCAGGTGCCTTCCTGGTTTGCAGATCCTCTCGGCCTGCTATTTGAGATATAAAGAGACCCCTGAGTAGACGCGTGGTCACGCTACTTAGCCACGTGGGGCTGCTATTTCTCGGCAATATGTGTGGTGCATTGCATTTGCTGATGTCATCTGGCAATGGTTTTGGAGCACCCCGAAATAGGAGCAAGAAGAGAGGAGTTCATTGAAGGAGTGATAAGGCTGGGAACACACTCTTCATTGAAGGCGCGATAAGGAGCCTTTTGTGGGATAAGAGGAAAGGTCACGGCTTTTTATTGGTGGCAGTAAAAAGAGGGTTCTCGTTTTTGGTAGCGGTGAAATAGGCGGCCTGGCACGTGGAGGGCGATAGTGGGAGGAGGGTCTGCAGGGTACGGGGTGAGTTGTGGTTTCATACGGCCAGGCTCAGGTGCCTTCCTGGTTTGCAGATCCTCTCGGCCTGCTATCTGCCATAAAAATACACTGAGCAGACGTGTGGTCATCCTGCTTAGCCACGTGGGGCGCTATTTCTGGGCAATGCTTGTGGTGCATTGCAGTTGCCAGTGCTATCTGGCTGCCAGTGTTATCTGGTGTAGCGTATTTGGCATACGAGGATCGATAATAATAATTCTGCCTTAGAGGCAAAGAATTTGGCCTTAAGTAATAAAAGACGTGACCTTTTCAAAATGCCAATACTTTGTTGTGTTTTCATTTACGGGAAAAGGGAGAGGGAGGGGGGGTTAGTTGGTATTAAGAAGGTAACTTACATGGGAGAAGTTGTAAGAAGAGAATAGGGGTATAATTCTTAGTTCGAGAGAGAGACTAATTAGGATTGAGCAAGGTTTAAGAATTATCCCTGTATTACACAAGAGTGAAAGGGAGGGAGTTCCCTTTGTTCTATGGGATCAGGCATGGGGGATTTTTTGCTTAATGAGCTGAAGCATGGCCGATTTGTGATTGGATGCAATAGGGAGAGGAACAATGGGAGGGAGGGGGAAGGGGGGTATAAAGACAAGGCGTGGGGGCAGTTGGTGTATTGCAGTTAATTTTCTTTTACTCCCACCCAACCCACCCTGTTTTGTTTCTCTTTCATAGATGCTGGTTCTCTACAACAACGGAAAGGTCACGCATCAGAAGCGCCACAGATAGGGGCAATGCAGTGGTGATTTCACCACTCATTCAAGACTGCACGTGGTTTCCCATATGGAAATATGCCATGTTGCATGAACCCGGTTCATGGTTTATACGGCCATGTCTGGGGGATTGTCTAAATATGGACATGGTTAGTCTACCTATTCCATCAAGTTATGCACCATGTTACATGAAGCCAGCATGTGGTTTTTGAACGGCCAGGGTTGGGGGATTGTTCTTTGATTAAAAGCATGGTTTAGAGCAATTATTATCGATCAGATAGTATCCCAAGTAGCTTGAAGCCAGTTGGTGGTTTTTTACGGCCACAACTGGGTGGATTGCGCTTAAATTGGGTACTTTACCATGTGGCAGGAAGCCAGCTGGTGGTTTGAACGGCTACAGCTGGGGGATTGCGCTTTAAGATGGACATGGTTTAGGTTAGGGAGGAGCGGTGAAATAGGCGGCCTGGCACGTGGAGGGCGATAGTGGGAGGAGGGTCTGCAGGGTACGGGGTGAGTTGTGGTTTCATACAGCCAGGCTCAGGTGCCTTCCTGGTTTGCAGATCCTCTCGGCCTGCTATCTGCCATAAAAATACACTGAGCAGACGTGTGGTCATCCTGCTTAGCCACGTGGGGCACTATTTCTGGGCAATGCTTGTGGTGCATTGCAGTTGCCAGTGTTATCTGGCTGCCAGTGTTATCTGGTGTAGCGTATTTGGCATACGAGGATCGATAATAATAATTCTGTCTTAGAGGCAAAGAATTTGGCCTTAAGTAATAAAAGACGTGACCTTTTCAAAATGCCAATACTTTGTTGTGTTTTCATTTACGGGAAAAGGGAGGGGGAGGGGGGTTAGTTGGTATTAAGAAGGTAACTTACATGGGAGAAGTTGTAAGAAGAGAATAGGGGTATAATTCTTAAGTGTTCCATTACCTTTAAACTTACTTATAAATTCAAGTTCGTTTTTTCCTCTCCCTTTACAAAGATCCTGAAGAGTTTTAACTGCATGTTCTAGTTTGTTTTTTAGGTGACAGATCATAAGTTCTTTGTTCTTAAGACCTTCTGACAGAGGTTTCAGCTTGCTGTAAAAATCCAGAAAATACAGAAGTTTCACAAACTTCAGCCGTTTTAGGTCTTTCAGGATACCCTTAACCTTTGCAGAATCTGTTGTTCCTTCAGTTGAGATCTGCTGCTTAAAGCTTGGTGCAGGAAGGAGGGCTTTGGGTTTTTAGAGCACTGGGCTCATTTTACACTGGGGTACAATCTGTATTGTTGTGATAGATTGCACCTGAATGGAAGAGGGTCTGCTGTGCTAGGGGAGAGGATGGTTAAAAGGTTGGAGGAGACTTTAAACTAGTGGAAGGGGGGAGGGATACAGTATCTTACAAAATGGAGACAGAGCAGATAGCGGAAGGGTTTCAGTTCAGATTAAGGGGGGTGGAGCCGGGGGGATGGGTAATGTCAGAACAGTGGAGACATGTAATGTAAAGTCGCATTCAGCATGTGTGGGTAGAGACAACATTAAATGTATGCTTGCTAATGCAAGGAGCCTTAATAACAAGATGGGGGAACTAGAGGCAATAGCATACACTAAGCAATACGACATTATAGGAATAACAGAAACATGGTGGGACGAAACGCATGACTGGGCTGTAAACTTAAACGGTTATACATTGTTTAGAAAGGATAGGAAACATAAGAAAGGGGGTGGAGTGTGTTTATATGTAAATCAGGATTTAAAGCCTAATATTACACAACTGGAAAGTGATGAGGGAAATGTGGAATCCTTATGGGTAAATATTTCGTTGGGGAATAAACAGGGAAGTCAATTATTGGTTGGCATATGCTATAAACCACCTAATATAGATAATGATGAGGAAGAACAACTGTTAGAGCAAATTAGGAAGGCTGCACATCATGGCAGCACTTTAATTATTGGAGATTTTAATTACCCGGACATAAATTGGGATAGTGGGACTAGTAATTCAGCAAAGGGAATCCGGTTCCTGAACATTTTAAATGATACCTTCATGTCACAACTGGTAGAAACACCAACTAGAGAGGATAACTGTCTGGACCTGGTTATAACAAATAATGTGGATCTTTTCTCAAATATTAATGTAAAAGAACAGTTGGGAAATAGCGACCATAACATGGTGACTTTTGAAATAAACTCAAAAAAACACATTCATAAGGGGCATGCTAAAATATATAATTTTAAAAAGGCCAACTTTATTAAAATAAAGGAAGCTCTCAATGTCATTGACTGGCAGAAACTCTTTCACGGGAAAAACACTGAGGATAAGTGGAATATCTTTAAACTAACACTAGAAAAGTACACGTCACAATATATTCCACTGGTTAATAAATATAAAAGAAACAGACTGAAACCAATGTGGCTTAGTAGGAAGGTAACTAAGGAAATGAAAAATAAAAAGAAGGCATTTAAAGCTTTTAAATTTGATAAATCTGAGGCATCCTATAAAGCATATAGGGCAGCCAATAAAGCATGTAAAAATGCGATTAGATGGGCTAAACTAGAAAATGAAAAAGAAATAGCCAAAGAGAGCAAGACCAACCCTAAAAGATTCTTTAGGTACATAAATTCCAAAAAACCTAAGAGTGAAAATGTAGGTTCACTAAAATCTGAGTCAGGGTTATTGTTAACTGAAGATCAGGATAAGGCAGAAATTTTAAATGATTATTTTTCTTCAGTATTTATCAAAGAGAAACCTATAACAGGAGACATGAAATTCATTAATAAAAACTTACTAATACAAAGTGACTGGTTGACTCAGGACAAGGTTTTACACAAATTAAACAATGTGAATGTTAATAAAGCCCCAGGGCCAGATGGAATTCACCCGCGAGTACTAAGAGAGCTATGTGTTGAAATATGTAAACCTCTGTTCTTAATCTTTCAAGATTCTTTTCTTTCAGGAATAGTACCAGAGGATTGGAGAAAAGCTGACGTGATCCCTATATTTAAGAAAGGTTTAAAATTTGTGCCTGGGAATTATAGACCTGTGAGCTTAACATCTGTGGCTGGGAAAGTATTTGAGGGGTTACTAAGGGATAATATTCAGGAATTTATTGGGAGGTATAATGTAATTGGCAAAAATCAGCATGGTTTCATGAAACACAGATCATGTCAGACTAACCTAATTACGTTCTATGAGGAAGTAAGTAGAAGTATAGATCAGGGGGTCGCAGTGGATGTGATTTACTTAGATTTTGCCAAAGCTTTCGACACAGTTCCACACAAAAGGTTACTACTTAAATTAAGAAAAAATGGTCTAGATGAAAATACTTGTTCTTGGATAGAAAACTGGCTAAAAGATAGGGTACAGAGAGTGGTCATAAATGGTACATTTTCAAGATGGACACCAGTGGTAAGTGGTGTCCCTCAGGGGTCTGTTATAGGACCAATACTATTCAATTTATTTATAAATGACCTTGAGATAGGCATTGAAAGTCATGTATCAGTGTTTGCAGATGACACAAAGCTAGGAAAAGTAATACAATGTGAGCAGGATGTTACTTCGCTGCAGAGGGATTTAGATATATTGGGGGACTGGGCACTTAAATGGCAGATGAGATTTAATCTAGATAAATGTAAAGTTATGCACTTTGGAGTGAAGAACACACAAGCAATTTATACCCTAAATGGTACGGAGTTAGGGAAATCCAAGCAGGAGAAGGATTTGGGAATAATCATAGACTTCAAACTAAGTAACAATGTGCAATGTCAAACAGCAGCCGCCAAGGCCAGCAAAGTACTGGCATGCATTAAAAGGGGAGTTCACTCACGGGATGAAAACATAATTTTGCCTCTGTATAAATCAATGGTCAGGCAGCACCTTGAATATGCCGTGCAATTTTGGGCACCTGTCTTAAAAAAAGATATTATATCGCTAGAAAAAGTGCAGAGACGGGCAACTAAATTAATAAGGGGGATGGAAGGGTTAAGTTATGAGGAAAGACTAACAAGCTTAAACCTGTTTAGTTTAGAGAAAAGGCGCCTTAGAGGGGATCTGACAACCTTATATAAATATATACGGGGCCATTATCAACCATTGTCTGATAACCTATTCATTAACAGGACTATACATAGGACAAGGGGTCATCCATTTAGACTGGAAGAAAGAAAATTTAGCTTAAAGCATAGGAAGGGTTATTTTACGGTGAGAACAATCAAGCTGTGGAATTCTCTGCCTGTTGAGGTGGTTGGGTCAGAGTCTGTACAGACTTTTAAAAAACGACTGGATGACTTCCTGCAGACACAGAATATTAAGGGTTATAATATTTAATATGTGGGTAAAAGCTTCTTGATCCAAGGAGAAATCTGACTGCCATTCTGGGGTCAAGAAGGAATTTTTTCCCAGTATGTTGCATATTGGCAAGCATTCAGACTGGGTTTTTTGCCTTCTTTTGGATCAACAGCAGTAGGTTATGTGGGAGAGGCTGAACCCGATGGACGCATGTCTTTTTTCAGCCTATATAACTATGTAACTATGTAACTATGCTCAAAATGTGTCACCACGGTTTTCCAGTTTTGAAGAAAACACGCAAGGCATCAAATTTGCTGCATAACCAGCGCACTGTGTGTATACTGTATCTTTAAGTTTCAAGATTTCCTCACTTAAAGATTTTGCAACTTCTTTCAGTTGCTGAAGGCGTTTGGCTGAGCCATGATAATATTTTAAAACACGCCACACCACATCATCAAATGTTTGTAGGTATGGCACTTCCTTGCAAACATCCAAAACAGCAAGCTGCAAGCGATGAGCCACACAATGTATACTGATGATCTGTGGGCAGATCTCTTTCATCTGGACGGCTAAACCAGACTTGTGACCCAGCATGCTTGCAGCCCCATCCGTTCCCAAGACTGCAACCCAGGGAGTGCCTCTGTAATCAAGATGCAAACTGTCCAAAAAGGCTGTCAATCCTTTTAAATATCCCTGAGGCTAGGGTCAGACGAACGCATTTTCGCGTTGTCTGTGAAAAAGTGCGTTCGAACGAATGGACGCATTTTTTCACGGAGTACGCGATAGCGGTCATACGATGCGCTTTTTCGTCCGTGATTTTGTACGGATCATCAATAAAACACTTTTTGTGTCTGGAAGTTATGTTGGCCGGACCTTAGCAGCGTCTGACGTCTCCCAATCACGCACACACGCCTCTAGCGGACGCAGCGCACTCTGTACGTCCGTACTAGAGGTTTGACGTTCTAGAAAAAATGCGTTCGTTTGCCACTTGCGTTGCGCGGACGAACTTTCGTGTGGCCGTACCTCGTGTGTTCCCCGGCATTGGACGTCATTTGCTGCTAGCACGACCGTGATTTCGTGCGTCTAAACGCACGTTCAAACTGCTTTCGTCTGACCCTAGCCTGAGCTGTAGCACTTTCGAGAGCAAACGTACTCAAAAAATCTTCTTTTATGTCTCCTTCTGAAACATAACGGACATAAAAGTTTGCATGTTCATTGGAGGTTCGATCTGTTGATCCATCAATCATGATGCCAACAAAAGTTGACTTTTTTATGTTTGCCATGAGACTTTCTCTGATTATTTTTGCAATGAAATTAATGAATTGTTTGCACTGCACATCATTCCCATACTTCTGCAGAATTGGCACATCGAGTTTAGCAGCTAATGTTAATAAATCCGTGAAATCTCAAAATGTTTTTTCAGATTTTGCGACATAGTAAGCAATGTTAAACATGTGTGTCATGTGCTGAAACATTGCAGCATCCATTTTCTTGATACACACAGCTAAAGGTCTCTCTTCAGGAGTGTCTTTAGCCTTTACTTTATCAACATTCTCCTTGTGCTTATTACTCTTTTCGTGCCATGCAAAGGTTTCCCTTTTAAATGGAGCCTTTACACCGTCTTTCCATTTTGCATCAGAGCTTTTGGGGAACTGACTGCAAACTTTACATGTAACTGTATCCGTATCTTCTGAGAAAATAAGCCATGAAAATTGTTCCAGCCAATGGGTATTAAAACGGCGTTTTTTAGAGGTCTTGCCAACATCACCATCATTTTTCCTCTTAGTTGTTATGATGGTGGAGTTGTGTGGCAAACTACAACTAGCAGCTGAATTTGCTCTTGAATCATTCTCTTCTTCTATAGGGTTTGACTGTGTCTCCACAGTTGTAGACGGAGCTTTTGCTTTAATGAAAAAGCTTAATTTACTCTGCTTCATGTCTCTTGCGTGTGCTTTCAAAAACCCTTAATAATGGCCTCAAAACGGAAGTGAAAGGCCAGCTGAATAAGATGAGGTCTCTACACCTCTGCGGAGAACAAGAAAGAAGTTTTAGAGTTATCAACATGCCAATTCATTAACTGGCATGTGACGTGCAACTGGTTTTGGGGATACTAGTGATGGCACTAATACCAGTTTCTCGGTATATAGAGAATTTTTTAATCGGTACACTGAGTACCAATACTGGTAACTAGGGATGAGCTGAACATACCCCGAGTTCGGTTCGAGCCCGAACCCGAACTTCCCATTTGTTCGGGTCCGAACCCGAACCCCCATGCAAGTCAATGGGGCTGAAAATTCAGTTTTTTAGAGTGCCCTCCAAGAGGGCATATATGCTACATATTTGCCATAAAAGGTGTATGGGGGTCCAGGTAGTGCCCTGCGTGACAGGAAACAAGGACAAAAAGTTTTAAAAAAAACGTTTATAAAGGGACAGTGAGTTTTCCATGAAATAAGGGTTAAAAATAAAAATGAAAAATTCCTTCAAATATCGTGCCTAGGAGGTCCCCATAACCTGCCCGTGAAGTGGCGGATTTCTAGGATGTATAGAAATATGTAAAAACCAAAAAATGAAATTTCAAATGACGGTAAATGCTTTTCCTTTAATCTATCCATAAACAACTGCTCGGGGCGGCAGTCTGTATGAAAAGAGGAGACATTTTCGGACATGCAGAAAAAGTTTACTGATTTCTTGGCGGTGAAAAGCAGGAGAATGGAAACTTCTACACCAAAAAGCCGATTTGGAAAGTGAGATAAATGGGAGAATTTTTCTGGTTTGGCTACTTTGACCTAGAATTTTCCATTCTCCAGTCATTCTCCTGCTCTTCACCTTTCTCTGAATAACCCTGTCAGGGTTATTCAGAGAAAGGTGAAGAGCAGGAGAATGACTGGAGAATGGAAAATTCTAGGTCAAAATAGCCAAACCAGAAAAATTCTCCCATTTAGGCTAGGGTCAGACTAGTGAATTTTTAACGTGCGTTTAGGCGCACTTAATCACGGCCACACTAGCAGCAAATGAAGGGCAATGATGGCCAATATACGAAGTACGGTCGCACGAAAGTTCGGCTGCGCAACGCAAGTGGAAAATGAACGCATTTTTTTGAGAACGCACAACCGCTAGTACAGACGTACAGAGTGCGCTGCATCCACTAGCGGCGTGTGTGAGTGATTTGGAGACGTCAGACCCTGCTCATGTCCGGCCAACATAACGTCCAGACACCCAAAGTTTCCTGGTTTGGATCCGTAAAAAATCACACACAAAAATGCGCATCGTATGAGCGTTTTCGCGCAATCCGTGAAAAAATACGGCAATGCGTTCGGACGCATTTTTTGACGGTCGCTGCTAAAAATGCGTTAGTCTGACCCTAGTCTTATCTCACTTTCCAAATCAGCTATTTGGTCCAGATTGTTCTCTTTTCCTGCCATTCTCCTGGTTTTCACCTTTCTCTGAACAACCCTGAGAGAGAGGTGAAAGCCAGGAGAACTGGCAAGAGAAGAGAACAGTCTAGACCAAATAGCCGATTTGGAAAGTGAGATAAATGGGAGAATTTTTCTGGTTTGGCTATTTTGACCTAGAATTTTCACTTCTCCAGTTATTCTCCTGCTTTTCACCGCTCTCTGAATAACCCTGTGAATGTTTAATCCTGAGGTGAAAAATAACATTGCTTTAGATTTTTTTCAAACACCAGTTAAATGCAGCATATTAGGATGTTTTAGGGAAATTAATTCTCAAATCTCAATCAGAAGCAGACACCAGACCTGGTGTTATGCCCGTTTGTGAACAGAGGTCATTTAGAGTTGATAATCTTTCCACGTACACATTAGTTTTTAATTCAATATCTAATAAACCGTTGCTTATAATATTCTGCAGTAAAGAGTCTCTTTATTTCTAGATTTTTTAGTATTTTTATAAGCATTTTCTATACTTTTTCAAAATTTCAATTTTTTTTCGAACCCGAACCGAACACGCCCAAAAAGTTCGAAATTCGCAAACTTTCGAACTGCTAAAGTTCGGGTCGAACTCTGAACCGTCCGAACCCGAACAGCTCATCCCTACTGGTAACCAGTGCCATGTGGGAGATCCCTCTTATAGGCAGCTCCCCCACATAAATACACCCCCTCCACATGCACACACAATGAAAATAAAATAATCTGATGTTATCTGCCTATGGCGCTTGTCAAAAGCTGGGGGGACATTGGGCTGGCAGGTGAGACCTGTATGATCTCCATGCAGACCCAGAGCTCCACGGTAATATAATTTTCAGTAATGTGCAGTGTGTATGAGTATCACAGAGCTCCTCAGCAATAAAACTCACAGCAATGTGCAATGTGTATGAGCGTATCACAGAGCTCCACAGCAATAAAACTCACAGTAATATGCAGTGTGTATGAGCGTATCACAGAGCTGCACTTCATTAGATTGGCACAGGTCCCCTTTGTTATATTGACACAGGTCCCCTTGTTATATTGGCACAAGTCCCCTTTGTTATATTGGCACAGGTCCCCTTTGTTATATTGGCACAGGTCCCCTTGTTATATTGGCACAGGTCCCCTTTGTTATATTGGCACAGGTCCCCTTGTTATATTGGCACAGGTCCCCTTTGTTATATTGGCACAGGTCCCCCTGATACTCACCAATACAACTCCCAGGCGGCAGATCAGGCTCGGGCTCTTCCTCGTGATGCTGGATCTTCCACGCTCGAACTGCTGGGTCTTCTGCTTTCTCACCTCCTCTTCAGCGTGGAGAAAGCTGGGACCTATCACGCATCATGTGGGTGGGTCAAGTGACCCGCCAAATGTGAATCGCGCACTCCGCACGAGAGGGGGCAGCGCCAAAGCAGCGTCCCTTCCCATACTTATGTTACGAGTGTGGGAGGTACACAGGCACCGCACAGCTCCGATAGCCGATTGAGTAAGTTGAGTAAGAAGGTGGCGGCAGCGGCACCCGACAGGTCAGTCTGCCCCACTCGCCCGCATTTAATTTCCACTCGCCGAACGCGAGTGGGCGAGTGGAAATTTTGAGGGCTGGCCTAGGGCACACTGCCGCCTAGGGGTGCAGACGGCCCCAACCCAGGTTCCATTATTGTACCCATTCCTCACTGTGCAGCTCGTGTAGCTGGCAGTGGCAGCTCACAAAGCCGACATTGTCAGCTCACAAACTTCTAGCGACGCAGAAGGTGGTCATCTCATGGTGACGCGCAGGCGCCACCAGATGACGTGCGGGCACCACCATATTCAGATGAAAGAAAAAGAGTTTGAGTAGTGTAGATGTGGACATAGCGCTTTTATATATTTCAAATGTATACTAGTTAGATAAATATTAGAGTGGGTGCTGCCGCAATGGAATACAGAGTGTCCACACACCTCCAAGGACATGGTAATAGCCAAGAAAAAACTAAATATTTCAGGCGCACCTTAGCGATAATTAATGCATAATTATAATACAATCTGTATAAAAGCAGTTTGCAAAGTGAATAAAATAAACCCCTTATCACATATTCACTTTGCAAACTGCTTTTATACAGATTGTATTTTAATTATGCATTAATTATCGTTAAGGTGCGCCTGGAATATTTTGTTTTTTCTTGAAAGAAAAAGAGAGGCAGAAGAAAGAAAGGCACAGAAGAGAGAAAGGCACAGAAGAAAGAAAAAGAGAAAGAAAGGTACAAAAGAAAGAAAAAAGAGGCACAAAAGAAAGAGGCACAGAAGAAAGAAAGAAAAAAGAAGCAGATGAAAGAAAAAGTGGCAGAGGGAAAAAAGGAGGCATATGAAAGAAAAGGCGAAAGAAAGAGGCAGAGAGGTCGGAGGAAAGAAAGAAAGAGTCAGAGGAAAGAAAGAAGCACAGACCGGGCCCGACTAGCGGAGGGCGCAAAGTAGTCCAGCACAGGCTCTGAACGCATGCCATCCATATTACATTCCTGATACTAACCCTGTTAGTAATCCGATTACGCACCGGTTTTTGCGCGAGCTTAATGTACTTTGCGCATCCTATACTTAGCGTTTTGATAAGTAAGGTATTACAAAGTGCTAGCGCAAATTATCGTCGAGACATGCAAGGCAAAAGTTTTGCATTTTCTAAAAGCTGGTGCTAAATGATTCTTCAAATGTAAAATCATTTAGCACTCCCTAACCCCCCCCTATTAAATGCTCATACTCACCTCTCATTCCATGGCGAGAAGGGTGGCCCCATCCGCCGCTTCTTCTGGCCACGAACAGAGTGAGACTGGGGACAAATAGTCCCCAATCTCCTTCGGCATTCCCTCCTCGGCACTGCGCAATCTGCGTGAGAGCGAGAACGCACAGGGCTTGCATCCAAGAAGGGCAACCCTTCCATGGAGTCGATTTGGATTTCAGGAGGTCAGGGGCGTAACTAACAGGGGTGCAGTGGGTGACACAGCACCCAGGCCCTTGAGTCCAGGGGGCCCCACAATAAGCTGCCTGGGTCAGGACCTCACCTGGGGCCGGGGCCTGGGCTCTTCCACTGAATGAAGAGGAATTCAGCCCCCTCCCTGTAAAAAAAAATATAGGAAAGGTAACAAGTATAGCTTTTTTTAATAATATAAATTATATTAATATAATATTTTTTATATTTAAATATATAATTTCATTATCTTTGTATCTTAATTGTATTTAAATAAATTAAATATTATTTTAATAGATTCTTTTTTTAAATGATATTTTATACTTATTAGTGAGTTTTACTTTGAAGCTCTGTGACACACATACACAGCGCACATTACTGTGAGTTTTATTGCTGTGTAGCTCTGTGACACACTCATATACACCGCAAATTACTGTCAGGGTTATTCAAAGAGATTCGAAAAGTCACCGCACGTTCGGTGACTTTTCGTTCTCTTCAATTCGGTTCCTTTTGCCGATCCCATTTTGGTGACCCTGCGGTGTATTCAGCAAACACCACAGGGTCCCCGAATTGCAGGGAAAAGCTACCGCAAACCCGACGAAAACGAACCGCAAAACCCAGCGAATGCACGCAGAAAACAAGCAAAAACATCTGGATTAACCTGCCGGAAACCACGGAGGGAAGCTGCCGGAAATAGCCGAGAAAGCCGAGACCGCAGACAGACAGGCAGAGTGAAGTGAATAAATTTGAAAAACAGTTTGAATGAATGATTGAAAAGTGAAACACTGTTTGCAAAGAAACTACTGAGCGAAAATGTCTGAAATTTACATATGAGGTCCAGGGAATGATAATAAAAAGGGCTGTTACAGAAAAAATAAGTAAACTTAAAAAAAATCCAAAAAAAAATCGGACTTTTAAAAAAAAATCTGAAAAATACTTAAAATATCCTAAAAAATCTATAAATAAAGAGACTCTTTACTGCAGAATTTTATAATGAACGGTTTGTTAGATATTGAATTAAAACGGGAATATTTTTAACATTGAAGCCTATGGGATTCTCCTTAATAAATTTGCCGAATTAAACAACCGAATGGCAGGGCATTAGGGGAACCTTTCACTGCTGGTTTGTGTTCTCCGAATAGCCAAAGCAGTGCTTTTTTATGGGGATTCACTGACCTCGAACAGGCACCGAACAGGCACCGTATGTTCAGGCAATTCGCCAGGATTTGGCGAATTGCCTGCTCTCTGGATTGCCGAATGGCCAAGAAAGGTAACTGAACGCTGATTTTCAGCGTTTGGTTACCTTTCTCAAGCAATTCGGATCTCTTTGAATAACTCTGTGTGAGTTTTATTGCTGTGGAGCTCTGTGATTCACAGTAATGTGCGGCGTGTCTGAGCGTGTCACAGAGCTCCACAGCAATAAAACTCACAGTAATGTGAGGTGTGTATGAGTGTGTTTTATTGCTGTGGAGCTCTGTGATACGATCATACACAGCGCACATTACTGTGAGTTTTATTGCTCTGTTCATAGTGGACCTTGAAAAAAATGGGACACTGATTGTCTGGAGTTGACATTGTGGACCTGGAGGTGTCCAGTGCATAGTGATGGGAGTGGGAGTGAATACGGTTTTGCCTGGGGGGCCGTCATGGATTCCCACACCTGGGCCCTGAGGTTTCTAGTTATGCCTCTGCAGAAGGTGATACTGGCGAGGGCACGGAAACTACCGCGAGAATAACTGCGGTTAGCGCTGTGTTTCAGGGGAGGTGCCCAACTAGTGCTTGGCCCGGAATACCACATTAACATGGGGTCGCTACGGGGAAACCTGCATGCAGAGATTTTCCCCGTTAGCGTCCCCATGCTAAATTAACTTTGGAATAGGGCCTATAATATTCTGTATCGCAATACTGTGCTAATGCTTCACTCTCTAGATACCATTACAATAACAAAACAATATCATCCCCTTTTAACACATCACATAATTTAAATTAAGCTTGTATAAAAAAATTCTCATGCAACGTGCAAAAACAGTGTAGTTATTAACTACATTCACCTAAGATGTTAGGTTTAAAATTCAAAGCATAAAATCGATGACAAATAAGTCTACAAATATTTTTTCTTTAAAGTAAGGTAACATTGGGGGGAGAGGTGACACTCATTACTAGCCAAACAGGTTTAACTAGATATGTTCTTAGGAGTGGCTAGAATGTTTGAAGCGTCAGTATCCTGTATTAGGTGTGAAGACAACTGTAAACCAACTGCTCCATCCATAGTCTTTAGTAAGTGTATTTTGGGTGGGGTGGCGGGATTGGGTGGGGGTGTGTGTGTTGTATACTTGTCTGTGATTATTTTTCTTTAAACAAATAGATATAAAGTGATTTATATTATGTGCAATTCTCTGTAGGCACATTGTCGAATGTGACTATGGGGCTGAAACTGAAGCTAGAAACATACATTGTTAATGTTTACAATGCATAGATACGAGCAGTGGGGGAAGTGCACAAGTATGGTTCTCAAAATGATGCTGCAAAAAAAACCCACAATTCCTTCCTTGTGCAAAACATGGTGTTGTTTCGATGAAATTAAATTATGAGAGCAGAATCAATGAAGTACCATTTAGCAGATAATATTTGTTAAAGTATACTTGTCCTGTACTGAACATGTGCACTTTGTCTGCAATATCCCATTACGCCATGGGTATGGCATTGGTCGTAACTAGTTCCAGCGTTGGGTGCCACCATCTTCCTCCCTCCACTGATTTGTAGTGCTGTATAACTGACCCTCAATTGAGACGTTGGTGCACTGACTTGTTAGTCAGCATGTCGGATTGCAATCGGGTGAATAGAGAAAGCGGAGGGCCATCTTGTAGGGCAGCTTTTCCACTTATAGCTGTCACTCACCCGACAGTATGTGACCAGAAGCAAGTGTCAGTGAACATTTGTCAGAGAATTACTTCTTTGTTTACTATAAACGTGTTTGCAAAATAATGATAGAGTGAGTGATTTCCTGTCAAATGAGCCAAACTTAAAGGAACACTCTAGGCTAAAAATCCCCCCCCCTTTTTTCTTACATTAAAATATTCCTACTCCCTACCTAGTTATTGTGTATACTGTATATATATTTTTTTTAAAATGTAATACTTACCCTAAAAACCACTTCTTTCCAACGGCGTTTATTTTTTTTTTTATACTCAACTCCCTCCTCTTCCGCTCCCGTCCTTCTAACTCTAACTTGGCTAATGGTTTACGTGAGAAGCGCGCATCTCACGTAAGCCAGCCAATCAGCAGGCTTCCTCTTCTAATTGGATTAGTGTTACGCGCAAAGGATGCGTGCAACACTAATCCCAGCCGCAGACTATGCTGACGGCTCGCTGCCGCCAGCTACTGCGGCGAGTTGGAGACGTCATCTCGCTGAAAGCGCGATGCCGATGACGTCTACTACTCGGCAATAGTCGATCGGCTGAGCGGAGGGAGGGGGGAAAGGCGAGGGCATACTCAGAGCATCATGACCACCTAAAAAAGCTTAGGTGGTCATGTTGCCTAGAGTATCCCTTTAAGCTAGAGCTTAACTACATTTCTAATTACTTATAACATCTGTTACTTATAACATATTTATTGACAGTAGGCAGTGCAAGAACAAGTCTTCTGTCTAGTACACATATTTTAATTTCTGCGGGTAGGAAATAAAATCATCACTCAGTCAGTAATCCTGCAGGAAAGAATTCCTCCATAATGAGTAATATTTAGAATGATATTTAACATAAACATTAATTAATACATGTCAATAAACTTAACTTGTACAATAATAAAAATACAACAGGATGAATGTCGTCTTTTATGTGTGGAGCAGTAAAATATACTAGTTCTCTAGGTACTACAAATTGAAGTATGTCAATATTGTATGTTCATCTTATTTCCGCATAGCTAAAATGGTTAGATATTATTTACCTGCAGAGACGGAACTAGAAACCTCAGGGCCCAGGTGCAGGAATCCATGAAGGGCCCCCCACCCTAGGCAACAACATATCCCCCCCCCTTGTCCCCATGTACTGGACCCCTCCAGGTCCACAATGTTGAATCATTTTCCAGGTCCACAATGATCACTTCAGTCCATCCCATTTTTAATGTAATGCGCTATGTACATCTCACAGAGCTCCACAGTATTAACCCCTTAGTGACCGAGCGGTTTTACGAAAATCCCTCCTTTAGGCTAGGGTCAGACGAACGCAGTGCGAACGCGCGTGCAGCCACACTTTATCACGGCCGTAGTAGCAGCAGATGATGGCAAATGACGTGCAATATACGAAGTACAGCCGCACAAAAGTGCAGCTGCGCAACGCGGCAAACAAACACATTTTTTTTTCGAGAACGTGATACCGCTAGTACTGACTTACAGAGTGCGCTGCGTCCGCTAGCGGCATGTGTGCGTGATTAGGAGACGTCAGACGCTGCTAATGTCCGGCCAACATAACGTCCAGATGCAAAAAGGGTTTTATTGATGATCCGTACAAAATCACGGATGAAAATGCGCATCGTATGACCGCTATCGCGTATTCCGTGAAAAAATACATCCATTCGTTCGAACGCACGGACGATGCGAAAAATGTGTTCGTCTGACCCTAGCCTTAGTGCCCGCTGCTGTTTTTATGTTTCTGCGCTGTTAGTGTTTAGGTCAAATTTTCTTCTTACTCGTTTATGCAACCCACACATATTATATACCGTTTTTTCTGCCATTAAATGGACTTTCTAAAGATAACATTATTTCCATCATATCGTATAATTTACTATAACAAAAAATATGAAAAAAATTGAAAAACCACACTTTTTTGAAATTTAATCCCCAAAATATTTTTTGCTTTTTAACCCCTTCACTGCTGAGCCAGTTCACCTCTGTGCACTGAGCTCATTCTGACCATTTTATGCTCATAATTTTTAGATGCCAGCTTAAGTCCTATTTAATTAATTTTTTATTTTATTTTATATTTTCTTACACCAAACTTCGTCATGATCAGATTGGCCTTTCCAATGCTATCAAACATGACCCTCTAGCTGCCATGGATCGGGAGATACAGGCATCCAAATGATCCCCCTATTTCCACTTGGCAGCTAGTGGGTTAACTGGCCCACTGACATCCTCACACATATGGCGAGGATGTCAGTGGGTGGGGGGTGACCCGGAGGCTTAGCTGACATACAAGATGTCAGCTACCTCCGTGTTCGAATTGCGATCCTGCAACGTAGGGGTTAACTTTATGCACCGCTGCAAAGGGGAGACTCTCCCCTTTCCAGTGGTGCAATTTTATTTGTATCTAAAAACTCTATAGGGCTCTATCCCTCCCTAATTTTTACAGCCGCCGATGACGTCATCATGCACCGTCATGACGTCATTGCACCGGTAGGGCCCGCTGAAAAGGCAGCTTCCAGCCTGCCATTCCGCCGTGGGAGCCCAGCGAGGAAGGTGAGTATTACCTTACCTTAGAGGTTAGGGAACCCTGACGTACTATGTACGTCTGCGGGTCTAAGGGAGACTTCCTGATTGGACGTACATACGTCAGTGGTCAGGAAGGGGTTAAACTCAGTGATGTTTGCTGTGTTTGAGCGTATCACAGTGCTCCACAGCAATAAAACTCACAGTAACATGCAGTGTGTATGAGAATATCACAAAGCTCCTCACAGTAACGTGCAGTGTGTATGATAGTATCACAGATTTCCACTGCAATAAAACTCACAGTAATGTTTGCTGTGTATGAGCATAGCACAGAGCTCCACTGCAATAAAACTCACAGCAATGTATCAAAAGAGCCAAAGTAAAACTCACAAATAAGTAAAAAATTAAATATTATTAAAATAAATAATATTAAAATAATTCTTAATGTATTTCAATACAATTAAGATAAATATAAAATTATATTAACATAATTTATAATAAAAAATATATTGTAACTGTAACAGCAACTGGGGTGCACTGGTCTCCAGCTTGTGGACCAGACCCAAAACTGCTACAGCGTCTGTCCCTTCTCTTAAACCAAGCTGATCCGCAGCAGCGTCTCACAACCCTCAGCCAGAACTTGAGGGAGTGCAATGTATCTTTCCCCAAAACACCAGACACACACTTAGTGCATGGGGAAATGAATGAATATTTAATGAAAATTAGAGCAGTTTTATGGACAGCAGAGGGGGAGTGACATGACACAATCAACAGAATACATTATCTACAGGAGTTGCATTACTAGACAAGTCACTGAAGCCTAATTAGTTACACAATAGACGGGATTAACAAACACATCAGATTAAACTAAAAACAAACAGAGAATAGAAACATCTACATTTTATCTCTAACTAAATCCTATAATACAGTTAAGATTAAATGTATTTGTAACTCATTAACTGTTAGGTGACCCCCATGCCCATTGTCCTTGAGAACTGGCTTTGCCAACTTGGTCCACGATCTCTTGGCAGGAGGCCAGCATTTACACTTCTCCAACAGGCACAGAGGCCATGTAAAGTGTGGGCAAGGATGCCAAGGAGGGTGAGGGCACAAAGGTAGTGGGAGCTACGTTACAGTAACTGTCATGGGACAGGGGCTTTTAGAGATGTGTTGTCCCTTGCATGTTTAACCTCTTCACTACCAAGTGATTTTCCAAAAAAACATTGCCAGAAACCTGTGTGTTTTTGTAAAATCATTAATTAATTATACATTAATAAATATTTGAGTATATACCTATTGTATTTCTTACTGTAAATAACATATTTTTGGCCAGTAGATGGCGCCATCTACTGCCAGATTAAGTTAAAGGTTTGAACGGCAGCTCTATTTTCTTCTTTTTCTTCCTGCATCGGCTGCTGAAAGCCCTATATTTCAGAGCTTTGAGCAGCTGATTTTACAGTTTTAGCTCTTTGGACATTATGCCCACAGGCCTAAAACTTTGGGGACACTTTCTGCAGCCCAAAAGCAAACAAAATTTGTTTGCAGCAAACAAATTTAATTTACTTTTGGGCTGCAGATCAGCATACTGAGATATCTCGATAACAGGGCACCAGATGGTGCCTTTGAAACCTGAGATATCTCGATATCGGTAGTGAAGGGGTTAAAGGCAAGGTTTCCTTTAAGTGGGCTTGGTTATGTAGTGGGCAGGACTAACTCTCGCCTCCACTCTTCCAGAGTATGGGAACCAGGCACTTCCTGGTTTCAAAGCTGCTGCTTCTTGAGGAGACCGCTCAGGGTGTTGTGTAACTCCTCATAATAACTTTATCTGCATGTGGTCTAAGCGGCACACACGGTAATTTACATCTATATTTGTTTATTATAATATTTTGTATCACTTTACACGGACAATGTGATCTGTTAATGATGTAACTGGATTGATCATATTTCTGTTGGAAAGACATGTACATTTTGCATGAGATACTTGTAAAGGACTGTGTTTATGTATATTTCGAACATATATTTGGATTTAGTACTCGTAGGGCCACATTACAATCTTGTTGCTAACGTTTGCACTCGCCTGCGTGAGCATTAACGTTAGATGCGGTGTCTACCGCATGTTACAATCCAAACGGGTTAAGTAACCGGTTTGTTTGCATTTGTTAACCTGCGCTTTTCATGCGCCAGGTTACTCTACTTTTGTGCTCCCTATGCTTAACATGTGGAGCGCAAAGTGTTAATCAGCGTTAGGATTACAAAGTCCTAACGCTGATTAACGTCTGGCTCTGGTTAGTGGAAAGTTAACCAGAGCCAGGACTTGGTGTTAACGGATTCTGCTTCTGCAGAATCCGTTAACACCAGCCAAAAAACAAAACAAAACTATTTGTATACTCCCCTCCTGTCCTGCGGCCTCCTCCGTCCGGCGGGAGCAGGGAAAGACTGGGGGAAAAAATCCCCCCCAGTCTCTCCCTGCGTATCACTGATGACCGGCCGGATCTCGCAAGGCGAGATCCGGCTGGTCATGTGTCCACCGGCGTCCTATGAACTCCATCGAGTGGATGCTTGCGGCTGCGCTCAGCGCTGCCGCTAGCATCCCGGGACGTAGCGCCCATTACCAATGAAGGCAGCATTTTTTTGCACCTGCAATGTAATCCCCTGTTAAAACTGGGGCAGTAGGGGGGGGGGGAACTGCGGGCACAGTTTTTATCTCCCTACCGCCCCTGTTTTAACGCATGGATTGTAATTTAGCCTGTAGTTTTCACGGTGTCAGCCTAACTTGTTTTGCAGGGTGGGAGCTGATTTTCCTCCTCTTTCTATCGTCGGCCGTGCGGCTGATTAGTGCCCCTTGGCCTCAAGTGACCGCTTGCCCAGGTGAGGCCGCAGTGGTCAATTATGCCCCTCTGGCCTCAAGGGCCCGGGTGCAGTGGCACTCACTGCACCCGTGGTAGTGCCGCCCCTGACTGCATTAAAGACTTCCTCCTAGGTTGCAAAATGTTTTTTTTTTTTTTTTTGTTTTTTTTTTATTAAATTTCACAAAGCTTATGTTTTAATGTGTGTATATAAGAAATCAGCCCCTGATAATATTTTGCAATCTCTCTTTGCAATCTCTCTCTCTTGCAAAATATTTTTCTTCTTGAATCTTGTTTTTAATAAACATCTTGAATAATACATTTGCATTTGTGTTTGCAATGCCAATGTGTTGGGTACTGACAATCCTTACAACCAATAAAACTACTCTTTTCTTCCTCCATACTTTGCCCTTAGGGTTGCCAGATCAAATATGATTTCCTGCATACTCCTAATTTATTCCTGCTGATGGGCAGTGCATGAATAAATGCATGTAAGAAATTGAAAAGTAATCCCCGGTGACCTGCCTTGATTTCCTTCCTGTGGCATATGAGTTACACATCTTGCAGGGCAGCACTTTTCCCTTTGACCCCTCTGCATGAAATGGTAATAGGTGTCTAGGAAAACATGGCTGATCTGGCAACCCTATTTGGTCTCCATCTGCACTGGCTTTGTCCTGCCAAAAATGCTCAAGTATCAAGCAGATATGTGATGTAAGAGATGAGACATTTAAAAAGCAACCAACTTCTAGATCAGTGGTTTCAAACCTTGGTCTTCTGGAACCCCTAATAGGCCAGATTTACCAGATATCTGAAGGACAGGTGAAATTATTTGCTGCTCAGTGACTGCAGTATTTAGTCAGCATTCACCGAGGTAACCTTTAAGATCTGGCCTGTTAGAGGTACTTGAGGACCAGGATAGGAAAAGACTGCTTGATATTGTCAGGGACTGGTGTATATTTGGTGTATGAACATTTTGTGCATGCAGCATGTACCTGTGTGGTAAGCACTGTGTGTATAGAACGTTCAGTATGTTTTGTATGCAGTAACACACTTTTATTCCCCCTTTTCCATATGCTCCAGTTAAACTGCTCCTACTCCCCCCCCCCTGACTTTTTGCATAGCCTCATCTCCACCCAATTTGAAATGCACCATATCTCCTTCATCATTTTGTAATGCAAAATTTACACTCCAAATCCTGTCAGCTTCATGTTCTCCACCACTGTACCTACCATTTTTATTGCCCCACATGCTCTCCATTTATTTTGCCCTTTTCCTGTCAGATCTGTCTACCTTTTTTAAGAACCTTTTTTTTTAACTATGGGTTTATCTGCAACAGTGGTAAAATTAACGTTGTTGCAACTATTGTACACGTCAGCTATTCTGCAAAGGAAAATTCAAAAAGTCAGTTTGAGCAAAGAATAGGATCACTGCTTTTCTGCAATCTGCACTAATACGTCAATTCTCAGTCCATTGTTGCTGTAGTGGGAAAAAAAAATTAATCTTTGAGACTCTACCAAGGGTGGTGTAATTTAATCGTCCTGTTACTTTGTGGTGTGTGTGTGTTGTTGTGTTTTTTTTTATTTATTTTTTTTTGAGGGGGGGGGGGAGAGAGAGAGTTGTTTAGTTCCTGTACTAGGAAAGTGTGTTTCCACCTTCACTCCTATATTTTGCTCCCCACATTTTATACAGATTCCTGGGCTTTCTGAAGTACAGTGATTTGCATTTTTTTTAAATAAGATCTGATTTATACATATTCCCTAGCTTTACATGTCAGGTTCTGTAGTGGAAATAGGCTGGAAGATGGCCACCATTATAAGCCAGGCGACCATCTTGTTCAGAATATTGGTTCACTTGAAAATAACTAGGCAAGTTTGTAGCTGAAACTAGAATGAAATATACGTAGAAATTTAGGAATGTGTTTAGATTAGCAGAAAAAGCAATTAAAGCCCTGAGAAAGATCTCTGCTGTTCCAGGCACAGAGGAAAGATACATCAAGGTCGTTGGGGCCCACAGAAAGACAAAGGAGTATAGAGATCAGACCAGGTGCCATCTGTAACATGTAATTGTAGGCTCTAGGGAGGGGGGCGCAGCCCGGAACAGTGAGAGCAACTAATTATGATTCACTGAAACTAACATGACGTTTGTCAATTTACAGCCAATTTAGGCTGGGGTCAGACCAGCGCACTTTTAACGTGCGTTCTGGCGCACATAATTACGGCCGCACTAGCAGCAAATGACGGCCAATATACGAAGTACGGTCGCACGAAAGTCCGGCCGCACAACGCAAGTGGAAAACGAACGCATTTTTTTGAGAACGCCGAACCGCTAGTACAGAGTGCGCAGCTGCGGCATAGCGGCGTGTTTGCGTGATTAGGAGATGTCAGACACTGCTAATGTCCAGCCTACATAACGTCCAGACGCAAAAAAAGTTTTATCGACGATCCGAAAAAATCACGCACGAAAAATGCGCATCGTATGACCGTTTTCGCGCACTCCGTGAAAAAATACGTCCATTCGTTCGGACGCACTTTTTTACGTTCGCGTGTAAAAATGCTTTCGTTTGACCCTAGCCTTAATGGAATGTCTTTTGTATTAGCCAAAGGGAGGTATTAACCCACGTGGGGTGGGAGAGTGTCATTGGGAGGTGGGCTAATTGGGATGTACCTAATTATGTATTTGGGGTATAAGATTGGATGTCATGAGGGACTCGGGGCTCATTCTTTGCGGTTTGAGCATCTGTTGTGATATCACAATAAAGTTTCTCTTTCCTGAAGAGACTCGTGTTCAGACAATCCTTGCTCGTGTCCGGTCCGGCCTCGTCCCGAGTGAACCCGTCTGATTCCGGTTACAGTTCTCCTAAAGAATCTCCTTCCATGCAGGGAGATAGAATGTGACATACTGATACAATGTAACAACTCACACTAACAGATTTTACCTTGATTATCCATGCTCAACAAAGTCCCTTAGGTGGCAGTTCACTGTTTAGAGAATTCACTATCGGGTCTTTTCAAAGAAAGGTGACAATCAGAAGAGAACAATGTAGACCAATTAGCCGATTTGGAAAGTAAGATAATTTGGCAGAATTTTTCTGGCTTGGCTATTTTGAACTAGAATTTTCACTTCTCCAGAGTTTCCCCCTTCTTCTTTTTGAATAGACCTGCTGATAGTTGAATTTACCAGTTGTTAGCAGAGATCATCTCCAGTGAACTGAAACTAGTAATGCACTGAAATGAAAATTTTTTTTGTCCATGGGAGGTCAGGCGTCCCACCAATTTCAATCCTCCCGGACATTGGAAACGGCACATCTCTCTGTAGGTGTGTATTGCATGCTAGGCACCCTTGTGGGTAGCCTATATGTTACATCCTCAGCCCCTGCTGTGCTGTTTAGGGATCTGGGCATGGTTTGGTGCCACTGGCTGGTTGAGTGCCAGCACCTTTTGTAATGGCCGAGTGGTGTCTGAGGGGGCGGGGCCTGGCGTGGTCACGAGGAGCCGCCGGGTTTAAAGCAGGGCGCGAGGAGTTGCCTCGTCGCCCTGACGTGGAGTTCTGTTCCTGCATCTCTTGCTATTGATTTCATTGCTGTTCTAGTTGCCGACCCGTTTAAGTCTACAATCCCTGCCCCTGATTTTGACCCGGCTTGTCTTTGACCATTATTATGTTACGTACTATAGCGGTTGCTAGTACTGTGCATTGTTGGTTTAACCCTATGCAGGCTGCTTGGGGCTTTACTTGCTTCTTGGATATTCCCATCTCGCTCTGGTGTAATATCTACAGCCTTATCGGGGCTCTGGTCCAGGCCCAAGGTTCATGAATTATGGTTGTGTATTTATGTACAATCCGCAATAGTGAGATACTGTTTGTTCTCTGCCTATGATTATCGTGCTCAGCTTGCCAAGTGTACCTGAGTTTGTACGAGCTTTAAGACTTTGTCAGGTAGACCCTGGTGACTACAAGGTACAACATACCTAAGTCTGTCAGTTCGGTGACTGCCCTGCACTCTGCACAATACATTGACTGTCAAACTACCTCGGTAGACCTACTCAAGTATTGAAGCCATCTGTATTGTTTTGTGCTCTAAGTTGTCTGTTGGTCTTAACCTTTGGAACTTAGTAGCAGATCAGTTGTCCTGATTACATGACACCCTATTGTTTAAGGGCATGGGGATGCCAAGGTGTTCTCTTCCATTGGACTCCCGTTCCCTCCTTGCACTCTATATTTGGCTCATATGATTCATCAAAGGCTGCCTGTTTTGACCCCAAGATCTGAGTGCTGCCTCATTTCTGGAGCATACTATAGCCACTCTTTCATTGTACCTGTCCTTTAAGCTTTGGTTAAGGTTTGGAGAAGGCATGAAAGATTGCTAGTGGGAGAAATGGTGTCTGGCAAGGGAGTGACCGTAGCAGATGTGACCCAGTTGGACTTCTGAGGACCTGTGTAGGTCCGTATCCAACATTGCTACTTGGACTAAATGCTTTTGACATCAGCTTACACTGGTACCTCTTTTGGTGTGCGAGGCCTGGTACCTCTGCTCTCCCCTCCTGTGATGTCTGTCTGGGTGCTCTGGACAGCTCCCACAATAGTCTGGGTCTTTAAATGGACACTGCCACTTGCATAAACTGTAATTTGATTACTTTTGCATTACAAATAATACCACCTTTTTATAAAACAAATGCTGCTGTCTTATCTTTTTTTGAAGTCATTGCATGTGAAAAGTAAAAATAGACCTAGGTCTTTATCTTTTCCTCATGCTGCAACATTTTCCAAAAGCTCTACAAACATCTTACTTTACAGCTGTGGTTTAGCTTCTACAGTATTTAAGAGACGACAATCAGGTGGAGTGACTGTTTAGATAAGGCTGAGGTGGGTGTATTGTGTTTCTTGATACCTGAGATAAGAGATGGTGGTTGAATGAGATATGGCAGGGAGCTTAAAAGCCTTATCTACCCCAGATGATGTCCTTTTGCATACATCCCACACATGACAATGATCTGAGTCATCGGTTTCCATGACTTCAGACCCATCGAATCCTACCTGTCCAGTTCCACACAGTGATGAGTAAGTGATTTTAAAGATACTTCGTTGGACAGTTTACAACACAAAATGGATGCATGCAGTGACACATACACACGAGGAAGAACAAAGTGCATGGAAGAAATCCGCAGCATAAAATAAAGACCTTTTTTTAATCTTGTGATAGATGCCCTGAAATTTAATCTGACACTATCATGGCTTCCAGACAATAAATGTGAGGCCTATTTTAGGCTTGGAAAGTTCTGATGTGTCCAGTGGTGGTGAAGTAGAAGCCACTGGAGTCTTTTTACATTTTTTTTTTTTTTTACATTGGATTCACCTGTATACACCTGTCGCACTGAATCACAGAAAATTTGGGCATTTCACTGACCCTTTGGTGGAGTTCAGCGTTCTTTGAATAGATTAATCATTACTTCACTATGGGACAATTTCGTTGTCACCGATCTGCACCATATTCCAATGTCAGTTTGCCAGTATTTGGTGAATTGACAGCTTAATGAATAGACTGCCATGAAAGTCACCATTCAGTGGCAAGTTCGACACACACATGCACATACACTCTTAAGGGTTTATGGTGTGTGTGTGTGTCTCTTTGGAGCACTCCAAATTCCTGCACCCACGGCCTCCTGAGCTTTATGTCTGGCCCTGGGTATCATATATATCTATTGTTCTTTAGGTCCCCCCTGGCACTGTATATTTGGATGATGTGTTTCAAAGTCTGTCTGTTTTAACCTCCCCAAATTCTGAGTGCATCCTCATTTCTGGGGATTGCCATCACCACTTTCATTGTACCTGTCCTTAAGCTTCAGCTAAGGGCTGGAGAAGGCATTGAAGGACTGGGAGTGGCATTGGATACAATCCAATGCGTTTCGACTGGTCAATCCAAACCTCATTGGGGATAAAATTAAAAGTGAATACAGTCACCCCCATCAGGTGTTTAAATACGCACAGTTGGGAGTGCCAGCAGGTGTGGCCGGGGGCAGCCTTGTCTTATGGTGTCGCTTCACAGACGACATTATAATGATATGGCCGGGTGAGGAGGCATCTTTTGAGGGATTTTATTGACTTCTTGAGGCTAGGGTCAGACGAAAGCATTTTTCCCCACGAACGTGAAAAAGTGCATCCGAACGCATTGACGTATTTTTTTTTTTTTTCACGGAATACGCAAAAACGGTCAGACGACACGCATTTTTGGCAGTGATTTTGTACGGATCGTCAATAAAACTCTTTTTGCGTCTGGACGTTATGTAGGCTGGACATTAGCAGTGTCTGACATCTCCTAATCACGCAAATATGCTGCAGCTGCGCACTCAGTACGTCAGTACTAGCGGTTCAGTGTTCTCAAACAATGCGTTCAAATTCCACTTGCGTTGCACGGCCGGACTTTTGTGTGGCCGTACATCGTATATTTGCCGTCATTGCCCGTCATCTGCTGCTAGTGCGGCCGTAATTATGTGCGCCAGAACGCACGTTAAAAGTGACCTGGTCTGACCCCCCAACCTAAATGATGATGATTTTAAAATTTACCTCAAAGATCAGTAAAAGTGCAATTTTGGTGGAGTGTTAACAGTGTGTATGAAAACGGAAGAAATGAGACTATGAAGGCCTGACGCACCAAAGGCGTAGGGCCCTTAAGTTGCCTCTGATGCCAGGACGCAGGGAGGATTTTTCTAGAGGTTTTTTTTTTTTTTGTTTTTTTTTTTTTTTAGCGTGTGGAGGTTTTGAGTGGGAGGAGTCAGCAGGAGTGTACTTGAGGCACGTATGGAGAGGCTCTGTGCGCCTTTTTCTCCTGAGGTAGAGCTGAGAAAATCTTGAGCTGCGTCAGAGCAGTATTTTTGGCTTTTTTTGCCTTTTAAAAATTGTATGGCGGAAGGCGGTGAGCTGGAGTTGCTGTTGGAGGAAGTGCGGGAGGCGGCTAGGCATCGTGGTGTGGAATGGGCGAGGAAGAAGCTTGTCGGAGGTGCTGGCGGGGGAGTCAGAGGGAGCTTGGCCTGTCAGGATTTCTAGGCCTCTGGAGCGGTTCAGTCCATGAGGAGAATCCAGCGGTGGATCAGCGTCGTTGAGGTTGGAGGCAGTGAGAGGCCGAGGACGGTTGGTCCGGCGGATGTTGGCTGGAGGTGACGCAGTTGGGACTGAGGCTGGCGTGAGCGTTTCCAGAAGTGTGGAAGGTAGGAGCTCGAGGCCGGTATCGGGGGCTAAGGATCCTTCTGGTCGGAGGGGTGGTGTGGTGAGCGCTACCAGGAGAGGAGTGCGGAGGTCGAGGAGTTCCTCGGGTAGAAGAAGAGTTTGGTGGTCCACCAGGGGTCCCAGAGGTAGAGCGATGGCTGTCTCGGACGGATGTTTCGGCAGTAAGGCAGTTGGTGGATGGTGGTGTGGCACAAGGTGATGGTGTGCGGGATGAGGTGACTCAGGAGCTCGAAGTAAATTGGTGTTCAGATGGTGGAGGTGAAGTGGCTCCGGATTTTGGTGTGTTGGAGCGAGATAATGATTATGGTACTTTGGGTTCTGAGGCTCATCGCACAAATGTTGTTTTTCGTCCACAGTTCCGATGGTTCCGGAGTGGAGTCTGCAGCCAGTTGGTGGAGTCGTTGGAGTGAGGGGGTTCGGAGAGTGTGGTGCAGGAGTTTCCAGGAAGTTTGGCTGGACCTAGTGTGGCGACAGGTAATGGAAGTGGAGGTGATATGAGTTCTTTAATTTTTTTTTTTTTTTTTACAGGGGGCTTTTGAAGCTTGGTTGGTTTCAAAAGGGGGTGTGAGCCAGGGAGTTGCTTTGGCTCAAGCATGGAAGGGGTGCAGTTGGGAGAGTTGGTGGAGCTCTTGGTGGTGAAGCTCTGGCTTCAATAATACCGAGTGGTGTGTCGAGTTCACTCAGTGAGTCCACAGGTATGGCGGATGTGGCCAGGAGGAATGCTTACGTGTCATTTTCTGGTCGGGTTTCATTTGAAACGAGGTTAAAGAAGGTATCTGGCGGGGTGAGTATGTGGAGCTTTTTTCCCTGCTTCCTTTGGAGGAGGTGGCAGGGGTTAAGGATGATTCGTCAAAGGAAAAAGAGGCATCGGAGGATTCCTAAGTTGTTTGGGAATTGGCTCCGGGCTTTTTGTATTTTGGCAAGTGTGGTTGGGGAGAAGAACCCACAGCACTGTTCAGCTCTTTTTTTTGTTGTGGATGGGATTTGGGAGGCTTATCAGATTTATGGTGGTTGGGCGTGGTGGAAATACGATGAGCAGTTTAGACAACATTTGGCGGCTCACCCAGGGATGGGGTGGGATCAGATGGACATTACGCTGTGGTTGCGTCTGATGGGGGCTCAGAAGGCTTTGCCCCTTTTCAGGGGGTGCCGGTGGGGGAGGGGTCAGTTCTCCACTGGCAGGTGTTTAAAAAGGGATCTTGCTGGCAGTTCAACGAGGGTCAGTGCAAGTTTGGTAATGGGTGCAGGTTCAGGCACGAATGTTCAATTTGTGGAGGATTGCATTCTTTGTCCAGATGTTTTAAGAGGGCAAGACAGGGAGGTCTGCCTTTTTGGAGGGTCCGGAGATGGGGGGGGGGGGCTTCCCCAGTGAAACTCGACGCGTTGTTACCGTGGCTAAGGCTTTACGGAAGACGTAGGGATTTGCAGATTCTGCAGGACAGTTTTGGTGATGGATTTCGGATTCCAAGTTTAGAAGTCGGCTAGAGTTTATCCGGAGGTAGTTTGGGAAAAGGTGTTTAAGGAGATTGGGACTGGTAGGATGGCAGGTCCATTCTCGTCTCCGCCGGTGCGGGATTTGAGGATATCCCCTTTGGGGGTGGTGCCTAAACGGAAGGTGGAGTTTCGCTTGATTCATCATCTATCCTATCCACGGGGAGGGTCGGCGAATGATGATATTGGTGAGGAGTTGGCCTCGGTCGTACGTGTCCTTTGATTCTGTGGTCAGTTTGGTCCGTGATGCAGGAAAGGGGGCTTTTGATGGCTAAGGTGGATATTGAGTCTGCTTTCTGGCTATTACCTATTCATCCTTCGTGTCATCTTCTGGGATTTTGGTTTGAAGGCGAATTTTATGTGGATCCATGTTTGCCTATGGGTTGTTCCATTTCCTGTTCCCTTTTTTGAGTGTTTTAGTACATTTTTTTTGAATGGGTGGGTTGTGAAGTGGCAGGGTCGGCTAATTTGACACCTTATTTGGATGATTTTCTGTGCGTTGGGAGGTAAGGGACAGAGTGTTTGCACATTCTTCAGTCTTTTCAGTGGGTGGCACACTGTTTTGGTGTTCCTTTTGGCTTTTGATAAAACAAAGTCCGGCGTCAGTCATCACTTTCTTGGATTGATATTGCTTCGGTTAAGGATGAGTGTCGTCTACCTGTGGGGAAAGTGGTGGAAGCTTTGAGGCAAGTGGAAGGGGCCCTGTCAGGAAATTGCAGTTGAGAGCGCTGCAATTACTGATTGGTCGTTTGAATTTTGCGTGCAGGGTCATTCCGGTTGGAAGAGTCTTTTTGCGAGGATTGGCTTTAGCGACACGGGGTATTCGGTAAATTCATCATTTTGTTACAATATCTGGTGCCATGAAGGAAGATTTGGAGGTGTGGAGATCCTTTTTTGGTTTTGTTTAATGGGATGGCCATATTCTCTCTTGAAAAGTTTTGGCAAGGGAACTGGAATTTCACGGACGCCTCGGGAGGTGTTGGTTTTGGGGTATACTTTGGGGGGGCGTTGGTGTGCTTCTCGTTGGCCTGATCGTTGGTTAGCATCTACATTGGTGCGGAATTTGGCATTTTTGGAGTTGTTTCAATTAGTGGTGGCCTTGGAGCTGTGGGAAGGTGCTTTGGAGGGGAGAAGGATTCTGTTCCGTTCTGACAACATGGCGGTGGTGTCGGCGGTTAATTCTTTGTCGGCTTTATCATTACCAGTCTTCAGATTGCTGAAGAGGTTTGCATTGCTTTGTCTTAAGTTTAATGTTTTATGCAAGGCACAACATGTTCCGGGTCGCCTTAACTCAGTGGCGGATGCTTTGTCTCGTTTACTGTGGGACAGGTTTCGTTCCCTGGCTCCGTTGGCTGAGGAGGTGGGCACCCCTTATCCGGAGGGCCTTTGGCAGCTAGGCTCGGAATTTTTGGAAGATGGGTGAGTGGTTCTTTGTCGGAGTCCTCTTGGAAGGCCTACGCGCGAGTTTGGAGGGATTGGGACGCATTGGCTGAACGGTTCAGGTACGTGTTGGTGGGTGGATTGGATGAGGAGAGTTTGCTTAGGGCATGCCTCATTCGGTTATTCAAGTAAGGGGCATCTCCTGGGGTGGTACAGCAGTCATTGGCCGCCTTGTTTTTCCTTTTCCAGGTATCGGGGAAAAGAGATGTCACCAAGGATTTTGTTATCAGGTGTGCAGTTCGTGGTTATGTGAGGGGGAGGTGCAGGGTAGACGCTCGGCGTCCAGTTTCGAAACAGTTATTGGAGGGTCTGTGGGAATTTGTCAGGTATCTTTGTCCTTCACCTTATGAGGGCGGCTTTTTGTTTGTAGTTTTTTGGGGCATTTCGAGTGGGTGAGCTGGTGTGCAATTCTAGGAGAGGAGGTGGTGGTTTGGGAGCTGATGCAGTTTGGTTGGGAGTTAAGGAAATTGTTATTTGGGTTTCTAACTCCAAGACTGATCAGTTGGGTAGGGGGCGTAGTGTTGGTTTATTCAGTGTGGATAACTGCGTGGTTCGTGCAGTGAAGAACGTTAAGGAATTTTTGGAGGTACGGGTGGAGTCTGGAGTGGCCTTTTTATGTCACGCGGACAGGTCAGCTTTATCGAGGTATCAGTTTGTTTCCATTTTTAAGACGGGTTTGTTGAGTTTAGGGAGAAATCCAGAGGAATTTGGTTCTCACTCCTTTCGTATTGGGGCAGCAACGGAAGCTTCAAGGTTGGGTTTGTCGGCAGCGGAAATTCAAGAATTGGGAAGATGGAACTCGAGGGCTTTTCAGTCCTACGTGCATCCAGATTTGGTGTTATGAATTTTGGAAACACTTGTTAATGCTGGGAGGTAATGTCGAACAGTTTGCTGTATGATCTGTTCTGTTTGTTTTTTTCATTTATTAAAAAAAAAAAATCTTATACATGGAATATGAATTTCTACCTTTTTTTTTTATATGGAATATATATATATATATATATATATATATTATTTTATCTTGTATTTGTTTGTTTGGGGAGGAGTGTGGGGGCTGGAGGAGTATGGTCATTGTTTTGTTTTTCTTTGCAGGTATGGACATCGTTTATTTGGTGTGTGGTGGTTTGCGGGTAGTTTTTTTTCTCCTCGAGTATTTTGTGTGGTGGAGATGTTGGTAATTTTTGTTTTTTGCAGATCCTTAGAGTTGTATGGATCGTTGGAGACTCGTTCTTTTTTTTTTTTTTTTTTTTTTTTTTTTTTACTTTGGGCGAGAAGGGCATTGGTGCGAACATCTGGAGTACAGATGGGTTTGCATGGGTCGGCAACACGGGTACGGTGGTTCGGAATCTGTGGACTCCTATGGGAGGAGTTTAAACCGACGGTTTTGGGTGCCCTTAGGCACGGTGAAGTTCCCCATGTGCTGGTGGTACACATGGGAGGGAACGATTTGGGTGTGGTCCCTCTTGGTGTGCTGCTGAAGCAGATGCAGGAGGATCTGCGGCAGTTGAGGGAGTGGTCACCATGGACAGTGGTGGTGTGGTCCGAGGTGATGCCAAGGATGGTGTGGAAGCCGGCGGAGAATGAGGAGGCGCTGTGGCTTTGCCGGATCAAGGTGAATCGCTGTATGGGAAGGTTTGTGAGTCGGATAGATTGTGTTGTGGCGTGGCATCTACCCTTGGAGGAGGATGCGGCGTGTTATTTTATGGAGGTTGGCGTTCACCTGAATGATTTGGGCAAGGATCTGTTCATCCTGGGACTCAAGGAGGGGATTGAACAAGCCCTGTTTTTTCTTGGTGGGGGAGCTCTCCCATAAGGGGGTTATGTGCGGGGCTTGTAGGCAGTGCTGGGTAGGGGTTCCTTTTATTTAGGCTGATTTTGGTCAGATGGTTGGGAGTTGCAGTTTTTGTGGTTGGTTGGTTTGGAGGTGTGTGGTGGTTGTGCGGAGTCCTCTTTCAGCACTGGGTTATTGTATTATTTTTGTTATGGGAATTTTTATGTCGTGGTGGGTTTTTAGCTGTGATATATCACAATCATATTCCAGTTATGTGTCGCGTATTTATTGTCTCTCTGCGTACGACTCGGTCACCAGTAGGCGACTTAAATATTTTTTTTAAAGAAACTGATGTAAATATGGCGATACACAAGTAGCTCCCATACTGCTAATTGGTTGAACAATATTCCCAAATCAATGATGTGGGTGGGGATACCCTTTTGGCGCTTCCCGAGTTGGTGTAGATGTGAATAGCGTGTATGCTGCCAATAGGGGGTTGTAGCAGAGCCTATAACTGCTACTGGATAGTGAAACAGAAGAAGTGGGAACCCCCTCTTCTGTTTCAATATTCCCAAATCAGATTTAGGCTAGGGTCAGACGAGCGTGATTTCTACGGACTGTACGTCCGTGTACACGGACGTACGTCAGTACGGAAGACGCAGTAGTGGCCACACAGTCCGTTTATCACTGACGTATATTTTGACGGATGTAGGAGAGCAAATAAAATAAAAAGCAAAACCATTTTGTCTGTGAAAAATGCTGGACGTATAAATGCAGTCCGTCTAATCACGTTCCATCACACGCACACAAAGCTATGCGGACGTTGCGGACGCAGCACACTTTGTGCGGCCGTTCTAGGAGTTGTACGTTCTTGCGTCCGTGGGCTGCGGCCGTTGTGCTTCCGCAGTTCAGTGTGGACGTACTTCGTGTGTCGGGCTCCTATGGGCTTTCTGTCACGCTATCACGGACGTACTTTTAGGCGCAATCACGGACGTGAACACTACGCTCGTCTGACCCCAGCCTTAGACTACAAAGAAATTGCTCCGAGCAGACTGTTTTTCAAACTCAGACTGAAGGTATCAGGAAACCAAATTACGGAAGGACCTATTCTAGGTAGGATAGAAACGCACTAGTAAGAGGTAGAGTAGATCCAATTTTAAAAGACCTCCCCAAATCGCCAGTAGTCATTTTTAGAAAAGCCTGAAATTTTTAAAGAATATATTTGATCTAAGAATTAAGGACAGTGGTCAGAAGAAAGGAATTTTTAACCGTAGTAAACCGAAGGCCCAGGGGCAACTGACAACTAATGGGGCCCCCGAACAATAGGAGATCATGGGGGGGGGGGGCTTGTGCCGCACCCACAGTAGGGGGGGGGCCCTTGTGCTGCACCCACAGGAGGCCACTCCTAAACAAAACCCCACCCCCTACAACGCAACACCCACATGTACATTGTGCTAAAGAATTTATTTCTGATCTCATTAAAATATATATTTTTTTAAAATTTGAGAAGAAAATCCACTTGGACCCAGCAGCGAATTGGGAAATTCATTGTGCCCCCTTCAGACTTACAGATGGCCACCACTCTGCTGCAGCAGCCATCACCAACTCACTGCAGCTAAGGTTGCACCACATCACAGAATGTCCCTATGGCAAATGTGGGGAAACTGTTGATCACTTAAAGATACTGTACATTACTCACACACTGCACATTACAGAGCTCCTCGGCAATAAAACTCCAATATTATATTTCTTATTATAATATATATACTGTGTTTTAAATTTTTTTTGATAATTTAATAACTCATAATATGGTTAAAAAAATTTATATACCCAGGACATACTTGAAAATGACAGCAATCTCGGTGTATCCTTCCTGGTAAAATACTTTATAAATAAAAAATATGTATTTTTGTTTATTTATAAAGTTCAGCTGCACTGTTAACCTTTTTAAAAGGGGGTGCAATGCCACTGCTTTTTTAGAACATTTTTTTATAAAAATATTTTTAATTTAAATGACCGTGTGCGGTGTCATTGGAAAGGCCAGACTCTGTTCTTTATAGGATGCACTGGCCCAGAGATACAGGGGTCTAAATGACCCCTGCATCTCCCATAATGGGAAGGGAAATCCAAGTTTGTGACGTCATTGTGCGCAATGACTCTCGCGGCCCGAGGGGCAGTCCCACTGCATGGCTGACCTCCAAGATGTCAGCCTGCTGTAGCTATAGCCCCTGCTTGGTACCAGATCTGCACTGAGCACTGCAGGGACACAGGACATCTGTGGAGCGCTCCCGTGACACTCCTCAGACGTTCCAGCACTGCAGGGGCAGCAAGGTAGTCTGGTAGGGCCCCAATCTGGGCCCTTGGGCAGTGCCCAATGGGTCAGATGAGCGTGCTACGTCTCGGGGGGGGGGGGTCCCGGGGGCGTGACGCCACTGGCTGGCCGAGTGCCAGGAGCTCTGGCGGTCCCCGGAATGTCTGCGGCTGATCAGGGGGTGGCACGCATTGTGATGACGCGTAGCCGCCGGCTTTTAAGTAAAGCGTGCGTGCCCTGAGTCATTGCCTTGATGTGGAGTCATTTCCCTGCATCGCTGAGTGTTTTGTGTATTCGATTCACTGATTCTATATTTCTTTGATTCAGTTACTCTGTTGCCGATTCTGACTGTACGAGGACCCTCTGCTACCGATTCAGTCTGTATGAGTACCTCCTCTGTTGCCAACCCTGCTTGTATACGAACCCTCTCTGTTGCCGACCCAGATTGTGATATTGACAAAGTGGTTTCTGACGTGTGGATGTATGTATCGGGCTATTCCTCATCTGACGAGGGTAACCCTTTCCGCCCAAGTGCATGTTCAGTACGGACACCTACCGTCAATACCTCGAAGTTGTTATACTCATTGTTACTGGTGTGTTTTGTTTTCCCTGGCTGGGAGTGATTAGCGATCCCGACCACTCAAGGATCGGAGGGCTTAGAGGTCTGTCGAAAGGGATCCACACCATGGTTATCGAGTGTGAACGTGACAGTGCGCCCGTACCGACGTGCTTACTGGCGTCTGGCGCAGCGTTGTGGCGCTGCAATGGGGCCGGTCACACGCTTGTGTGCACACACGAAATGCATGCGTAACAAGCGTCCGTTATCCAAGCCTCCCCGTTGATGCGCTAGGACTCGCGTTGACGGGGCTGCAAAGCACAATCCTACATAGGAGGATCGCGCTTTGCAACGCTGAGTGCGCTCAGCGAGGTGGCCAGACAGGCGTTGAGTGGAAGGAACATCCACTCTCACGGATGTTCCTTCCGCTCTCCAAAGACACTCGTCTGACACTAGCCTTGGGCCGGTGTCCAAGAGAAGCAAAATGTTACTGGGAAGCAATTTGGTATTAAATCTGTTTTTAGACCATTTAATATGTGTGATGGTTGGCGCTGATGAAAAGGTTATTATAGGGTGCTGCCAATCAACTCCTCCCAGTAGTCTGTCCAACTACCCGGCAAAAGCAAATATATAAATACAAATGGAGTCGGAGGGCGCTCCCGACCTTCAGTTGAAGTAATAAAAATAGAAAGCAGTCTGTATAAGTGGTCTTTAAATAGTCTTTATCGGACCACTGTAATCTGTCCTGGCTGACGTAATTAGTCTAAATCCCAAATATTTAGTAGCAGTCTATACCAATAGTCCGTTACACATCACGGATAGGGATGAACTGTTCGGTTCGATTCAAACATCGCCTGTTTGCATGTTCGCGAACTACGAACATTTCCGCGTGTTCGCCCACAATGGACCACAATGCACTTTTCCACTGGCCTGAAGCTTGTAATTGGCTACAGCCTTGCACCTGACCACAGATCAGGTGCAAGACAGGTTCAAGACTTTGCCAATCACGGCTCAATCATGGGCTCACAGAGCTAAGTCCCACAGCACACTATATAAGGCTTTGCACCGTGCTTCAGCACATGTTTGAGAGATTGTTCTTGTGTTAGTGTGTGTGTTCTCACTGCCAGTCTGCCACCAGCTACTGGGGGGGGGGTCTCATTTCTACAATATTTCCGGGAATTGTTCTAATCTGTGTGTTCTCACTGCTACCCAGGATTTTGGGGGGTCAGTAATTTCTACAAAATATTTGGGAATTGAGGTAATCGGTGTCTTGTCACTGCCACCCATCAGGGGGTCTCACTAATAGGAGGTTTCTGGGAATTGTAATCTATCAGGGTGTCTCACTGAGTTATACCAGAGTTCTGGAAATCTTTAAGCAGCAGCAACATACAGAGGATTTGGTGGATTGGCTAACCAAGCCATCCTCATCCTCCTAGTCCTCTGCCAGCCAGGCTTGTAGTGCTTTACAGTCCACTTCAGCTGCCAAAGCATCTAATGCAGCCTCCATGTCCACAGCTACTGCTGCCGTAGCCTCAGAGTCAGCTGAATTGTTTGAGTACAATGACAGGGACATGCTGCTTGAGGATGCGCAGCAACTACAGTGCTCTGATTCAATCTCTGAGGTTGAGGAAGGGAGTATAATCAACCTAGAGGAAGGGGTGCCAGTGACACACAAATAACTGGCACTCATGTTGCCCCAGCAGCATACTGCCAAGTTGGCTCCAGTGACGAGGATATAGGCGGTGATGACAATGATGATGAGGTCACGGACTCCACCTGGGTGCCTGATGGAACAGAGCCATCAAGTGAGGAGGAGGCACAACATCCTCTATGGCCAGTCCAAGGCATCAGATGTCAGAGCTGCTCAGGTGCAGAGCGCTGTTGTCTCAAAGCACACATCCAGGAACTCTGCTGTCTGGCAGTTCTTTTAAGAAATGTGCAGCAGACCCCACCGTTGCTATTTGTAATCTATGTCAGATGAGGCTCAAGCGTGAGAAAGACACTGGACGCTTGGGTACCACATGCTTGAGGCGACATATGACCACGCATCCCGTTGGCGCAAAACGTTGCGTAGGTCCTCCTCACCTGTCTCTACCCCCACTATATGTCCTGCCATGTCATTGCCTGCTACAACCTCCACTGACAGGGATGATGCTACAGTAATGGATGTACCAGGTCCTTCCTCACAATGTGACAGCATCCCATCAGCTGAAGAGTTACACAGTCAGATTACGTTGCCCCAGCTGCTGCAGCGTAAGAAAAAATCTAGTCCCAACCATCCCCAAGCACAGCATCTAAATGCCAGCTTGGCAAAATTACTTGCATTGCAGCTGCTGCCTTTCCAGCTGGTGGACTCTGCTCCCTTCCATGAATTTGCTGAATGTGCTGTACCACAGTGGCATGTTCCAAAACGCCATTACTTTACACGGAAGGCCATTCCAGCACTATACGAGCACGTGGAAGACAATGTTATCCAGTCATTGGGAAAGGCAGTCAGCAGCAAGGTGCATGTGACTTTAGACACGTGGTCCAGCAAGCATGGACAGGGCCGTTACATTTCCTTCACGGCACACTGGGTAACTCTGATTGCAGCTGAGAGGGATCCAAGACGGGGCTCTGTGCTGGAGCTCGTTCATCCACCACGCCTCCAGAAAGCTGCTTGTATGAGGTACTCTTCCTCTTCCGGCTGGGAGGAGGAAGTGCACGATGGGGTCATCCTCCTCATTGACCAGGAAGACTCGGAAGCTAATGCCACCTCCAACCTACGCTGCATGGGCTCCCTTATCCTGCAAAGCCTGCTAAAGTACCCCAGGATTCGTGCTATCAAGGAGAGGGATCATTACTGGTTGGCAACCCTTCTTGATCCACGATACAAGGGGAAAGTTGCAGAGCTCATCCTGCCCTCACAGAGGGAGCACAGGATGAAAACACTTGGACGCTCTAAAGCGACACTTGTGTAACACCTTTCCAGGCACTGGTAGGTTACCAAGTGATGACACAGGTGCTTCTGAGGTTGCGGATGATCAGAGGAATAGTGGTGAAGGTCAGGGCCGCTTGACTGATGCATTTTTACATTTTTTTTAGTCCACGACGCCCAGGGATGTCAAATGTAGGCACCCATTGCCAGCATCTTCACCATATGGTGCAGGACTACCTAGGGGCAAGGGCAGACCTGGATACCTTTCCAGCAGATGATCCACTGGCTTACTGGGTGTTGAGATTGGATCACTGGCCAGAACTTAGGCAATATGCTTTGCAGCTACTAGGTTGTCCTTCATCCAGCATGCTTTCTGAAAGGATGTTCAGTGCCGCTGGAGGTTTTGTCACAGACAAAAGAGTGCGTCTGTCCACCGACTCTGTAGACCGGCTGACATTTATAAAAATGAATCAGTCCTGGATCAGCAGCTATCAATCCCCTGATGCTGACGTAACGGAATAGATCGGGGATCTCTTCTGCATTCACAAAACATCCAACCCTGTACTTTTCCACAATACCACAGAAGGGTTACGGTGTGAAGGCACTTGCTGCCATGAAAGGCACATTATTTGGGAGCACTGACGCCGCTACCAGATTTATATAATTTAAATTTTGAACCGCAGGGTCCAACCCTGCACTCTTCCACAATACCATAGAGGGGTTACGGTGTGACAGCACTGTTGCCGACACTAAAGGCCCAATTTTAAAGCACCTATTGTTACTTTCATACAAAGCCTGCATAAGTTTCACCATAATGTATTCAAAAAATCACTAAACCTTGTTCTGCGTGTCCTAAAAGGTCTCTATTGAATAAGGCTAGGGTCAGACTAACGCATTTTTCACGTTGTCCGTGAAAATGCGCGTTCGAAGAATGGACGTATTTTTTCACGGAATACGCAATAGCGGTCATACTATGCGCAGTTTCATCCGTGATTTTGTACGGATCATCAATAAAACACTTTTTGGGTCTGGACGTTATGTTGGCCGGACATTAGCAGCGTCTGACATCTCCAATTCACTCACACACGCCTCTAGCAGACGCAGCGCACTCTGTACGTCAGTACTAGTGGTTTAACGTTCTCGAAAAAATGCGTTCATTTTCCACTTGCGTTGCGCAGCCGCACTTTTGTGCGACCGTACTTCGTATATTGGCCGTCATTGCCCGGCATCTGCTGCTAGTGCGGCCGTGATTAAGTGCGCCAGAACGCGCGTTCGCACTGCCTCAGTCTGACCCTAGCCTAAGATGGGAGTCTCGACATCAGACTTATGTTGGCGCTTGTGAGGCGAAAAGGGCACATTTTTCCACATGTGGTGGACTTGTCCTGTTATAGTGCAGTTTTGGACCCAGATTCAGAAAATGCTTTCTGAAATTTTTCAATATAAATTTCCCTTTTCACCTCAGTTGTATCTTTTGTCTAAACCCTTAGCGGACTTGTCTTGAGGGCATGATAAGTTACTTAATAAGCTTCTCTCCACAGCTCGCAGAGCTGTAGCTGAAAAATGGCGAACAGGGGAATCTCCAGATTTGGAAAGAGTTAGGTCTAAGATTAGGGATTTTAAATTGATGGATGCACAATCTGCCAAAATTTATCACACTACAGCTGCCCACGATAACTTGTGGGCGAACTGGACAAATTTATGATGTGTTATAGGATATGTTTCTTGTGTTCCTACTTTTTTTTTTTTTTTTGTTAATTTCCCGTCTGTTTGGTCTTTTGTGTTTTCAAGGTTTTGTTATTGTGTGGTTTGTTTTTAAATATATACATCTTGACTGAACGGTTTAAAAATTAGGAGACCGTAAATTCCTTTTTTTTTTTTTTTTTTCTCTCAGCTTTTGTAGAGCTTAAGATGCTTTGTTTAGATAATGTTATTTTTTTCTGTGTATGTTTATTGCATTTCAGTCAATAAAGTAGAAAAATAAATGGTCTCTTTTAATATAGAGTGCCGCCCCAAGCAAATCTTGCATATATGCCCTCTTGGAGGGCACTCTAAAATTCGACCATTGGAGTCCCATTGACTTGCATTGAGTTCGAATCCAAACTTTTTTCAAATGTTCGACTGCGAACCGAACACAGGGGTGTTCGGCCCATCACTACTGGGGACTACAGTTGACATTTTTAATGATTTTGTAAAGAGACTTTCATAAATTTTTATTTTTACAATTGCTTTCTTTTTTCTCAAATAGTACTTTCAATGACCATGGCACCAAAGGATATCCAAAGCAAGGAGTCTGTCCCGTCTCAGAGACCTGACAACACTGCATTCACTCAGCAGAGACTTCCAGCTTGGCAGCCATTACTCTCAGCAAGCATTGTTCTTCCTTTCTTTTTTCTTGCAGGATTTTCTTTCATAGCAGTCGGTATTGGGCTGTTCTACTCTTCGAACAGTATTAAAGAATGTGAGGTAAGAAAGGAAATATTCAAGGGTGTAATATTTCTGGTTCTGGCCGTATAAAAGTATTTTTGTGAACAAATAGATTTTATAGGTGATGTTCCCCCCCCCCCCACAAAATGTGTTTGTATACATAAAAGGTATAGATCAGTTACAAAGACATTGGCGCAAGCAAAGGGAGGTGTTTTATGCCCATCTGAAGCTCTGCCATCTCCCTCTTCTCTCCAGACAGATGAAACCATTAGTACAATTTCCTGATGCATTGGGTTAAATTGAAATCTGAGTGGATGGGCTACTTGGCTGTTTTGACCTCCCCTGGTTTAATTGGCCATGATGAGTATAGGGTGGACAATGTTTCCATGCCATTGGGATTAGGAGCCGTTTAACTCCTCATGCACTGCAAACAGTTGGGTGTTTAAATCTTTTACAATGACAAACCTGTGCACAGAGGCTCATTTCCCAGCAATTTTCTTTCAATAAAATACTGTGTCTGAAATGTCAGACATACCAAATCAACGGACTATTGAAACTTGAACAAACCAGCATGAGCTTCTCATTCTATTAGGCTGGGGTCAGACGAACGCAGTGCGAACGCGTGTGCAGCCGCACTTTATTACGGCTGTAGTAGCAGCAAATGACGTCCAATGATGGCCAATATACGAAGTACGGCCGCACGAAAGTTCGGCGCGCAACGCAAGCGGCAAACAAACGCATTTGAGAACGTAGAACCGCTAGTACTGACACAGTGCGCTGCGTCAGCATAGCGGCGTGTGTGTGTGATTAGGAGACGTCAGACGCTGCACATGTCCGGCCAAAATCACGTCCATTTGTTTTTAATAGCTCCGTCAAAAATTACGCACGAAAATGCGCATCGTATGACCGCTTTCACGTCTTTGTGAAAAAATACGTCAATGCATTCGGACACACTTTTTAACAGACGAAAAATGCGTTCGTCTGACCCTAGCCTTAGTCTGGTCCTCAGATGGGAAAGGGTGGGACATTTGGGTAGCCAATAATCCAAAAACCCTGACAAATTATATATCCTTATTTTCTTGCAGATTCAAAACCTATATTATGTGAACAACAAAAAATGTTTAAAAAAAAAGCATTTTATTAATTTACATCTTTTTGTAAAATGTATTATTTTTTTCTCCCTTTTATCATCCAAACCTTTTGTGGTAATTTACTCTATGGGGTACTTGTTATTAAAATACATAAAACCACTATGAATGGGAACCTGTTACTGCATTTTTCTGATTTAAAATAAGCAATTTTAACTGAAAGAGAACAATATTTTTTGTTTGTATTTTGGCGCATTGTATTCTGAATGAAATATCTGTATAAATCACTGTCCTTGCTCCTGGTGTGAGAAATGAAGGTGAGTAATTGTTCGTTCTATACGTGCCAATGCTTTGGAACAAGAAATAATAATGATCTCTAATGTAGGTTTGTGGGTTTTTACAATTTTGCCTGGGAAAAAATTACCTAGACTGGAAATGTAGGGATCTACAGAACCTTCTCTCTCCTCACAGTGGCTTAGATGGACCAATGTGTAATAATTTTGTGCCATCGCCTCTGCATTTGGTCTCCGCGTGGGAAATAAGGTTAGTCCAGCGGCCTTGTTTACTTTGCAAATAAAAGCACCTAATACCACCACCTTAGAAATGAGGGGGGGGGGGATAAACTTTGCATTTAATTTCCCTTTTTTTTTTTTTTTCTCCTTCACATGGACATATTTGATGCAGTTGGAAAGACCAGACTCTGATCTTTCCAATGACGCCTCACTTGGCCTTGTGCAGTGGAAAAATCTCAGCCCATCGTCTGCAAACCGGTTAATATGAAGTTGGGTTCCATTTTTTTTTCTTGCGGTTTTAACCATTTCCACTCTGCTGGGAAGGCTTTCCACAAGATTTTGTATTTCTGTGGGAATATTTGCAAACTCATCCAGTAGACCATTTGTGGAGTTAGACAAGCAGGCCTGGCTCACACAATCTCCAATTCAGTTCATCCCAAAGGTTTTTCTTGGGGTTGAGGTCAGGTCTGTATGGGCTTGTCAAATTTTCCAACACTAAACTCCTCCAACCATGTGTTTATAGACCTTGCTTTGTGTATTTGGGCACCATCATGCTGGCATATAGAAAAAGGCTCTTCACAACAACCCAATTCATTAACCTAATGTTTGTAGGTACAAACTGAATGGCTAGCTGCTTGATTTCTTTTTTTTTTTTTTTTTTTTTTTTTTTTTTCATACAGACCTGTAACAATGGGTCTGCTTTTGAAGCACCTGAATTTAATAATTAAGAGTAGGGATGAGCCGAACACTCCCCGAGTTCGGTTCGAGCCCAAACCCGACCTTCCCATTTGTTCGGGACCGAACTCGAACCCCATGCAAGTCAATGGGGCTGAAAATTCGGTTTTTTAGAGTGCCCTCCAAGAGGGCATATATGCTACATATTTGCCATAAAAGGTGTATGGGGGTCCGGGTAGTGCCCTGGGGGACAGGAAACGAGGACAAAAAGTAAAAAAAAACAAAAACGTTTTCAAAGGGACAGTGAGTTTTCCTTGAAATAAGGGTTAAAAATAAAAACCAAAAATACCTTCAAATATCGTGCCTAAGCGGTCCCCATAACCTGCCCGTGAAGTGGCGGATTTCTAGGATGTATAGAAACACTTAAAAACAAAAAATGACATTTCATATGACGGTAAATCCTTTTCCTTTTAATCTATCCATAAACAACTGCTTGGGGCGGCAGCCTGTATGAAAAGACATTTTAGGACGCGCAGAAAAAGTTTAGTGTTTTTTTTTATTTTTATTTTTTGGCTAAATTATTGTGAAACTTGTGCAGGCTTTGGATGAAAGTAACAATAGGTGCTTTAAAATTGGGCTTTTAGCGTCGGCAACAGTGCCGTCACACCGTAACCCCTCTGAGGATATGAATCTGATACAGGCGTCAGTGGCAGTGCACCCAGATATTGTGCCTTTAATGCCAGGCCAGCAGGTATCATCATACAGTAACCCCTCTGTGTTATTGTGGAAGAGTGCAGGGGTGAACCTTGCGTTACTATATTAAAAATATATGCATCTGGTTAAGGCGTCAGTGCACCCAGATATTCTGCTTTTGGTGCAAGACTGCCAGGGCAGCAAGTATCATCATACAGTAACCCCTCTGTGGTATTGTGGAAGAGTGCAGGGTTGGACCCTGCGGTTCAAAAAAATAAAATGATATAAATCTGGCACAGGCGTCAGTGCAGCCAAATATTGTGCCTTTCATGGCAGCAAGTGCCTTCACACCGTAACCCTTTTGTGGTATTGTGAAAGAGTTCAGTGCTGGAGGTTTTGTGAATGCAGAAGACATCCCCGATCTATTCCGTTACTTCAGCATCAGGGGATTGATAGCTGCTGATCCAGGACTGATTCATTTTTATAAATGGGGGGGGGGGGAACAGGTTGACCTGAACCTGTCCTTGTGCCATACTCACACAGGTACTCGTTGATGGCCCTCTGCTGCTTGTGCAGATGCTGCAGCATTGCTAATGTCGAGTTCCATCTGGTGGGCATGTCACAGATCAGACGGTTTGTGGGAAGGTGGAATTCTCTTTGAATTTCTGCCAGGCGAAACGCTTGCTGGGAATGACCGTCTGAAGTGGCTGCAGACTTTTCTGGCCTGGATGAGAAGCTCTGGCAGCCCTGGGTACTTGGTTACGAAACGCTGTACCACCAGATTTGGACGTGTGCTAGGCATGGTACATGCGTCAATTTACCCTTGCGTAGGGCGGAGAGAAGGTTGCTGCCATTATCGCAGACAATCATTCCCAGCTCAAGCTGGCGTGGTGTTAACCATCTCTGCACCTGCCCCTGCAGAGCTGACAAAATTTCTGACCCGGTGTGGCTCCTGTCCCCTAAACAAACCAGCTCAAGCACAGTATTGCATCTTTTTGCTTGAGCCATTGCGTAGCCCCTGTCAGGCGTCGGTTTAACTGCCACTTAGACAGAGAAGGAGGAAGAGTTGGTGGGGTGGAGCAGACAGACCTCATACAAGCAGCTTTCTGGAGGCGTGGTGGATGAACAAGCTCAAGCACAGAGCCCCGTCTTGGATCCCTCTCAGCTGCAATCAGTTACCCAGTGTGCCGTGAAGGAAATGTAAAGACCCTGTCCATGCTTGCTGGACCACGTGTCTAAAGTGACATGCACCTTGCTGCTGACTGCCTTTCCCAATGACTCAATAACATTGTCTTCCACGTGCTGGTATAGTGCTGGAATGGCCTTGCGTGAAAAGTAATGGCGTTTTGGAACCTGCCACTGTGGTACAGCAAATTCACGAAAGGGAGCAGAGTCCACCAGCTGGAAAGACAGCAGCTGCAATGCGAGTAATTTTGCTAAGCTGGCATTTAGACGCTGTGCTTGGATGGTTGGGACTATATATTTTTTTTTCTTTCGCTGCTGCGGCAACGTAATCTGACTGCGTAAATCTTCAGCTACTGAGATGATGTCACATTGTGAGGAAGGACCTGCTGGTACATCCATTACTGTAGCATCATCCCTGTCGGTGGAGGTTGTAGGCAGAGACAAAGTTTTGCGCCAACGGGATGTGTGGCACTTGTTCATATGTCGCCTCAAGCATGTGGTACCCAAGTGTCCGGTGTTTATCCCACGCTTCAGCCTCATCTGACATAAATTACAAATGGCAACGGTGGGGTCTGCTGCACATTTCTTGAACTCGAAGACAGCAGAGTTCCTGGATGTGTGCTTTGAGACAACAGCGCTCTGCACCGGAGCAGCTCTGACATGTGATGCCTTGGACTGGCTAGTGCTACGGTTGGTCAAAGAGGATGTTGTGCCTCGTGTTTGCTGTGCCTCCTCCCCCTCCTCCTCACTTGATTCCTCAGTTCGATCTGGCACCCAGGTGGAGTCAGTGACCTCATCAATGTCATCTTCACCCCCTATCTCCTCGTCACTGGAGCCAACTTGGCAGTATGCTGCAGCTGCTGGGGCAACATGAGTGCCAGTTATTTGTGTGTCATCACTGGCACCCCCTTCCTCTAGGTTGATTATACTCCCTTGCTCAACCTCAGAGATTGAATCAGAGCACTGTACTTGCTGCGCATCCTCAAGCAGCATGTCACTCTCATTGTAGTCAAACAATTCAGCCGACTCCTCCGTGTGTGATAGCGAGGCTTTGGCAGGAGTAGCTGTGGACATGGAGGCTGCATTAGATTCTTTGGCAGCTGAGGTGGACTGTAAAGCACTAGAAGCCTGGCTGGCAGAGGACTCGGATGTGGATGGCCTGGTTAGCCAATCCACCAAGTCCTCTGTATGTTGCTGCTGCTTAAGGCTAGGGTCAGAGTGGGGCAGTCGGAACGCGCGTGCAGGCGCACTAAATCACGGCGGCAGTAGCAGCACATAACGGCCAATGACGGCCAATATACGCAGTACGTGCGTACAAAAGTGCGCCGACACCACGCAACCGGCAAATGAACGCATTTTTCTCAGAACGTGAAACCGCTGCTACAGACGTACAGAGTGCGCTGCGGCCGCATGGCAGCGTGTGTGCGTGATTAGGAGCCGTCAGACGCTGCTAGTGTGCGGCCTACATAACGTTCAAACAGCCGGATTTCCCTAGAATTGCGTTGGTGAGTACCTGCGACTGTGCGACTGTGGTCGTCTGACCACTTAAGCGTATTCCGTGAAAAAATGCGTGCGCACGCATCGACGTACATTTTGACGGTGGCCGCAGAAAATGCGCTCATCTGTCCCTAGCCTTAGACGGCCAGCAGAAGTTAGAAAGGACAAGTGTGCCCCTGCAGAGGATGTACCACGTCCAGAGGCACAGCCTCCCAACACAGGGGCTGCTTGCCCTCTTATCTGTGTCTGGGAGAGTCTGCCTGTCCTTTTTGTTCTTTCAGACATGGTGAGTGATAGATTAATATATACAGAACTCTGATTCAACTCTGGTATAAAGATTTAAAGAACTCTGGTATAATTCAGTGAGACACACGGATAGCTGGCAGCCAGTGACGAGACACAGATCACCTCAATTTACAAGTGTTTTAAAGAAATTAGTGAGCCCCAAAAAAATTTGCTGGCACAGTGACAAGACACACATCACCTAAATTCCCTGATATTTGGTAGAAATGAGACACCCCCCCCCCCAGTAGCGTGGCAGACCGGCAGTAACAACACACAACTATCTCCTTTGAAATGCGTGCAGAATCGGCACGTGGAAACGTTCTATAGTGTGCTGCGGGACTTAGCTCTGTGAGCCCATGATTGGGCAAATTTTGGCCATAGTGTTGAACCAGTCTTGCACCAGACCTGTGGTCAGGTGCAAGGCTGTAGCCAATTACGAGCTTCAGGCCAGTGGGAAAATGCATTGTGGTCGAACATGCGGCGAACACCCGGAAATGTTCGGTGTTCGCGATCTACTCGAACAGGCTAAGTTCGGGTCGAACTCCGAACCCGAACAGCTCATCCCTAATTAAGAGGTGTATCATATATAATCTATTATGTATGATATGTGATTCAAATGCAAATCTTCGTTAATATTCCCTTTTTTATTACGCTGTAGCGCTCACTCTCAGAGCCGCTGAATTTAAACCTCGGGTCAGTCTCCCCGCACTAGGGAATAAATATACTCCAGCACCGTTGTGGATTTTATAAATTATATAGTTTACTGAATAAACTGGCATATAAAGAGTAACACGGTATACGTATATATATTTACAGTAGTTCGTAATGCGAGAAACGCGTAGCGGAAAAGGACTTTTTGACTGGGATTCTGTGCCACCGGATCCGCTGTCTTGCTTGTCTGTGTCTGCCACAAGATGTCCAGCTCACTGCCTGCACTCCCTATTAGATCGTCTGCGGTCTCCTAACTCGGGGTCCTTCAGCTTACTCTGTATCTGTGTAGGGTTACTAGCGGTGGATCACTAGGTCTTTCGACCAGTAAAAGGGGAAACCGATCTCCAGCTCTGCTAGGCCGCACCTGCACTCTGGCCTGGTCGCGATCGCTATGTCCGTCACTTGCGTCTTGCTCTTCTCACTCCTCGGCGCGCTCTGCCGGTTCTCTCCACGAGGCTGCGGATGTCAGTCTCTCTTTTTCCCACCCACTTCCTGTTCCTGCCCGCAAAGCATGCTGGATAATGTAGTTCCAATGTCTTACATCGTGCCTGTCTCCCTCTGGTGGCCAAAAGCGAGTACTACAACGACTGTGAATTAAAACCAGTGCTACAAAGCCATTCTGCTGTAGAAATCGCAGTAATGTGGAATATCTAGCATAAACACAGCAGCTATATCCTGTCTTAAAAAGGGGCCCCTCGCTGACTATACTATGAAACTTGTTGCTGGACAGAGATTTTTGTCCTTTTAGAAGTTACGTGATAACCATATATGGTCTTTTTGAGTCCCTTTTATGTCAATGATCACTGTAGAGAATGTATGTCATTGGGTTGTACTCTGATGTTCTATTAGAACCAACTAAACAAAGAGCTGGCAGATGCGTGAAACAGAGAACCTTGTCTGTGTCTTTTTTCTTCACCCGTTATCTCCTCGCTCGAGCGGGCTTTTGTTTTTCCCAGCTGGGTCTAAAAACGCAACAGAATCTCTTCACAGGCTCGAATCCTGATGATGGTTTTGCTACAACCCTTACAGCATCCCAATAATATTGTTCATATACTGCGTGTACTTGATGGGATGAAATGCCTTGAAGTATTCTACAGGGGAATAAAAGGGTAGAAATGTCTAAACATAACAATAAAACCTTCTTCACATTTCTTCACTGGAAATGTAACCAAACTTTGTATTATGGTATACACATCGCAAATAAATTTGAAATGGGAAATCTAACACCACATAAATATTTATGCAAATGTAAAAAATTTATAGTGTCTCCTCAAATATTTAACAAAATAATCTGCATCACTAACACTGTATGAATTCAGCAATAACCATAATGTCCACATTTGTGCCCCCCATTACCTTGAATTTGTTGGCTGCTCCTGTAATGGTTGACAAAAGCTTTTCCAGTATGTCTTACAGTGCAGAAGTGTAGATTATCTGGCATAAAAAGTAAATAAAGGCATGACTGATTAAGCCTGAGACCTTCCCAACCCATACCCCAATAACCCCTTCCCAACCCATACCCCAATAAGCTGAATAAAACACAAACACGTATATGTCAGTTGGAATGTGCGTGGGCCACAGCTTTATTAAACCATATATATAACCATCCCTTGCAGTGCTTACTCAAACTGCCCTATCGCTCCATGCAATAGGCATTACCAAACCATTGAGCTCATCCCCGCAAGCGAGGTCCGTCTCCCCCAGGCCTCACCCGATGGCGGCTCAACCTCCATTTAAGCACTGCTGTCCAGGGAAACCGCCAACCTTCAGCTGTGACACGACTTGATGAAATCCAAGGGTGGGTGGGCGGGTCTCACCTTGATGCACTTCTCACGTTGGCAGGAACAAGAGGAAGAACCCTGCACCCATCACCAGCATATATAGCCCAGGTAAGCAACACTGTTGCAAACACTCCACCAATAACGCCGTAGCTTTCCTTGACTGACAGGCCCATGCTTCCAACCAGCCCCCCCCCTTCCTGAGGGGCCCCAGGGATTCTAAACCCTTCCAGATCTTTCCTTAACCTACAGGCCCAGGCCATCAGTCATGTCCCCCTTCCTGAAGGTCCAGGGGGTTCTTACTCTAGTCTTCAAATACCCCTAACTGGCTATATTTTAAGGATCACCTTGGCGAAATGCAGACTGAATACTGCAATCACTGAGCAACAAATCAGATCACCTGTGGTGTACTTTGGACATCTGGCAAACCTGACCTGTTAGGGGACTTGGGAATGGGAAACCCTGCTGAAGGGAGGAAAAAGGTGTTCACTTTAAACCTGACTAGGGATGAGCCGAACACCTCCGCGTTCGGATCGCACTTTAACTCTAACTTTTCAAATGTTCGAACTCGAACTCAATGCAAGTCAATGGGACTCAAAATTAGATTTTTAGAGTGCCCTCCAAGAGGGCATATATGCTAGTTATTTGCCATAAAAGGTGTATGGGGTTCGGGTAGTGCCCTGGGGGACAGGAAACAAGGACAAAAAGTACAAAAAAAAAAGTTTTTAAAGGGACAGTGAGTTTTCCATGAAATAAGGATTAAAAATAAAAATGAAAAATTCCTTCAAATATCGTGCCTAGGAGGTTCCCATAACCTGCCCGTGAAGTGGCAGATTTCTAGGATGTATAGAAATATGTAAAAACCAAAGGATGACATTTCAAATGATGGTAAATGGTTTTCCTTTTAATCTATCCATAAACGGCTTGGGGCGGCAGTCTGTATGAAAAGAGGAGACCTTTTCGGACACGCAGAAAAGTTTAGTGATTTTTTTTTTTTTTTGGCTAAATTCTTGTGAAATTTATGCAGACTTTGGATGAAAGTAACAATAGGTGCTTTAAAATTGGGCCTTTAGCGTCGGCAACAGTGCCGTCACACAGTAACCCCTCTGAGGATATGAATCTTATACAGGCGTCAGTGGCAGTGCACCCAAATATTGTGCCAGGCCAGCAAGTGCCATCATACAGTAACCACTCTGTGGTATTGTGGAAGAGTGCAGGGTTGGACCCTGCGGTTCAAAAAATTGATATAAATGTGGCACAGGCATCAGTGCAGCCAAATATTGTGCCTTTCATGGCAGCAAGTGCCTTCATACCGTAACCCTTTTGTGGTATTGTGGAAGAGTTCAGTGCTGGAGGTTTTGTGAATGCAGAAGACCTCCCCGATCTATTCCGTTACGTCAGCATCAGGTGATTGATAGCTGCTGATCCAGGGCTGATTCATTTTTATAAATGCCAGCCGGTCTTCAGAGTCGGTGGACAGACGCACTCTTTTTTGTCTGTGACAAAACCTCCAGCGGCACTGAACGTCCTTTCAGAAAGCACGCTGGATGAAGGGCAACCTAATAGCTGCATAGCATATTGGCTAAATTTTGGCCAGTGATCCAATCTCAACACCCAGTAAGCCAGTGGATCATCTGCTGGAAAGGTATCCAGGTCTGCCCTTGCCCCTAGGTAGTCCTGCACCATATGGTGAAGACGCTGGCAATGGGTGCCTACATTTGATGTCCCTGGGCGTCGTGGACTAAATTTTTTTTAAAATGCATCAGTCAAGCGGCCCTGGCCTTCACCACTATTCCTCTGATCATCCGCAGCCTCAGAAGCACCTGTGTCATCACTTGGTAACCTACCAGTGCCTGGAAAGGTGTTACACAAGTGTCGCTTTAGAGCGTCCAAGTGTTTTCATCCTGTGCTCCCTCTGTGCGGGCAGGATGAGCTCTGCAACTTTCCCCTTGTATCGTGGATCAAGAAGGGTTGCCAACCAGTAATGATCCCTCTCCTTGATAGCACGAATCCTGGGGTCCTTTAGCAGGCTTTGCAGGATAAGGGAGCCCATGCAGCGTAGGTTGGAGGTGGCATTAGCTTCCGAGTCTTCCTGGTCAATGAGGATGACGTATCGTGCACTTCCTCCTCCCAGCCATGCACTAGCCCTTCTGTTTCTGGGCACACAAAACCCTCCCTTGAGGAGTCCCCACCTTCAATGCCCCCACTACTTAAATATTCCTCCTCCATCCTCCATCCTCCTCCTGTCTGATCTGAGGAGGACCCGCTGGAATGCTGTCTGCGGAAAGACTGGGGCCTTGAGAGCTAGGGAAGGCCTCCTCTTCCTCCCGCTGCTCTGCCTCTAGAGCCACATCTATAATTCCCCGCAGAGTGTGCTCCAGCAGGAACACTAAAGGAATTGTGTCACTGATGCATGCACTGTCCCTGCTCCCCATCCTCGTTGCCTCCTCAAATGGTGACCGTACAGTGCATGCATCCTTGATCATCAGCCACTGCGGGGGGGGGGGAACCAAGTTGACGTGAACCTGTCCTTGTGCCATACTCACACAGGTACTCGTTGATGGCCCTCTGCTGCTCGTGCAGATGCTGCAGCATTGCTAATGTCGAGTTCCACCTGGTGGGCATGTCACAGATCAGACGGTTTGTGGGAATGTGGAATTCTCTTTGAATTTCTGCCAGGTGAACGCTTGCTGGGAATGACCATCTGAAGTGGCTGCAGACTTTTCTGGCCTGGCTGAGAAGCTCTGGCAGCCCTGGGTACTTGGTTAGAAAACGATGTACCACTAGATTTAGGACGTGTGCTAGGCATGGTACATGCGTCAATTTACCCTTGCGTAGGGCGGAGAGAAGGTTGCTGCCATTATTGCAGACGATCATTCCCAGCTGAAGCTGGCGTGGTGTTAACCATCTCTGCACCTGCCCCTGCAGAGCTGACAGAATTTCTGGCCCGGTGTGGCTCCTGTCCCCTAAACAAACCAGCTCAAGCACAGTATGGCATTTTTTTGCTTGAGCCATTGCGTAGCCCCTGTCAGGCGTTGGTTTAACTGCCACTTCGCCAGAGACCGAGGAGGAGGAAGAGGTGGTGGTGGTGGAGCAGACAGACCTCATACAAGCAGCTTTCTGGAGGCGTGGTGGATGAACAAGCTCCAGCACAGGGCCCAGTCTTGGATCCCTCTCAGCTGCAATCAGTTACCCAGTGTGCCTTGAAGGAAATTCCCATCTGACATAGATTACAAATAGCAATGGTGGGGTCTGCTGCACATTTCTTAAAGAACTGCCAGACAGCAGAGTTCCTGCATGTGTGCTTTGAGACAACAGCCCTCTGCACCTGAGCAGCTCTGACATCTGTTGCCTTGGACTGGCTAGTGCTACGGTTGGTCATAGAGGATGTTGTGCCTCGTGTTTGTTGTGCCTCCTCCTCACTTGATTCCTCTGTTCGATCAGGCACCCAGGTGGAGTCAGTGACCTCATCATCACCCCCTATCTCCTCGTCACTGGAGCCAACTTGGCAGTATGCTGCAGCTGCTGGGGCAACATGAGTGCCAGTTATTTGTGTATCATCATCACTGGCACCCCCTTCCTCTAGGTTGATTATACTCCCTTCCTCAACCTCAGAGATTGAATCAGAGCACTGTACTTGCTGCGCATCCTCAAGCAGCATGTCACTCTCATTGTAGTCAAACAATTCAGCTGACTCCTCCGTGTGTGATAGCGAGGCTACGGCAGGAGTAGCTGTGGACATGGAGGCTGCATTAGATGCCTTGGCAGCTGAGGTGGACTGTAAAGCACTAAAAGCCTGGCTGGCAGAGGACTCGGAGGATGAGGATGGCCTGGTTAGCCAAGGTGCAAGGCTGTAGCCAATTACAAGCTTCAGGCCAGTGGAAAAGTGCATTTGGTCCGTTGTGGTGCATTGTGGGTGAACACGCAGCGGAAATGTTCAATGTTCGATGCGAACTCCGAACCGAACAGCTCATCCCTAAACCTGACCCTCCTCTGCCCCCGATTTTTACCCAAAAGTATCCCTCAATACATTCTTTTACTTCAGCACCATCTGCACACCTACAGCTACCACTGAAGCTGCAGTCCTCGTGTGACTTGACGAGGTTGAATGGTCATTTTTGATCATACTAATCGGTTGGCTTTCCTATACACCCATGAGAAGGGGGGGTCACCGTGACTATTTGAATTGTGTAAGCTGCTATGAACAGGGCCCTCTACACCTCTTGTTTCCATCAGGTGTCCGTTTTTTATCTTGTTCCTTTTGGCTATTGTAAAGCGCTGCGGAAACTGTTAGCGCTATATAAGTGATAATATTAGTCATTGCAATAATGGACCTTTTTGAAATGTGGATTATTATTTGGGAGAGTCAATAAAGCAAATAAAATAGAATAAACTTTTTGCTCTGTATTTCATCACATTCATCTGAACGTTTGACATGTCACCGTCCATGGAGTTGGCTCTAATGGGTTTGTTGTTGATACAGCATGATGTTCACTAGGATTATGTTTAACTATTAAGGTTATATAGCACATTTATAAACTGTACAATTTAACCAATGATCCCAGATGGTTATGTTAAAGGAGCACTACACATCCTGACCACTTTATATTTTTAATATGGTCGGGGTGTGATAAGTGCCCCCTCCCCTTCTCAGCCCCTCAGGGTGAAGTGGAGGCAATTGCTCCACCCCAACCAGCATCACCAGCACCCGAGGAATTTTGAATTTGCTGGATAGTAGTGACGTGAGCATGCCAACGTCACTATCTGAGACCAATCGCGATGGATCAGAGCTGTGTGCATGGTTCTGCGCAGGTGGTGGGGGACTTGCGTAAGGTTCATAAGTCCCATTGCAGCACGCAATTAGCGTTTCCTACGCTATGCAGGGAGTGCAAATTGCTTAAAAAACCTCCAGGGACTTCCAGAAGTCCCTGAGCCGATGAGTAGGAGTTGCGCATGGCAAGCGAGACAAGGTGAGTAAAATGGGGCAATTTAAAAAAAAAAAAAAAATCCTGGCGTACCAGATGCTCTGTCCAATTATTATTTTTTATGTATTTATTTTGTAGTTCGATTACACTGGTTCGCAACCTGGAGATAGATGTGGTGAATGCCTTAATGTTGTCTTCAATGCTACACACCCATGCAACTGTAACTTCACTTTCAATTTAACGGATGTCTTCCAGGTAAATTTCAGATGCTTAAATGTAATCCTTTCATTGCCAGTAACTGTTGTGTAGCATTACCAATTCAAAACCAAAGCTACCACTTGAGTCTCTCTTTACCCACGCCAAAAGCGTTCAGTCATACACATTTTGGGACACGATTATATAATTTATTTTTTTCCCCTGTCTTGCACTAGATTGTACTGCTACGCAGTGATTGGAAATACCAAATAGACAGGATGAATCCTCCACAATTAATGTGATCCAGTGTGAACTACCCCCAAAAAAGCCTACCCGTTATAGCTGTGTGTGTGTGTGTGTGTTTATATACAGTGTATATAATCTCGTACACTTAACTTTTTTTTTTTTATGCAAAAGCAAGTGCTCAAGTTTCTAGTTTAAACTAGTACTACTATTTTAGGGACCCTGCGTGAGTCAAAACTGTGGTCCCGCGCCCCCCCCCCCCAATCAAAAGGACCAATATTGGTAATTCTTAAGTTAATTTTTGGGCACTCAGACCTTAACTCAATATTTGGTTTCTCAGACCTTTAAAAATCGCTTGTTGGAGCTACGTTGGCAATACTGAATTATATACTTGGTTTACGAACTTTACCTAAATCAATTTAGCCTGATAAAATTATTTTCCTAATTTACGTCCAATATTGTCTGAAGTTTTAGTAAATTACTCCTCCTTTATTCTTTAGTTCAGAAGGGATCGTCCACGGGCCCCATTTTTAGATGTATGCTCTAAGGCTAATGTCAGACGAACGCATTCTGAGCACACTGTGCGTCCGTGCACAACTGACGTACTTTGACGATACTGTAGACACCACACGGTCTTTTCTTTTTGACTGTAGATGGGAAATAAAAATTAATCTGTAAAATGGAAAAAATTGATACATGATATGAAAAAACATTTGTGTGTCAAAAATGCAGTCCATCTGACTACGTTTCATCACTCACACACAAAGCTGCGCGGACGTGGCGCACTGTGTGCGTCCATCCTAGTGGTTTGATGTTCTTGCCTAAATTGCGTCCGGTGCCACGTGCGTTGTGCGTCCCCAATTCTGTGCGGACGTACTTCGTGTGTGGGTCTGTATTGATCATAATTTTATGCTACGACGGACGTTAAAATGTGCAGCAACACGGACGTGATCACTGTGTTCGTCTGACATGGGCCTAACCAGAGAAGTCTTTGTGCCTAATCCTGCAATGCACTACTGTGACTAGAAGATTGAGCAGTTAAGCACAGCGAGTACGCATAGGTCAGGAGGGAGAAGTCTGTAAACTGTGGGTTGTGGGGACTTTGTGGTTTGTATTGTTTTGTTTTTAGCTACAATAAATTGATTAAAGGTAGGAAATAATGACTGTCAATTAGAAAAATACTCCACTATCTTGAGCGTGTATACCCAATCAGCAGTAGCAGACACTGCATCCTGAGATCATGTTAACAATGCCTGTGATTGCAAATTAAATTAGTTGCAAACCAAGACTGTTTGCTTTTGGGCTCTAAAGTGTTGACCTTGTGGAGTGGACCTAATGCCCAAGGTGCTAAAACTGTTCAACATCAGCTGGGGAATGTCCCCTGCCATATTGGGCATTCCCCAGCCGACACGGAGACACGGCCTGCAATTCTAGCTGCAGGAACTCTATTTGGTCAGTAGATGGCCACCTCTGCCTGCAAAGTAGTTTTACACTAAGAAATACATGGGGAATATTCCCAAATATTTCTTGCTGTAAAATGAAGAATGATTTTTTCAAAACAAACCAAAAACTGGTTCCAGGCAGTGGATTTTTGGAAAATCCCTTCATAGTGAAAGGGTTAAGTAGCACAAATTAAGAGTTTTTTACAGTTGGGAGATTTGGAATATTCTTTTGACCTTGAGCAGAATTACAAAATAAATATGGAAATTACTCTCCTGTCATCTGTAGTGCAAAATTAATATTAATGTAGTCTTCCTTTCCAATATTTGAATGTCCAACAGAATAATTCATAGCTGATTATGCTTAATCTGTTCTTGATTTAATGGACATTAGACATGTGCTTTCGTTTTAGTACTAAAGCGATTTAGTCCGAATTTTGGGATAATTTAGCTTTAGTATGATTCAAGAGATACGAAACTGCTCAGTACAAAAAACGAAAGAAACTAAAATAAAATGCACTACATTTTAGTTTCAGTCCTTTTTGTGATTTTACAATACTCCAATAGCTCCAGAATACTCACTCGCAGCACAGACAGCCAGCACAGGAGAGGAAACCTTTACTTAACCCTTGCATGTCTATGAGGCAGACAAGATGATAAAAGCAGCTGGAGAAGGAAACATTCAAATAAATCACACTGAAATCTAATGACAGAGGAGGGCTGGATAGTAAAAAACCCTTTATAACAAGCAGCGCTGGGAGAAGAGAGGGACTTTATAAAACGTGTGTTATCTCCCCTCCCGCTCTGCATAATAGGGGCTTAGGTCTGATACATTTTATATTATCCAGGAGCACTATCCCCCTTTCCTCATCTATAATACACATTTTATATAAAGTCCCTCTCCTCTCCCAGTGCTGTCTGTTATAAAGGTTTTTTTTATGTCTGATACATCCAGCTCTCACAGTTACTCTGTCATTATGAGCCTTCAGTGTGATTTTTTTTTAATGTTTTCCCTAGATTTAAAGTGCTTTATTTTATTATAAAAATAAATTTGCACCAGTCATCTCTTCTCTGAACTTTCAGACCGATTTACGTTAATATTTTCCCTCTCCCCTGCTTTTATATTCCTGTGTCTCCCCCACAGAGATACAAAGTTTATGTAAAAGTTCCCTCTCCTGTGCTGGATAAGCATTGCATTCTGAAGTTCTGCACCCTCTACATGCCAATGCAGTAGGATGTTCTATACAGAGAGGGGCATTAATTAATCCAGGAGGATGTTCTATACATTATACAGAGAGGGGTATTAATTAATGCAGGAGGATGTTCTATACATTATACAGAGAGAAGCCTATTTTTTTTAGCCCTTTAAATCCAGTGGCTGTGAGCGCTGAGATCGGCTGCTTGTTATATTATCTCTCAGTACAATGTATCAGGCTCAGCTGTTACAGTAACTGTAAGAGTTTCAGTAAAACAAGGAAATATTGTTCTAACCTCTTATATATAAAAATATTATTTACTAGTTTTACTGAAACTGAGCACTATGATGAGCAGCAGTCAGTTACTGTAACAGCTTTGCCTGGCACATTGTGTTGAGAGTGAGTGATACTGTAACAAGCAGCGATCTCAGCCCTCTGAGGAGCCACTACAATAGTAATTGTATCCACTGGTTTTCGGATGAATGAAATTAGTTTTCATACTAGAGAACTGAAAACGAATTTCTTTAGCAACTAAATAAATTGCATTTTAGGACTAATCCATTAGTTCAAAACGAAATTTTGTGCTGTGCACATGTCTAATGGACATGTTTGATTTAGAATACACTGTCTTTTGTAGTGTAACTGCACTGAAAAAGTGAAATAAAATGCCTGTATCTGGTAACTCCTTAGTTCATCTGTAGATATCTAAAAGTGTTTTTGTTTTGTCATCTAGGGACCTGTTTTCATGTATTATGAACTGTCTAATTTCTTCCAAAATCACTTTCGGTATATGGCTTCTAGAGATGACACACAGTTAAGTGGATACCTAAGCAATCTCAAGGTATGTAGTTCGAAGCATAATGATTTTCCAGTAATTAATATATCCTTGGGACACACTCGGTTTATTTTATTTCAAAGTTACATTAGAATAGATATTTTTATCTGATTTTTGAAGCTCACACACTAACCATTCTATACTACTGTTAGAGTATAGCACACAATTGCTGACATCTTCTAATGTGCTATGAAGTCTAAACGGATCAGTGTACTTCTTTTGCAACAGTTTATAAGGGGGCAATCCGTTTCAGCCCATTCAAGGGCTTTTTTTCTTTCAGCTTGATTTTTTAAATGCACGTCAAAAACCGCTGAAGCGCCCCTGGAGAATAATCCTGAATGCCCTCGCTAAAAACACTGTGCGGTGCAGTTTCTCATACATACCATATACAGAGATGGATAAAAAACACAGCGCAGCGCCAGTTAGCCTCAGCTTACTGGTAAGGGGATTCACAATTGATGCATGTCCATAATGAAGCTAGAATAATTTCTTCCTCAAATTTCCTTGTATAATAAATCCCAGGAGGCTGTAAAAGCAAGGGAGACCTCAATAGCGTAGTATGTCGGTCACAAAAAGTGCCGCTAGTAGTAAATAAGTATCCAACTTCCATTATTCGGAGCCCACTTCTGATTCTGGGTAGAACTGCCTTAGGTGCCTGACTTTATTAAGACCCATATCAACCTCCTCTGATACAATGGATCCTTTATGTGGCACCACTATGTAGTAGTGGCAAAATCTATCGGGTGCACCCCCTAGCATAATACTGTTAAAAACCTATGCCAAGGGGGGGCGTGGCTGGCTGCGGACAAGAGGACGTGTGTCGCTGATGCTCCGACATGTCTCTCTCGCTCTGGGTTCCCTAGATGACTATAACTGCTGACTTTACTTCCCAGGAACACCGAGCGGCTAGCCATCGGAGTTGTGATGTCTGGGCCCGTTTTGTCGTCGTAACCCCCCCCCTCCCGTCGCCCCCCGGACCAGAGACTGCTGCTTAGTGGTTGGTGTGAGATGCCGGCGGCTATCACCAGGCCAAACCCTGGATCGGAGGGCCTGGGTGCTCCCCGGCCGGGGGTCCTTCCGACACACATCTGAGGTCCTTGCACTGCACCGTGGCACCCCTGCTGCACCCGACGCCACTGAATTTGAAGAGGGCTGTGGCGATGGAGGGCCCCTGTCGCCCAGCAGTTGTAGCTGACCTGGTGAAGGGGGCAGACGGAGGATGTGCGTGGAGGCAGACGGATGTCTTACTGCTTCCTCCTCTAGTTGGCCTGGAGGCAGCACTTCTGACCCTAGAGAGCCTGTTGGAGGAGGAAGAGGATGAGCGTCCGCTGAAGAGAGGCGACATGCGGCGTTTCACAGACGCCCTGAGGTACTGCAGGAGTTCGGGCTCCCCGCGTGGGGCAGCATCAGGGGAGTTCCAGAAGCCGCTGAAGAGAATGGCGGTGCGGCGGTGGCAGAGTTTGTCGACTCCTGGAATCCTGTGCAGTGTTTGGGGAGGGCCTCTGTGCTGCGGGAAGACACCGGGATGTTGTCTGCACGAGCCCTGCTTCATTGGCGGATGCCGAGCCGAAGGTCATGACTCCCTCCACGAGATACGCGTTGATGGCACCACCCAGGACACTAGGTCTGCACGCGGAGGGGAGGCAGCGCAGGCCTTGGGCCCGAGACCTGACCGATGCAGCTGCTGGAGAGTTGGATCCGGCCAGACCTCTTTGGGGTCTAACCACCGATGGCCTTCTCGGAAGGGGAAAGCAGCGGCGCAAGAGACTGTTCGCAGTGAGCGGAGGATGGACACAGAATGGCCTATGCTGAGATTACCTTGGGACTTGAGTGGGGCCCTTCTCCTGGACCGGTCTCTCCTGCGTCCTCCCTGCTGTGTTGCTTGTACCCATGAGGGAGCTGAGCGATACGGGCGAAGTCGCATGGCCCTGCCCGTGGATGCCCGTCTTTTCTTGTTGGACACTGGCTGACTTTGGCAATCGGAGACTAATCTGACGTTTTCCTTAATTTCACTTTTTTTTATTTTGGCATTTACGGGTTTTCCCAGGGTGCGCCATGGTAGACTGGTGCTCTAGCTGGCCCCCCGAGTTCCCGGGCCTAGTGCCTTTTTTTTCTCTCCCTTGACCTCCCATGATCTTTTAGATCGCAGGGATGTGCTTGGGACGGCACATTTATGGCCTTTGCCAATTCTTTAATTTTTCCCCTTTTTTGTTAATTTCATACAGTTGTGTTCAAAATTATTCAACCCCCACTGAAATTGAGTGTTTTGGCCAGTTTGACATTGAATGATCAGAATCAGTCATCTTGCTTACAATTAAATCAAAGAGGCACGTGTAGGTCAGACAAATATAACCTAACATAACATTTATAATGAAATAACCACAAATGTATTTTCTGTGCTCACATCATTATCAGTTTTATTCAATCTTAGTACTTAGTACAACATCCTTTTACAGTTATAACAGCTTTTAAACGTGAAGCATAGCTTGACACAAGTGTCTTGCAGCGATCTACGGGTATCTTCGCCCATTCGTCATGGGCAAAAGCCTCCAGTTCAGTCACATTCTTAGGCTTGCGCACTGCAACTGCTTTCTTTAAGTCCCACCAGAGGTTCTCAATCGGATTTAAGTCAGGTGACTGCGATGGCCACTCCAAAATGTTCCAGCCTTTAATCTGCAACCATGCTCTAGTGGACTTGGAGGTATGCTTGGGATCATTGTCCTGTTGAAAGGTCCGTCTCCCAAGCCTCAGGTTTGTGACGGACTGCATCACATTGTCATCCAATATCTCCTGGTACTGAAGAGAATTCATGGTACCTTTGCACACGCTGAAACTTCCCTGTACCTGCAGAAGCAAAACAGCCCCAAAGCATGATTGACCCCCCCCGCCATGCTTCACAGTAGGCAAGGTGTTCTTTTCTTCAAAGGCCTTGTTCTTCCTCCTCCAAACATAGCGTTGATCCATGGGCCCAAACAGTTCTAATTTTCTTTCATCAGTCCACAGAACACTATCCCAAAACTTCTGTGGTTTGTCCACATGACTTTTGGCATACTGCAGTCGACTCTTATTCTTTGGAGACAGCAAGGGGGTGCGCCTGGGAGTTCTGGCATGGAGGCCTTTATTACGCAGTGTGCGCCGTATTGTCTGAGCTGAAACTTCAGTACCCACATCTGACAAATCTTTTCTCGGTTCCTCAGCAGTCACACGGGGACTTTTCTCCACTCTACGCTTCAGGTAGCGCACAGCAGTCGAAGTCAGCATCTTCTTTCTGCCACGACCAGGTAGCGTTTCAACAGTGCCCTTTGCCTTGAATTTGCGAATGATGCTTCCTATGGTCTCTCTTGGTATGTTTAACATCTTTACAATCTTCTTATAGCCATTGCCCTTCCTGTGAAGAGTAATCACCTCTTCTCTTGTCTACCTGGACCATTCTCTTGACTTCACCATGTTTGTAACCACACCAGTAAATGTCTAGAAGGAGCGGAGTATCAGTCATTTTAAAGCTGCCTAATTGGTGCTTATTATGCTTTATTGCTGCTCCATGACATCCACAGGTGTTTTCAAAACCTGATTGAAAACCCTTGAATGAACCTCTGTTCTTCAGAGTGGTAGTCTTTAAGGGGTTGAATAATTGTGTCAATGTAGAATTTACAAAAGAAACATTTACTACTGTATTACAAAACCAATTGATGTCATTTTAGTTGCATATGGTTGTTTAAAAAGTCCTTGTAGGATTTCATTCTGAATACAATTACAAATGTACACTAAATTCCCTAAAACCCTTTACAGCATTGGGGGTTGAATAATTTTGAACACAACTGTGTGTATATATATATATATATATATATATATATATATATATATATATATATATATATATATATATATATATATATATATATATATATATATATGTACGTGTATGTACAACACCCACCTAATATTATTTTTTTAAGATTGAAACATGTTTGCACAATCATCTGTATAATTTTTTCCCTTTTATTGATGGTTGTGTGCTGCCTGTTATTTGTACTACCTGGAATAGTTGTAAAAGAAACTAAAGGTATTTTTTGTGGAAGCTTTGGGAACATGCTCTTGCTGCATATAGTCGTATTTATTTGGCGCGTATTAACCAGTTCACACGAAAAATCTAAAGACACTAGCAGGGTTATTCAGAGAGGTGAAAACCAGGAGAATGACTGGAAAACTGAAAATTTTAGGTCAAAATGGCCCAACCAGAAAAATTCTCCCACTTATCTCACTTTCCAAATCTGCTATTTTGACCTAGAATTTTCACTTCTGCCAGTTCTCCTGGTTTTCACCTCTCTGAATAACCCTGTAAATTGCATTGGAATACATAGAAAAGCACTCCTTAGCATATCAAAAGACCATTTTCACACTTTTTTTTTAAATTTTTTTTAAAGGACGATTGTTTCTCCAGATTGGTTTGAGCCGTATTTTGAAAATGCTTTAGCTACCCCCTCATTCCCGCTGACTCTGAGGATATCCTAGATTTTTCAGATGACATTTTTATTTTTAATTTCACGTTTCTAAACCGATGACTTGCAATGGCCCTTTGTCGTTTTTGTGTATGCCTTCCTTGTTTTTCTTCGTGTTTAATGCTGTTTTAACTACTATTGCTGAACCTTTCTAATGTATGTAATATTATGTGAGTTTATATGGCCCTGCAAGGTCGTAATCGCCAGTCAATTTGTGACCTTTTTTTGCTATTTGCAAAATAATACAAAAAAAAAAAATGCTAATTTGGAACTTACACTTTTATGAGCCCCAAATAGCTCAAGTAGAACGCTTATGGAGTTTTAAAGGATCCCCAAACCTTCTTGGACTGGATACATGTTGAAAACAAAGCTTTGTTTAATAAATGTTGATATTTATCCACTGGTTTCAACGTGTATCCAGTCCAAAAAGGTTTGGGGATCCTTTAAAACTCCATAAGAGTTCTACTTGAGCTATTTGGGGCTCAAAAAACTGTAAGTTCCAAATTGGCATATGTTTTTTTTTTTTTTTTTTTCCCTGAAATGTTTTTAACAATATTCTGCTAGGGGGTGCACCCGATCTATTTTGCCCCTACTACGGAGTGGTGCCACATAGAGGAGGTTGATGGGCTCTTGAAGACCCATAAGGCAATTCTACCCCGAGTCGGATGTGGGCGCAGAATAATGTGAATTGGATACTTCTATTCAAATAAAAGGGTTTTCTGAACCACGATTGCTATAGGTAATAGATACGGTATAGGGATAAATATTTTGCAGCCCCAAATGATGTGTTTTGATACCCAGAAAAACACAATGAATAATGGTAAAAGGAAGGTTCCCTTAGGTGCGTAAATTGACTGTTCACTTGCTTAGTATAGTATTGCCTATTAATCAAGTGATATTATTAACGATTATTTATTTGTGTGGATCAACACCATCTAAGACTTCAAATACATATAGGACATTTCATTGAATTGATAAGTAGGATAATTATACAACTGATAAAAGGATTTTATCACCAGTACGGAAATGTAACCTCCTGCTTAAAGGTAGCAATGTTCCATCAAAGTCCAGCCATCAGTGAAGGAATTAATGCAGTTCTTGAGTGTATTAAATTTAATCAACTCTGCTGAATACTGTTCAGATTGATCCTCCTTTTTATGAAAAAAGTATTCACGCCAGGGTGTAGACGGTCGTCAATTGGATTCCGCTGGATATCTGTGGATCAATATGGGGAGCCCCTGGCCTGGCTCTGAGGATGTGGTCATATGTGGGGTTTTTATGGCAACCCTCTGCCCTTACGAAGTTTCCGCTGGTCTGGACTGAATCTTTGGTGGTGGATCAAGGAAACCCAAAAAAATCCACCTTTGTGCAGAAAATAACAAACTTTATTTCTGTTAAAAGAATATCTTTAAAATAGTAAGATGGAAATGCTGAGACGTGTTTCGCCGAATACGCGGCTTCATCAATCTGAACGGTATTCAGCAGAATTGATGCAAATTTAATTGGTGTTGAGTTGGATACTTATTTACTACTAGCATCACTTTTTGTGACAGACCTACTACGCTATTGAGGTCTCCCTTGCTTTTACAGCCTCCTGGGATTTATTATACAAGGAAATCCGAGGAAGAAATTATTCTAGCTTCATTATGGACATGCATCAATTGTGAATCCCCTTACCAGTAAGCTGAGGCTAACTGGCGCTGCGCTGTGTTTTTTTAATTTATATTTTTATTGATTTTTAAATGCAATCTACAGGTTGCTTGTTTAGGGAAAGCGGTTACAGTGACACACTGCAACAGGAGTATGGTGGTGATCAGGGTATGACTGCCCGTGATTTGTTCATGGACATGGCAGCTTCAGGGGGTCAGAGTACCTGCTAAACCAGCACCATTTAGACAAGCTGGCACTGGGTGCTTGAGCATCCTGGACCTGCTGGGGCCCATGTAATACAATGCCATTTCCCCATTGTTCCAATAATAGAACCGTGTGCTCTGCTTCTTTCAAGTAATACTGTGTTCTGACATCTCATCACTGCGTGAGTGTCAGCATCACAAGAACATGGATACACTGTCAGAGCATTGCAATAGCTTGGAAAAAAGACGAGACAGAGGAGATATGATAGAACCATTTAAATACGTAAAGGGAATCCACAAGGTAGAGGAAGGGAGTATACTTAAAAAGGAAACAAAGTAGCAAAACAAGAGGACATAGAAACCTAGAAAAATGTCGGCAGATAAGAAACTTTCGGCCCATCTAGTCTGCCCAATTACATGGATACTTTACCTGGATTTATCTTTTCTTTAGGATAGCCTTATGCCTATCCCATGCTTGCTTAAATTCAATTACTGTTTTGGCCTCTACCACTTCTACTGGAAGACTGTTCCATGTATCCACCACCCTCTCAGTAAAATAATGCTTTCTGATGTTACTTTTAAACCTTTGCCCCTCTAATCTAAGACCATGTCCTCTTGTTTTGCTACTTTGTTTCCTTTTTAAGTATACTCCCTTCCTCTACCTTGTGGATTCCCTTTACGTATTTAAATGTTTCTATCATATCTCTGTCTCGTCTTTTTTCCAAGCTGTACATGTTAAGATCATTAAGACTTTCCTGGTAACTTTTCTCCTTCAAGCCGTACACCATTTTAGTAGCCCTTCTCTGAACTCTAAGATGTCTATATCCTTCTGGAGATACGGTCTCCAGTACTGCACACAGTACTCCAAGTGAGGTCTCACCAATGCTCTGTACAGTGGCATGAGCACTTCCCTTTTCCTACTGCTAATACCTCTCCCTACACAACCAAGCATTCTGCTAGCATTTCCTGCTGCTCTATTACATTGACTACTTACCCTTAGATCCTCTGCAATAATAACCCCTAAATCCCAACCCTCAGATGTTGAGGTTAGGACTGTATCAAATATTCTATATTCAGCCCTTGGGTTACATCCCAGGTGCATTATCTTGCACTTATCCACATTAAAACTCAATTGCCACAGCTCCGACCATTTTTTTAGTTTACCTAAATCATTTGTCATTTGGCTGATCCCTCCAGGAACGTCAACCCTGTTGCAAATCTTTGTGTCATCAGCAAAAAGACATACTTTTCCATTAATACCTTCTGCAATATCACTAATATAAATATTAAAGAGAATGGGTCTGTCGGATATAATCTCTGCACGTGAATACAACACGTTTATATATATATATATATATATATATATATATATATTGGATTTATCAGCCAAGCCTCCAATATGTCTATATTGGACTTACTGGACCTACCTCGGCAGTTGCCTCCAATATATCAGGGATTATTATTTCATAAGAAACCTATACGAGACACAAATATCAATCGTCTATATTTCTTAGAAATTATCCTGAATTCTTTTAATTGTCTGTGTTTTGCTTTAAAAAAATACAATAATCAATAATCGGATAAAAACATATATTTATTACGTATACAAAAAAGTTTCAAATCTCATATCATAAACAACAATTTATAAACCACAATCCGTCAGCATATAAAAACTAGCTTCACAATATATGTATCTCCGGTTAGTAACTGCATATATGAGTAATATCATTTACCTTATCAGTTAGTAACTAATACACAAATGGTTAATAAACATTTCTGCTTAATACAACATGCATTTCCCAGCAAACAATGTTTAACCAGCCAGATATAGATAGATATATATAGATATATATATATATATATCTATCTAATTACATGGATCAACAAAAGATGAGCTAAATTAATAAGTAATAAAAACTTATTTAGTGAATCCTCCCCTGATCGAGAATTAAACTTCTAATCTTTTGCTTTTTATTTTGTAGTTATATAATTCCTTGCTTATTAATTTTAATCACAGTAATTTCCAAATTCAATATATATATATTGGTATCAATCTTACATCCACTTCTTCATATTTCCATCTGCAGATTAGAAATACTTAGAATTTGGATTTAACCGTATCCGAGAAGTCTCAGTCTACGTTGCAAGAATCTCTACAAATATATTTTTACATGAATTCCTTATTTCATACATTACCTGTCCAATTTGGATGTTGATAAGTCTGCCTTGGAATTCCTGATGTAGTAATTTTTGGAATGTGTGAAAATTATCTATCAGATAATCAATGCGTGAGAGTCAGAAATTTAGTGAGAATCTTGATGGCCTCATGTCTTGGGATCTGCCTGCATCGTAGTGTGAGTCTGAGTGTTGGAATCTTGGACTCTCAGAGGGTCATGTCTAATGCATTGCAGTGTGAGTCTGTCTGCTGGAATCTCCGACTGACTTGTAACCAACATTGTCGCTTATAGCCAATTTGACATCCTGCAATATTTTTAATATTATGAATTATAATATTTACTATCCTCTAGAGGGCAGTATTGCACTTCTTAAATTAATTCCACCATTTCTTTTTAATTCTTATCTCGGGTCAAAAAGGGCAGACTATACAAAACAAAGACCTTCTCCCAATGTATAGACACTGTGTCTCCATCTGCCATGCTTGATTTATATCCTCACTCCCTTTTGGTTGCTTACTATCAGCTAAATTCTCTTCTGGTTAACTCACAGAATCTATTCTTTAGTAAATTTTATTATTTACCAATTATATACTATATTTTGGAGTATATTTCCAACTGTAAATATAATAAAATATACCTTGATTATAAACATATATTTTGTGAATATAAATCTATTTTAGAGAATATTAACTCTGATTCCTATACCCAAAAGACAAAATATCTTTTGTTTTAGAAACTTAAGACAGACCAATAAATTTAATTATAACACGTCTTAGCACTTAAACCTAACCTTATCACATACAACATTCTAGATTCCTTCGTGTCTGGCACTTCTTAAAAAAAATAATAAAAGACTTTACCCAGGAATGAACTCTGTAAAAAAAAATCTCGTTCATTTCTAAACCTAGAGAAATTTTGAAGGAAAACTGTCTTTAACACAAAATGGCTACAAGCATCCATTTTAAAATTCTCCTTTGTCTCTAATATACCCGACAGGTCCAAGTACTGACCCCTGAGGTACCCCACTGGTAACAAGACCTTGCGCCGAATAAACTCCATTTACCACAACCCTCTGTTGCCTGTCACTCAGCCACTGCCTAATCCATTCAACAATATTGGAATCCAAGCTCAAAGATTGCAATTTATCGATAAGCCTTCTATGCGGAACAGTATCAAAAGGCTTACTGAAATCTAAATAAGCAATGTCTACTGCACCACCTGTGTCTATTATTTTTGTTACCCAATCACAAAAATCGATAAGATTAGTTTGGCATGATCTCCCTGAGGTAAACCCCATGTTGTTTCTGATCCTGTAATCTATGTGTTTTTAGATGTTCAACAATCCTTTCTTTTTAACATGGTTTCCATTAACTTCCCCACTACTGACTAACTGGCCTATAGTTCCCCGATTCCTCCCTACTACCCTTCTTGTAGTAGTCTTAGATTAGAGGGGCAAAGGTTTAAAAGTAACATCAGGAAGCATTATTTTACTGAGAGGGTGGTGGATACATGGAACAGCCTTCCAGTTGAAGTGGTAGAGGCCAAAACAGTAATTGAATTTAAGCAAGCATGGGATAGGCATAAGGCTATCCTAAACAAAAGAGAAATCCAGGTAAAGTATCCATGTAATTGGGCAGACTAGATGGGCCGACAGGTTCTTATCTGCTGACATTTTCTATGTTTCTAATCAGATTCCGGTACAGACAGTGAGAACATTACTTAAGCTTTCTAAACGAATTTAAGACAATGGCGATTAACAGTTTAAAACCACAGATAACGGGTAGTGTTTGTATAACCACAAAGATTATGTTCCAGGAGCTGTTAATCAGATATTTACACCTTCTTGAGAGCAGGTTTATTGGAAGACTAATCTGATCAACAGATTGTAACAGAATGACATTCTTGCATAATTGCAATTCTACCAACATTCTGCACAGGAGCGGGCAACGGGCCAATATTCTGCACCCTACAAAATATGCCTCCAGGCCCATTCATGCAAAGTCCAAAATGACTTGCGTCACAAATACCTGTTTAATAAAAACGTGTGTCTTCTTCTCCTGAACCACCAAAAATCAGGGCATTTTGGGGTTCTCTGGATAGATTAACCATTACTTGTTTATGGGGAATTTTACTGCGGCCAAACAGCACCATGGCCTGTGGTGCTGAATACAACAAATTCAGCACCACCGGCTAATGGACAGGGACATGGTGCTGCTGAATCTTTGAAACAACATAACGCATTGATTTTGTAGAAACTGAATCAATTAGTTTTATATATCCGTTCGCTTTTGTTCCCTTTCGGACAGAACCGATTCGTTATTTCTGACGTGCTTCCGAAATACAAAACGGTAAATTTTGACCGCATTGCGATCTCTAGCTTCTAGTTAGAATTGATGTGGCACCATTTTTCTTTTACAGTATTTATTGGTCTAGTACCAGGGTGGACTGGGCAGGGAGACAAGTGGCACCCGGGCCGCCTCTGCCAGGCCCCTCCTGCATAATATTGCCGGCCACCGCGTGTTTCCTACGAGCGGCCGTCGGCTTGAAACTCTGCCGCTCACGTGGGTTCCAGCCAGCCGCGTGATCGCTAGATCGCAGCTGGCTGGTGGAACCCAAGTGAGCGACAGAGTTTCAAGCCGGCGGCCACTCGTAGGAAGCACACGGCGGCCGGAAATATTGTGCAGGAGGGGCCTGGTAGAGAGGTGAGCTGGGGGCAATATATATCCATGTGTGAGTTGCTGGGAAAATGTATATATCCATGTGTGAGCTGCTGGGGAAAATATATATATCCATGTGTGAGCTGCTGGGGAAAAATATATATATCCATGTGTGAGCTGCTGGGGAAAAATATATATATCCATGTGTGAGCTGCTGGGGAAAAATATATATATCCATGTGTGAGCTGCTGGGGAAAAATATATATATCCATGTGTGAGCTGCTGGGGAAAAATATATATATCCATGTGTGAGCTGCTGGGGAAAAATATATATATCCATGTGTGAGCTGCTGGGGAAAAATATATATATCCATGTGTGAGCTGCTGGGGAAAATCTATATATATCCATGTGTGAGCTGCTGGGGAAAATATATATATATCCATGTGTGAGCTGCTGGGGAAAATATATATATATCCATGTGTGAGCTGCTGGGGAAAATGGATATATCCATGTGTGAGCTGCTGGGGGCAATATATCCATTTGCGGTGTGTATGAGTGAGTTTTATTGCTCTGGAGCTCTGATACAGTAATGTGCGGTGTGTATGAGCGTAACAGAGCTCCACAGCAATACAACTCCCTGTAATGTGCGCTGTGTATGAGAGTAAGTTCTATTGCTGCGGAGCTCTGTGATAACGCTCATACACAAGGGCCTGAGTTGCTGCACTATGGGCCTCTGGGTCATACTTGGCCCCTGGGCCAAAAGTTGCAAGTCAGCCCCTGTCTAGTACCCTATTTCAAAATATAGGAAAAAGGCAAAACTGCTCAGTGGTGACCTTTTTCATTTTCCAACTTTTATAAGAAAAAAGGGACACTCTACTCATCCTGGCCACTTTACAGTTTTAAAGTGGTCAGGATGGGAGTGCCCCCCCCCAACTCTCTTCCCCCTTCCCCTCCCAGCTTCACTAATCTGAAAATACTGGATGAAAATGGAGATTCCTCCACCCCACTTGGCATCACCAGCAGCAGGAATCATTGAATTTTCCAGCTGCTGGTCATCCGGTCACCCAGTGATGTCTGCAGACAGCATGGCGATATCACTGAGATCAATCAAGGTAGCATATGCAAAGATCCATTCCGCTGTCCTCAGCAGGCACTACAGAACATACGTACATAAAGTGCGTGAGTCCTGTTGTTGTGCACAATTTGCACCTCCTACGCTACGTAAATTGTGTAGGAGTACAGATTGTATAGAAAAGATTCAGGGACTTCTTGGTCTGTGAATCCCTGAGCCAAAGTGGAGGAACTGCACTTGGCGAGGGACAAAAGGTGAGTAAAAGCTCAAAATTATGTATTATTACAATGGCTTAAGTAACAAGAGTTGTTATTGTATGGTTCATTTTTAAAATCTAATTCTTTGCAGAGCCCTGTTAATGCATGTTATCCATATCAATATGATGAAAAGAACACTCCATATGCTCCATGCGGTGCAGTCGCCAACAGCATGTTCAACGGTAAGCATTTCTGGTTGTCCGCTTACATAATTTATTCTCTTATCCATGAACAAGAACATCCCTTTTGCAACCTGTTAGACATGTTACCAGCTAAATATTTGCAAATGTTACGCTTAATAAAGCTTTTCTTCACACCCTCTGGGTTTAAATGCATCATCGGACGTCCTGCCTTGGGATCTGTTTTTTTTTTTTTTTTTTTTCTAGCTGCAGTGAAGGCTTCTCAGGCATTTTTTTTTTTTTTTTCCATTCTTCATTCACTGAGATTTGCAGGTGCTCTTTAGAATACAATAATTTTAACGCACACTCATACTCTGCAGCACTGTACAATCAAGGAGTTAACTAACATAAGTTTGATGCACGGAGAAAAACTGGAATACCCTGCTCAAATGCTTACAATCTAAGTGGAGTGGAGTGACAAAGGTTAGAGTAAATTGCATTATATGAGACGTAATTGGATGCATGGGTGCGGTGTGGAAGATGGAACAGGGAACAAGTACCTCCTGGGATTATGGTGTAAATTGACATGTTTCTTTTAAAGCGGCATTGTAACAGATCTGTGCCCGGACAGACAATGCTGCTTCCTCGCAAGACACCCAGGTTCTCCTCGTGACTCTCACGCCTTTCTCCAGTACCTTAGCGGCAGCTTGAAGACATGTGCATGTAGAGAGCCTGACTAGCAACCCTAGAAATAAACTGAAGCTGTAGACCTGGAGCCTTTTGTTGGCACAGCAAGCAGACTGTAATGGCACTCACCCTGGATAAGCGTTGTTAGGCTCTTAATGGACAGATTTCAAAGCAACGAGGACTATAATACCTAGTATCCCAAGCCAGGGAGGTAATACATGATCCTGAATACCACTTAAGCCCAATTGGTTTTGAGACCAAGAGACTGCTTAGTGAAAACACATACAGGGTTATTCAGAGAGCGTGAAAAGCAGGCGAATGACTAGAGAATGAGAAATTCTAGATCAAAATGGCCAAACCAGAAAAATTCTCCCTTTCATCTCACTTTCCAAATCAGCTATTTTGACCTAGAATATTTCATTCACCTGCTTTTCACGCTCTCTGAATAACCCTGATAGACTCTATTCACATAGATACATAGCCTGGAGACATAAGCATGACTTGGTATGATATAAGCGTTATTAATTGTAGATTTGTTTTCAAGCAAGTAGTATGCGTGGTTGGTTAATTGAGCAGCCTGCAGGGCAGTCACCAACTCAGCGAACCTGTGGTTAATGCTGCAACCAGAAGGAACATACAAGAGACAACTGGAGCAATGATTAGGTCTCACGACCCGGTGGTTAGACACACAATCGGACGCCTTGCGATTAGGACTCAAACCAGATTGTTTTAGTTAACAGAAACCTTGGGCGAGCAATGGGTTTACCAAACAGGCGGGCAGACCTCCAAACAGCAAACATGCGGTTAAACAAAAACCTGAAGTCTGAACTGCACAGACAAAACACAAAGGGAGTATGCAAGAGAATGGTCAATGGGAATAGCCGGGTCAGAACGTATACAGGGTCCTCGTACAAGCAAGTCGGCAACTGGGTAATCGATCAGCAATGATATTAGACAGCAAGCGATGCGGGAACTTTACTCCATGTCAGGGCGACAAGCAATCTCTCGCGCCCTGCTTTAAACCCGGCGGCTCCTTGTGACAACACCAAGCCCCGCCCCCTCAGACACTGATCGGCCATTACCAAGTGCTGGCACTCGACCAGCCAGCGACACCGCTGGGGCACCCAGACCCCACAGACAGCGCTGAGGACGTAACAGACGATGGCTGCTACCCCAAAAACATGAGTCATTACTTCAAGCTTGGTCAGAATAGAACTGTTTATTCACACACAGATACAGTAAAGGACCAACACATTTGCATACGTTCAAACAGATAACCTCACAGATTGCATAACTGCACAGGACCTTTGGACAATGGGACCTCCTAGGAAAAGGGGGGAGGGAGAAAGCCAATAAAACATAAGGAATTTCTTAGAGAGAGAACGTACACAATAGAGAGCCGGTACTAATACAGAGATCTACACTATACAGAGGGGGTTAGATAATTGAGGGAATGTATGCAAAATACACAACAGACTATACAATAACTACACAAGGGAATAACACACAGACATCGGTACTCTTTAGTTTGCTGGGGAATGTTTAAAACCGTGAAAAAACAAATTTATTTAAAAGGTCCACCAGTTCCCCAATTGTCTCTTTCACGGGCCATAGTCGCTGGGCAGGAAGATAGCCCACGGCCCCCTCCAGATGCCCCAGTGACGGTAGGTTCCGTCACAGGCATGCTTTATAGGGAGTTTTTGAACGACTGGTGGCACAGGGAGAATTGAATGTTGCAAAAGAGGAAGTTTCATAAATAGGGGACATCTCTGGTAAAGTCCTGAAGGAGCGAGCGGGGGATGCTGGTATGAGATAACCGACCATTGGCCAAGCGACATGACATGGGATGAAACATATTTGCAAATAAGGGAGCTGTAGACTGGGGCATGGCTGTGGAGAGCTTTGTATGCGAGCGATTTAGTATTTTGAGAGGAATCCTAAAATAAACAGGGTGCCAGTGTATAGATTGACAAAGGAGATAAATCAGAATGTGAGGTAGGAGTCTGGCAGAGGCGTTCATTGTAGACTGCAGAGTGATAATCTGAAAACCTTTTTAAGGCAAATGAGCAAGAGCCTGGAGGAGTGTGTTGGTAGAGTCCTGGGATAGAAATAGGTGTATGTATATCTATATCTCTTCCAACAGTTGTGGTGGAGGACAAAAAGGAGATAAAAAGCCTCCACACTATAATGGTCATGTTTATTATTCCAGAAGCCATCTGCACATCACAGCAATTCAAAGAACTGCATTCCGGAGCTCCTGTGCTACATTCCCCATATGCAGCAAGGAACTCTGGGTAGGATGTGCAAATGACATCTGTCTCGCTTTTATTGCATCCTGGTTTGTTTTTACACAGAACCCTTAAATCAATGCCATAATATGGCTTTCTTTTTAGCAGCCTGTGGAGACATGGGTTCGATCCCGACGAGCACCTCTCCAGTAAGTGTCCTTGGGCAAGACACCCAGGACCTACTTGAAAACGAGAGAAATCTCAATGTATCCTTCCTGGTAAAATACTTTCTCAAAAAAAAATACAGATTATGACGCAACAGATTCACTTTTACTCGTTAAGGCAATATGTTTGCCAAAAAATTTGCTCTATCACAGAATACCATTTCAGACGCACTCTGCTTAGGAATCCCGAATCTCGCTATGAAATTTCCAGTAAATTAACTGGAATCCCCTAACTGCATCTAGAGTCTATGGCAGAGCTATGCATGTACAACATATCCTATTACCTTACAATTAATACTCGCAGACAAGTTTTTGTATTTTAGAGCCGTAATATCTCATTAATTGCAGAATCAAATTCTAAAACCTCAAGCAGCAGAATCACGGAATCCTATCTTGACCTACACACTTTATTATCACTCATAAATTATGAGTAATCTAGTATGGTATTGCACTGACAAGGAGGGTTTTGTGTTTAAAACTGACCCAGGATGCAAAAAAGTGAGGAAATTAGAGTTCATTTGCTTGTCATACCCATAGTTCCTTGCTGCATATGGGGATTGTAGCACATGAGCGCTGTGGATAAAGCTGTTCTGAATTGCTGGGATGCATAAGTGTCTTTTTATAATTATAAACTTTTTTATAGGCTATATGGAGGCTTTTAATCTCCCTTTTTGCCCCCAACATAACTTAGAGGGGTATAGATATACACATTTTTGTACTATCCTCTCCTGTTTTTTGTGTACATTTTGAGTAAATATATGCTTGAGTGCTAGTGAGCAAAACTATCAGGGTTATCCAAAGAGATTCGAAAAGTCACCGCACGTTCGGTGACTTTTCGTTCTCTTCAATTCGGTTCCTTTTGCCGATTGCATTTCGGTGACCCTGCGGTGTATTCAGCAAACACCACAGGGTCCCCGAATTGCAGGGAAAAGCTGCCGCAAACCCGACAAAAACTAACCGAATGCATGGTGAAAACAAGCAAAAACATCTGGATTAACCTTCGAAAAAGCCGAACATGAGCCAGCGAACAGGAGCCGAATCACACAGAGCCGAAGCAGCTGTGACGTAGAGGAGGCAGTGAATAAATTAGAAAAACCATTTGTATGAATCTGGGAAAATGAAACGCTGTTTGCAAAGAAACTACTGAGCGAAAATGTCTGAAATTTTCACAGGAGGTCCAGGGAATGATAATAAAGAGGGCTGTTAGAAAAAAAATAAGTTAACTGAAAAAAAATCAAAAAAAAATCGGACTTTTAAAAAAAAAAAAAAAAAATCAGAAAAATGCTTAAAGTATCCTAAAAAATCTATAAATAAAGAGACTCTTTGCTGCAGAATTTTATAATGAACGGTTTATTAGATATTGAATTAAAACGGGAATATTTTTAACATTGAAGCCTATGGGATTCTCCTGAATAAATTTGCCGAATTAAATCACCGAATGGCAGGGCATTATGGGAACCTTTCACTGCTGTTTTGTGTTCTCTGAATAGCCGAAGCATTGCTTCTCTATGGGGATTCACTGCCCTCGAACAGGCACCGAACAGGCACCGTATGTGCAGGAAATTCGCCAGGATTTGGCGAATTGCCTGCTCTCTGGATAGCCGAATGGCCAAGAAAGGTAACCGAACGCTGATTTTCAGCGTTCGGTTACCTTTCTCAAGCAATTCGGATCTCTTTGGATAACCCTGTATGTTTGCATATTAGCAAAGCATGTGTTGGAATGCACTGATCTCTTCATCTCTCTTCTGTTAGAAAGTGGGAATCTGCATTTGTCGAAGTCTGTCCAGCAGGACTCAGACTGTCAACTATATAGAGGAATGTAAAGCATTGTTACAGAGATCTCCATTATAGGAGAAAGAGCTTAAAAGTGAAAGTAGAATGCCATGATGGCTGTACGTGAAAATGTTAATGTGTTGTGCTGGTTCCTTTGTTCGCTCCTTCTTATTAAACACTTATCTTAAAATCCTCATTGGCATGCTTATCTTTAGCGAATTATAATTTAGCAGTGATTTCCTATTGAAATCTGGAGGACATGTCAACTGGAACTTGACCACCAGATGGCAGTCTTGTTCTACAAATATACTATTTGCAACACGTAAAATGCTTTGAAACACCACATTTTTGCAGTTTAGGCTGTGGTCAGCCTAGCGCACTGATTGCACACAGTGTGTCCGTTCAAACGGATGCACTTTATAATGGAGATTGTGGTTAACACAGTATCTGTTAGTTATGACTGACGTTGAGAAAAATAAATAAAAAGCTGTGGGGGTTTGTCTCTATATCCATTGTAGTTTTTTTCGTGTCAATGCCTCCATGGGGTCTGTTGCAACACGCGTTGCCCGTGCATGAAAAAGTGCTCGTGTGATGTTCTCCATTGACTCCTTTTTTGAAAGGCTACGACTGACAGCAAACAGTGCGGTCAGACGTACGTGCAAAGTGTGCTCGTCTGACCGCAGCCTTAAGTCTAGTGAATAACCTGAAATGGTACAAAGGTAAGTGGCAAACTGCCAGAGGTGAAGGAAAGGGGAGGAAGTTTGGGTTAACAAAAACTGAAAAATGTTTCTTTCCGAGTCGTAAAAAGGCATTTTTCAAGAAGTAATGGCTTCACAACTTACAGTTGCTCTGCAGCAATGTAAGTAAATTGAGCCTTGAAAGTTGACATTCCAACAGGTGTCCCATCTTTTGATTTATATAAAAGCAGAGGGCTTGTAAGTAGAGTTGGAACAGACTGCTGCTACACCCTCTTGAGCAATATTTGGACAGTATTGTACTGTAGGAAGTATTGGATTGCCTTTTTCTTGTCATTATGAGACATGTATCCTTCCTGGTAAAATCCTTTGCAAATAATTTATTTATTTTTTATTTATTTAAGACGGACCATTAACAAAATAAACTTTAAAGTATACTGTAGGTCTTTTCCGTTTGCAGAAATTGAAAAGGAAACCAAGGTGTCAGTTTCCTCCATCAAAAGGCACTTGGAAATTGGAGAAAACTGACACACCCAAAGCCACAACAAAATCCATTTCTAGAAATTAACAACTTTTGTGTGACCGGCAGCTCACACATCAACAGCTGCAAGTGCAGCTTATAACCGTTTGAAGTAACAAAAAGCCCGTTTCAACTGAAGAGACTTCGAACTGCCACTTGACCTGTCAAACCTGTAGTAAGAAAGGCATTAAGGCAAAACAAGAGGCTTGCCTGGGCCATCAAGCACCGCTAGTGGACTACTGAAAACTGAAAGTCTTGCGTAACAATGAATCAAAGTTTGAAATCTTCTATTCATCGGGGAGGGTTTTTCTACACAATCGAGTAAGCGAAAGGATGGCTGCTCGGTGTGGCACCTCTTATCAAACATGGAAGAGGAAGCGTGATGGTGTTGGGGCTCTTTTGCTGGAACTAAAACTACTGCTGCAGCAGCCATGCAATACCCTCTGGTATAAACCTAGTTGGTCAGAGGTTTTCTAAGAAACCTAATCTCCAGGCTGTTAGAAATACATTGTCAGAAAAGCACAAGATGGTACCGGCTTCAAATCATCGAATGGGCCCCACAGTCTCCAAACGTTAAATACCATAAAGCTGGTTTGGGATGAACAAGAGGGTGGGACAGAAGGGTGACAACAAAGCCACCTACAAGTGCAAAATGTTTGTGGAAACCTCTGCAACCGTGTTCGTAAGGACTTTTGGAACAATATTTTATTTCCATTGTAGAAGGAAAGCCCCAAGTGTCCAGCTGTTTTTATATCTGCAAAAGGTGGTTATGTTGATGTGTCAACCATTTCCACAAAATCTAGTTAAAATAACAATTCCATGATTTTTTTTTTATGCCCAATTGTATTTGTTCTACGTTTTATTTTCACAAGACATTGAGGACGTCAAAGTAAATTTCTCAATAAAAATTGGGAAAATGGAGCTCTAAAACTTTTTGCCTTTTTTTTTTTTTCTTTTCTTTACAAATTTCCTGTGTTCAGTGCACAACTTAATGCTTGAGTCGGTTGTATTTTTTTTTTTTTATTCTTACAGCTTTATAAAGTAACCTGTTTTATTTCAAAATCTAGAACATTTTTTTTCACAATAGGATACCTTTTCTTAATTTGGGATAAATCTAAACGGAGTGTAACGTGGGGAGTAGTGCCGCTTTAGGCTAGGGTCAGACGAACGCATTTTTCGCGTCGTCCGTGGGAAAGTGCGGTCGAACGGACGTATTTTTTTCACGAAATACGCGTTAGCGGTCATACGATGCGCAGTTTTGTCCGTGATTATGTACGGATCATCAATAAAACACTTTTTGTGTCTGGACGTTATGTTATCCGGACATTAGCAGCGTCTGACGTCTCCCAATCATGCAAACACGCCGCTATGCGGACGCAGCGCACTCTGTACGTCAGTAGTAGCGGTTTGACGTTCTCGAAAAAATGTGTTCGTTTGCCACTTGCGTTGCACGGACGAGCTTTCGTGCGGCCGTTCGTCGTGTGTTCCCCGGCATTGGACGTCATTTGCTGCTAGCATGGCCGTGATTTCGTGCGGCTAAACGCACGTTAAAACGGCGTTCGTCTGACCCTAGCCTTAACGTTTTCTGATAATCGGGAGCAGGTCAGCGATACTTTGATGTTCAGCGGCAACACCTACACATTTGGGTCTATCATTAGTACAGTATGGAGTATATTTGGCGGTGATAGCACCCTGAACATGAGCTGCATATAAACAGTACCTTTCAATCACAGTTCTTATATACATGTGTGGCAAGAAAACATGAGCGCTGGGTTGGGTATAGGAACCTAATGAGGCCACAGAAGATACCCACAATTTAGAAGGGACAACACCCCAGTAACGTGTAAACACCTCAGCGGCAAGCATGGGGTTACAACACCAAATCCCCACACAGGCGATCGTAATCGAGCAGCAATGAGAATGGTCAAAAGCAGGAGCAGGGATCGTATCCAGAAAACGGGTTGGCAACAAAAATTCAATGCACCGAATAAGTAGCGATGCGGGAACAGAACTCCATAACAGGGCGACAAGGCAACTCCTTGCGCCCGGTTTTAAACCCGGCGGCTCCTTGTGACCCGGCCAGGCCCCGCTCCCTCGGACGCCGCTCGGCTGTTCCCCAGTGCTGGCAGTCGGCCAGCTCTTGGCATAGGACCTTGTCCAGACCCCCCCCCCCAGGCAGCGCCGCAGGGGCTGAGGATATGACATGGAGTATGTATGAAATTAAACCATTCTAAATCTGCAAGGCTAGATTTCAGCTTTGTAAATGCAGTTGGAGTTAATCACTAATGTTTGCTTACACGCTTCACCTGCGACTGCTTTTGAGATTTAATTTTTTTTTTGTGTTTTAACCTATATTTTTCTTTGCTCATTGTAGATGTCTTTAAACTGTCTTATTATGTTAATGGAAACTATACAGAAGTCCCTTTGACTGGTAAGGGTATCGCTTGGTGGACTGACTACAACATTAAATTTTCCAATCCAACCGAGGACAATAAAACCTTGACCGCTGTATTTGAAGGTAATTAAAAACTGTTACAAACTCACATGGATACCAATACAGAATCAGGTAGTACACAGAGCATATAGGAACACTCTCAGGGCTCACTCAAGACATTGTGCTGCCTGGGTCAGAGCATGAAAATCCCACACACACATTGCTTTGTCCATTAGAAACAGAGCTCAACACTTGGCAGTGTGTCTCAACATCATCATCATCATGGCAAAATCTATACATACAGAAACGTCCACATACGGACCGATAAATGGCTGCGATAAAGTACAGTTAAGACACTATTGAAAACACAACACCTGCTGGAATCAGAAGCGATACAGTGTAGCTTTTAGCTGGTACAGCCAAGCCAGGATCTGATACTCTTGGTTCGCACTCACATTATATACATATATACTGACTAGAGGTGTGCATTTGTTTCATAACAAATCTCAATTCATTTGAAAATTCATTAATTCGTATTTCAAAAGTACTTTAGAAATAGATTGGTTTCATTCGAATTGAAATGAAATTGTAGAAAACAAAATTGATTAGTTTTACAGTTTCACAAGAACCACTGATTTGATATATTTTTTTTAAAAAAAATTGTGGGTGTGTGATCTGAATTGATCCCGAAGTGCAAACAAAATTATGAAAACGAATCCATCTCATTTTACGGTTTCCCAAAGCACCCCGTCCCTGTCAATGGGCTGTGGTGCTGAATCTGTTGTATTCAGTACCACGGGCCAATGGACAGCTCAATAATTAACACTCGCTTGCCTTTTAACCCTCATGTTCAACCCTAATGTAACGAGCAGGATTTTATTTATTTTAAGTGATCCAAATCGCTTTTGAATTAGGCTAGGGTCAGGCGAAAGCATTTTTCACGTCTACCGTCAAAAAGTGCGTTGATGCGTCCAAACGCATTTTTTCACGGAAGACGCGATGGCAGTCATACGATGCGCAATTTTGGCCATGATTTTTGACAGAGCTATTAAAAACAAATGGACTTGATGTAAGCCAGACATGTGCAGCGTCCTAATCACGCACACACGCCGCTATGCGGACGCAGCACACTCTGTGCGTCAGTAATAGCGGTTCTACGTTCTCTAAAAAATGCGTTCCTTTGCCGCTTGCGTTGTGCAGCTGAACGTTCATGCGGCCGTACTTTGTATATTGGCCGTCATTGGACGTCATTTGCTGCTACTACGGCCGTAATAAAGAGCGGCTGCACGCGCGTTCGCACTGCGTTTGTCTGACGCCAGCCTTAATATAAAATAACGAATCCGTATTTAAACGAATTCTCATTCAGATTAAATGATTTTCAAACGAGACAAATGTTTCAGCTGTGCTGATCTCCTAATACTGACCATTATACCCAAACATTAGAAATTACGTTCTCAAAACTACTCGAGTAGGGGTACATACAGGGTTATTCAGAGAGCGTGAAAAGCTGGAGAATGAAAAATTCTAGGTCAAAATAGCCAAACCAGAAAAATTCTCCCTTTCATCTCACTTTCCAAATCAGCTATTTTGACCTAGAATTTTTCATTCTCCTGTTTTTCACGCTCTCTGAATAACCCTGTTGGTGTTGCTCAATATTTTATGGAGAAGTACCCCTGGAGGTCTAAAAAACAAATTCTAAGTCCTAATACACCCTTCAGACCACATGTCCGTTGCTACCATTCACTCTTTAGTCTGCTGTGAAGAGTATGTGACTGTGCCAGTTAGTGCTCGGAGTGCATGAAGCGCTGATTATCCCATCACACACACTGCGGACTAGATCCACCACAAGGCCTCTTGGTTGCGAAACTCCACATTCCCATGAAAACTGCATGTACTGTAATTTGACAAGCTAAAGCTGTCACTCTGAGGTGTGTGTCTTGCTTTGCAAATCCATACCATTTTACCCTGCCAGGTAACAGGGTTCGAAGAAAATGATTTAAAGAGTCTGTAAAGCAACCATCTTATTCTAACAGTTATACCACCTGACACGTTTACATGTAATGTATGTATTCTGAATCCATATAGACTATTTTACGTGTTGTGTTTTTTTTTTTTATGTCCATGTTCCTTTAGCATGAACAAGTGACTTCCATTTTATGAGGTCATTAATCTGGTATGATCATTAGGACGAAAAAAACTATACAAAAGACTCTTACTCACGATTCAGACATATACTTCAATAACCCTGCCTGGTGTTTATATAATTTATTGTAGGAGACCCACTTCAAGGTTTTTTTAATGTTCTCTCTGAAACCTAATTTTATGTCCTGCATTGTTTTTACATGACAGATACAACACAAAAGCCTCCACAATGGGCAGTTCCTGTTTGGCAGTTGTCCGATGACGCAACAAACAATGGGTTTGTTAATGAAGATTTCATTGTTTGGATGAGGACCGCTGCATTGCCATCATTCAGGAAATTGTATCGCAGGATTGAGAGTGGGAATTTCACTGAAGGTCTTCCTGTAGGGCAGTATTTCCTCCAGATTGATTACAGTATCCTTTTTGGCTCAAAAGGTCGGTTATGGTAACAAACATTATTCTTACATTTCTAAGCGTTTAAAAAATGAAAATTTAAAAAAAATTAATCTGGTTATATTTACGCCAGGCTTAGAATCTTGCCCTCATTACATATTCCTTTTTAACAAGGCAACTGCTAAACTAGATAGTGTTAATACAGGTTGAGAAGTTAAAATAATCACGCTTCTAATTAAACAAGAAAAATGGAGTTTAAAAAGGAGTACTTGAAGGGACACTATATACCTCCCGACCACTTTATTGCTTTTAATGTGGCCAAGGTGTGTGACAGTCCACCCCACGGGCCACTTCCTGGTAGCCCACCCCCGTCCACTTCCTGGTTTGGCAGGAAAACTGTATGAAGATGAGGAGTTTCCTCCACCCACATGCATATCACCAGCAGCTAGGATTTTAAATCTCTCAGCTGCCAGTCACCAGATATTGGTGATGGCAGCATACTTTGCAGAGTGACGCCCAGGGGCGGACTGACAACTAAATGGGGCCCCCGGGCAATAAGAGATCCTGGGGCCCCATGTGCCATGCCCATAAAAGGTCAGCCCCCCAAAAAAATAATTTCATAACCGACATGTACATTGTGGTGTTAAAGAATTAATTTATTCACACAATTTTCTAAATTATTTTACGGAGTTAAGAAAATACACTTGGGATCCAACAGCGACTTGGGATCCATTGTGCCCCCTTCAGACGGCCATCGCTCAGCTGCAATGAGTGGGTAATGGCTGTTGCAACAAAGACTGCAGCACAGAAAGTCCTTGTTGCAAATGTGGGAAACTTCTGATATCTTATCAGGTTTAAAAAGATACTGTACATTACTGAGTGTTATTGCTGTGGAGCTCTGTAATGTGTGTGTGTGTGTGTGTGTATCACAGAGCGCCACAGCCCCCCATTAAATTTCTCCCCTGATAACTAAACACACACACACACTCACACTCACACTCACTCTTTGGGATTACGTGGAGTTTTGCATGAATTGGTCATAAAATGTGCTCTGATCTTCATCTAAGTCACAACAATTTGAAAAACACGGTCTGCTAAAAATAATACAACACAAACATATGTTTTCATGTTTTTATTGAACAGAACATGTAAACCTTCACAGTGCAGGGTGGAAAAAGTATGTGAACCTTTGGACTTAATAACTGGTTGACCCTCCTTTGGCAGAAATAAACTCAACCAAACGTTTCCTGTAGTTGCAGATCAGACCTGCACAATGATCTGGAGTAATTTTGGACCACTCCTCTTCACAAAACTGTTTCCGTGTAGCAATATTCTTGGGATATCTGGTGTGAATCACTCTCTTAAGGTCATGCCACAGCATTTCAATCGCGTTGAAGTCAGGACTCTCACTGGGCCACTCCAGAAAGCGTATTTTGTTTTGTTGAAGCCATTCTTTTGTTGAATTACTTGTATGCTTTGGGTCATTGTCCTGTTGCACCACCCATCCTCTGCGGAGCTTCAGTTGGTGGACAGATGGTCTTACGTTTTCCTGCAAAATGTCTTGATAAACTCTGGAATTCATTTTTCCATCAATGACAACAATCCGTCCAGGCCCTGAGGCAGCAAAGCAGCCCCAAACCATGATGTTCCCTCTGCCATGTTTTACAGTGGGGATGAGGTTTTGATGTTGGTGTGCTGTGCCTTTTTTTTATCCACACATAGTGTTGTGTGTTTTTTCCAAACAACTCAATTTTGGTTTTGTAACCGGAGTCAGACAGGTTCACTTCATTAACGGCGCCGGACCAGACACAAGCAAGGATTGTCCAAACACGAGTCTCTTCAGGAAAGGCAAACGTTTATTGTGTCGTCACACAAGTGCTCACACAGGATTGAATCTCTAAGAGTGAGCCCCTCTTTCACCCCGTGCAAGGGGTCTATACTCAAACATACGTAATTAGGTATATCCCAATTAGCCCACCTCCTGCTGACACTTTATTCCACCCCACGTGGGTTAATACCTCCCATCATTAGCATGAACACAAAGAACATTCCACATTTAACTATAAATTGATACACTTCATGTTAGTTTGACAGTCTGTGATTTGTTTGTGCTGTCTTTCTCCGGCCAGCGCCTCCCTCCCTGTTGGCTTTGTTTATTCAGCTAGCCAGGGACCTAGTCTGTTTTCTATGTTCTCTTTGTTCCTTGGCACATCGCACTGACCTTGCTTCATTCATAAATCTTCTTGTCTCTCTGTGCCAAGAGCTGGCCGGATCCTGCCTGGATTTCTTGTTAGCTTTTCTAATCTACCACACATTCCTTAAATTCTACGTGAGCTCAGCTCTTCTCTTCTAAATGAAATCTATTCTATTTACTTGGTGAACCAATATTCTGAACAAGATGGCTGCCTGGCTCATAGTGGCAACCATCTTCCAGCCTGATTCTCCTTCATTCCCCCCTTGGCTCAAGTGTCAGTATCTTTTTCCTGGCACTTGTAGCCATTACACTCCACTATTCTGAAATTCTGAATATTGGGGGGGCTTCCCGTTCGCTGGGAACATTCCCTGCGGAATTATCAGTGGTATCTTCTGTGTTTGTGTGGGTGTCAGTGCTGTCTTGCATAGTGGCCACATGCATAGCCCTATGCGGTAAATCAGTATCCCTATGATCAAGACCACCACTACCATGAGTATCATGGATCCAATCTGTGAGATAAATCTCAGGATCGATCCAAACCATTCTCCCATTGCTCCAAACCCACGGAGCGGATTCCAGCCTTCGGCAGCAATCCTCCTAGCTGAACCCTGCAACTGTGCTACCTTCTCTTGGTGATCTTGAATTACCTGGTAATAATCTGGGACTTCGTGTGTAGTGTTTCTGATGAAGGTGCAACATTCATAGTGCATTGTCATCTCACACAATCCATTCAAAGCCGCACTGATCTGCTCAAGTGCCATATCATGTATCATCTGCACCTTTCGTATCTCTCGCATTTCCAGATTCAACAACTGGATATCCATACTGGTTCTATTCAAAATCTCATCCATTAGATTAACATAGCTATTCAATCTCCTCATCATCTCTCCTCCCCATCCAGTCCATGCTGGCAACCATGTCCATATTCGATCCATCTTTGCAAACAACTCTCTCTTCGGTCTTTCAAACACCAGTGGGTACCTAGGGTGCAGTTCTGTGTCTGTGTTTGTGTCTTCTCCCCTTAGTCTCTGTATTGGGACCAGTTTAGCCAAATAACACATTCCTGTTATTGTTGGTGGAACCCATGTGTAACACACTCTCCCACAACACACCTGGTATCCCTCTTCTAACATGAATGGTGATAGGTGTAGTGTTCCCTTTGCTAATTCCAACATCATTCGTCTCATTCGTCTTGTCGTCTCCAGCACACTCTGCATCCCTCCAGACTCATCTTCAATTACTCTCTCTTGTTTACTCGTGAGTTTTCTGCACTGTATGTATAGATAATTTGAGTGTCCCTCTGTGTCAATTGTGTATATGTATGATGTCCAATTGAATTTGCTTGAGTAACACCCTTCCTTCTTATGTGTGTCTTTATCTGGCCCTATTTGGAAACACCATTCTGGAGGATATATGTACCCTATTATGGGGTACCCAGCTTCATACATTTCTGGTTGTTCTCTGGGTGGCCGAAAAGAATGTATTGTGATATTCCCTGATGCAAACATACTCAGATTCATTGGAACAGAAGCAAATGGGATATGGATTGTCTCTGGGTGCATTCTGCTGCACACCCAACATGCTTCCTGCCCAGATTTCTTAGCATAGTCATATTTAAATTGCACAAGCAAATGTCCTCTTGGCAATATCTCGGATGATACTTCTCGCTTTTGTCTCCACATGGTACGGTTCTCCATCACCGGGTGCGTACCATTCCAGATATGGGAAATATCCACTTTCCCCGCGGTGTTTGTACAATTGGGGCATGCTCCACGTGAGAGTCCATAAATCAGATTAGCAAGGTATAAAATCAACACCACAAATGCCCCGAGTGTTAGAATTCCTTGGGCAATTCTTTTCACAGCCACATAAACCCAATCCCTCCCCACCGGAATTTCAAAAGTAAAGAACATTTCTGGATGATCAAGGGTGGGGGCCGGGCCCCTAAAAAGCCCTGTGGTTATCCCCCGTTGGCAGGTGGTCAGGGCTGTGCCCATCAAAACACCCACTTGTTGATCCTCTGAATCATCAGGGTTAGGATCATTTAGGTGCTCGTGACTGTGGTCTTTGTCAGCTTCAGCCTCAGCGGGTTGGTCTCGTTGGCGACGACCTTCCATGTTAGCTCAGGACTGGCTGCAGCTGCTTTTACTCTGGAGTGATGTATCCACGGGACCACCTCGGCAACCTTTACTGCTGTAGGGGTTGATAACAGGACAAGATAAGGACCTCTCCATTTTGGACCCAGTGGATCATTTTTCCACTCTTTTACCCATACTGAGTCACCCGGACAATACTTATGCAGTGAAGGATATAGAAAATGCGGTATATTATCCCCCACCCATGTATTTAATTTCTGCATTGATTTACCCAGCATTACTACCTGATCATTTAGTTTAGTTTCTCCCAATGCCCGAAGGTCCCCCCTTAGTCCATTAATTAGAGGGTTGGCCGTCCAAACATAAGTTCGTACGGACTTAGCTTCAATTGGGGGGTTGGTCTGCACCTAATGTGCAAAAGGACTATCGGCAGCAAGTCCAACCAGCCTAATGACGTCTCTTGGCACAGTTTGGACATCAAAGTCTTTAGGGTACGGTTCATTCTTTCAACTTTTCCCGAACTTTGGGGCCTGTAGGCGGTGTGTAGCTTCCAGGTGATGCCCAGTAGCCGGGCAAGTTGTTGCAAACAGTTCTGGATAAATGCAGGGCCATTGTCCGACCCTATCTCGAGTGGAAGTCCGTAACGTGGTATTATTTCTTTCATCAGGCTTTTTACCACTTCTGTAGTCTTTTCAGTTCTTGTTGGGAAAGCTTCCACCCATCCTGTCAATGTGCACACCATCACTAGTAAATATTTGTATCCTTTGCAGGTGGCAATACTGTAAAGTCTATTTGTAATGACGCCATTGGGGATAGCCCGATTGGCTGTTTCCCTGGGGGTTGAGATGGGCCTGTTCTCGGGTTGTTTTTGGCACATGTTACACACTGCTGAGCTGTTGCTTTGCAGATTGCTGACAATCCTGGTACGTAGAAATGTGGCTCCAACTGTTGCTCCATCATTTCTCTCCCTCCATGGGTACTTGCGTGAAGTGCTCTTACGATTTCAGGAGCCAGTGTTGCTGGTAGGACCATTCGTCCATTCTCCATCTGGAACCATCCATCTTCTCCATATCCTCCGGGTTCTTCTGTCAGCCACTTCTTTTCTTTTTCTGAGTACACAGGTGTCCATTCGCTCAGTGGCGCCGGTAGAAGTGCAGCTACCACTGGTTTTGGTTTGTATCGTGCCAATTCTCCATGATTTCCCCAGATGAATTCTTCTTTTGGGAAATAGTATCGCCATGCGAAAAACAATAAATCTTGTCTGTCTTGTGAATCTCTTACTGCTGGTATGAAAAAGTTCATTGCACTTTTCTTCATTCTTGGCAGTCTGTTCTTGATAAGGATCTCCTTGAGGAAGAACCTCACCAGTGGGACTTGATATTCTTCTGCTCCCAATTCTCCCAGACTGTGCAGTATTCGTGTGATTCGTAGATTATTGTGAGGATTGTTTGTCAAATTTTCAAATCGTGACGCGAAATTTTCTGCTCGTTCAACTTCAGTTGTTTCTTTGTCTTCCTCCTCCCCCACTATTTTTACGCCGAAGAATTTCAGCATCATCTTGTAAGCTCTGCGTAATCTTTGCTGAACTTCTGAGGTGTTGATCATTAGGCGTGTTTCTTGCGGATTTAGAGGAGTAGAGTAGAAATTTCGGCCTTGTGTCCGAGTTGGAAAAAGCCATTGGATATAATCATGATTGAGTTCTAACAGTTCATAATCATCTTGCCATTTGTGCAATATTATTTCAATGAACTCGCCGTGGGGTTCAAACTTTTTCAAATTCATGTAGAACTCGTAATTTGGCATGGAAGATTGAGGCTCTTGCTTGCAGATCAGTACTTTAGCTTGAGCTTCTGCTTCTGTTGGTGGTGGCGGTTTTGCAGCTGCTTTTGCGGCCTGGTCCGCGCGTCTGTTACCTTTTGGAATTTCATCACGGCCTTTTTGATGGCCACGACAGTGCATGATGCTGACAGCACTTGGTTTCCACACTGCTTCCAGGAGGGCCGTGATTTCTGCAGCATATTTAATTTGTTGTCCTGAAGACGTGAGTAGGCCTCTTTCTTTGTAGAGTGCACCATGTGCATGGACTGTCATGAAGGCGTACTTGGAATCTGTATAGATATTTACTCTTTTGCCTTCAGAAATTTCAAGGGCTCTGGTAAAGCTGTTATTTCAGCTAGTTGTGCAGATGTATGGCCTGGCAGTGGCTTTGCTTCAATAATTTCTTCTGTTGAGACTACTGCATAGCCGGAGACTTTCTTCCCATCATCCATGTAGCTGCTACCATCAGTGAATAGCTGTAGATCGTATTTGTCTAGGGGTACGTCTTTCAAATCTGGCCTGCTACTGAACACTTCTTCCATGACTTGGAGGCATTCATGATCTGGATCCTCTTCACAGTCAGGCAGTAAAGTAGCAGGGTTCAAGGTAGCGATGAGGTCCAAATGAACCCGTGGATTTTCACACATCATGGCTTGGTACTTCGTCATCCGGCTGTTGCTGAACCAGTAACCTCCTTTGACATCCAGCAGAGCCTTGACAGCGTGGGGCACCTTGACATGAAGAACTTGTCCAAGGGTCAGCTTGTCTGCTTCTGCTATCAGCATTGCGGTGGCAGCCACTGCTTTCAGGCATGGGGGTAGGCCGCAGGCCACAGGGTCGAGTTGCTTGGAGAGGTAGGCCACAGGCCTCAGCCATGAGCCAAAGGTCTGGACCAATACTCCTGTTGCTGTTTGGTTGTGTTCATGTACGAACAGCTGGAAAGGCTTGCTATGATCTGGCAGACCCAGTGCAGGAGCTTCCATCAGCAGAGTCTTTAATTTCAGGAACGCTGCTGTTTGCTCTTCTTCCCAATGAAAGGGGTCTAGTTCTCCCCCTTGGTGGCTTGATGAAGCGGCTTGGCAATATCTGCGAAGTTGGGGATCCACAGGCGGCAGAAGCCTGCAGCTCCCAGGAACTCACGGACTTGTCTCCTGGTCTTTGGTTGGGGTATGCGGCACACTGCTTCTTTTCTTTCTGCCCCCAGTGCACGTTTGGTACCTGTTAACTGGAAGCCCAGGTATTTTACACTCTGTTTACATATTTGTGCTTTCTTTTTAGAAACTCTGTAACCTGCTTGGCTTAGTAGGTGTAGCAAAGCTTTTGTGGCGGATAAACAGTCTTTTTCTGTGGGAGAAGCCAGCAAAAATCATCAACATATTGGAGTAACACTACTTTGTCTGGCTGAGCGTTGAAGGCGAGGAGATCTTGGCTGAGCGCGCACCCGAAAATCGTGGGCGAATTTTTGAAACCTTGAGGGAGGCGCGTCCACGTCATTTGATGACGCGCCCCCGTGGTAGACTCTTCCCACTGAAATGCAAAAAGGGGCTGGCTTGCCGGAGCCAGGCGGATGCAAAAGAAAGCGTCTTTTAAATCAAGCACTGTGTAATATTGTGTATCTCCGGGAATTAACGCCAACAAATTGTATGGATTTGGAACCACAGGGTGTAGTGTTACTGTGGCCTCGTTGACAGCTCGTAAATCTTGGACAGGGCGGTACTCTTGTGTGCCTTCTTTCAATACTGGCAATAGGGGTGTGTTCCATGGTGACACGCAGAATTTTAATATGCCGTTATCTTTAAGTCTCTGTAAATGTATCTGTATATTCTGCTTGGCTTTTTGTGGGATATGATATTGTCTTAGGGCCACAGGCGTTGCGCCGGGCTTTAATTCCACATATACCGGGGGTATGTTTATGGCAAGTCCTGGCGGATTTTCCTCCGCCCACACCCCAGGAATTTCGAGGAGTAGTGCATGCGGGTCCGGCGCGGCAGGCAGAGTAGGTGCCGTGCGCCATTCTTCCTCCCTTGGCATAACTACTGCAATTTTCACAGATTGTGGATTGTGCGGACTGGCTGGATTATGCTGCCGAACAGAGCCGCCACTCTCGGGCAGGTCTAATTGAGCGTGACCCCCGGAAGGAACGTAATTTGGGCTTGCAATTTGCACAGGATATCCCGCCCCAGGAGTTGGATGGGACATTCGGGCATATACAAAAATTCATGTTCAACATTATGCCCACCCACACTACATTTTCTAGAAGCAAGAAAAGGATATTTAGCAGACACTCCCATTGCTCCCATTATATCAACTTCATTTCCCATTGGGGGTGCAATTTGCTTTGTTACAACAGAATATTCGGCACCGGTATCAACCATAAAAACCTCATCTTTATTTCCCACTCTCATTGTGACCGTGGGCTCGTGGCTACCGAGCGGGATGGGCCCAGGTCCCCGTCAATATGCATCCTGCCCTTCAAATGATGTCCCCGCCAGTCCCACAAACCCCGCTCCATTCCCTTCACTTCTCTCATACCTTCCGTCTGTTACCTGGCCGTTAGGGGCTTGACCTCCCGCCTCCCCAACTTCACCCTGTCCCCCAAATTTAGCCAAAAATGCAGGACAGTCGTTTTTCCAGTGACCTTCACCCCGGCACCACGCGCACTGATTGGGTCCTAGGGGTTCCCTAGGGGCTCCCCTACCTCTTCCTCGAGCCCCCCTACCCCTTGGCCACCTCGTCCTCCACCATTCCCCATGTATCCAACCACCCCGGTATGTCCCTTCTGTTTCTTTATCTCCTCTAGATCCCGGTTATGATACACCTTATTAGCGATCTCAACTAACTCGCTAATACCTTTTCCCAAAAACCCATCTATTCTCTGTATTTTGTTCCGTATATCCCTCTGTGACTGACCCACAAACGAAGAGTTAATTAACCTCTGATTCTCCGTCGCTTCAGGATCAATAGGACTATACATCCTGTACGCATCCAGCAATCTCTCTAGAAACGCACTTGGGGATTCCTTAACCTCTTGCACCACATCTGCTATCTTTCCCATGTTTGTGGGCTTCTTCCCTCCCGCTTTAACACCCATAATTACAGCGGTTCTGTATGTCTGCAGATGGGCAACTCCTTCAACTGTATTGTACGGCCATTTAGGATCTGTTTTGGGGTAGTGTTCCTCTGCCCATGCTTCTGGATGTGGCTTAGCATCTGCTACGGCTTGAGCGAGTAAAATCTTTTGCGCGCTACTATTTATTCGGGCTCTCTCCTCTGTGGTGAACATTGTCAACATTAATTGCTGACAATCTGCCCATGTGGGGTTATGTGTGAGCATAACTGACTCTATCATACTGGCCACTGCTGCGGGATTTGTGGAATACAGTGGTGTGTGTGTTTTCCAATTAAAAAGATCCGTTGTCGTGAATGGGACGTATGTGTATTGCATTGGCCCTGGATTCCCATCCGCTAATGGGGGGCCTGGCACCTCTCGCAAAGGCAACTGCAAAGCACTTTTGTGGGGATTGTGTTGGTACAGATCCCGGGGTCTATGTATATTATTCGCTGCGCGTGTGGTGACTCCCTGTTTCTCTTCCTCTTCTTTATCATCACCACTCCCGTGGGGCACTAATTTATATATGCTCCCATCGGGCATCTCAATCTTCTCTGGTGGAGCCTCTCCATCCCCTCCACCCACTGCACCCTGCTCTTCCTCCGCAGGCGCACGGGACGGAGCAGAGGGAGCTGACCGAGACACAGCAGCTGCCTGCTCCCCCCTCTCCGCCCGCGCAATCGCGGCATTCAGAGCCTCCCTAGCTGCCCCATAACATGATGGGTAGGACGGGGGCAGATTATCACTCTCTTCCGGTTGATCTAACACCGGTCTCCCTCTCTCTCCATTATTCTGGGGGTCCTGCTTCTTATTTCTCCCCGCTATCATTATAAAATGACTCTTGTTTTTAATGCAATATCTCCATATATCTATATACGGGTATTGTTCAGGATGTCCGTACTGCTCTGTAACCTGGGAGTGTACCTTCTGTACCAACTCCGGGTCCATTGACCCCTGCTCTGGCCATCCTGGGACTAATATCGGCCACACAACTGTACACATTACTTTTAATTTCTCTTGTCAATTCTACACCATAGTCATGGGTTTTATATAATGCATCGAAATTTCGCACCATATACTCTAGGGGCGTCTCCCCCTCCTTTACCTTCTTGGGCTTTGATGACCCGTTACCCATTGTCACTCCTAAAACAGTACTTTTTGCTATACAGATATATTATTTCAACAACAGTTAAAATCTACAGTCTGATACTTCAATCAACAGTCCTTTCGTGTCTGAGGCGCTTCCCCCTTCAGTAGCCGACTGCAGTCGCCTGAGCCGGAAACGTACGTTCGGGGTCCAATCTCGTATTTGCTTCCTCGCGGAGCGAGTAGGCGCACGTTCACTCACAGCACTCGAGTCAGTTCATTCACAGCACATTCCGTATCAGATACTTTCAGCACAATACAGAACATATATCATTTCAACTCTTTCTATTAGCCGAGGGTGTATTCCCTCCTTTTGTGGCTCCTTATACCCGTAATTTGAACTCTAACTCTTGACTGCGTGTGACTATGTGCACCCCGTTCCTTGTCTACTTCCGTCTGCAATTCAATCTGCTTTATGGATAATCTACCCACTCAGCACCACTATCTCTGCAGCTACCGCTGGCTCCACTATGAGCCCTTTTCACTACACGGCGTACACACTAGGCACTGACTCAGGCTCTCAGCCCAGTCACAGAAAAAACCCTCCTCCTTTCCCGTTTACCCACGTGGTGAAGCTCTGTTTACAAACACTAACTGACTTATGCAACTCCACGTGGCTACCTCCTCCCTCTCTTACAGAACTACACTTTGATTGGCATTCAATTCCCCCGAATCCAGACACCCGCTAGCCACTCTGGCTCCTCAGCAATGTCAGTGCTATCAGCGGCGGGCTAGATATGCCAATAGGATGGTGGCCATCGCATCCTCTTATCCGTCTATCTCAGTCGGACGTTTCCCTTAGATACCGGTATCTCCTTCAGACATACAAAACATAGAAGACACGTTACCTATCGCCGGCGCTGCTCGCTGTTTCCCAGACTCGGTGTCCCAGTTCCCGGCCGGGGGTCCGTTTGGGACGAGACGAGGTCCACTGAACAGGAAATCCTGCTTGGCGCCTGCAGATGTCAGCTCACCTTCAACGGACGCCCAACCAGCGGGATTCTCGTGCACCTGCAGTCAATATCGACGCACTGTGTTCAGCAGCCGTTGCCTGTGTCTTGGCAAGGGCCCGTATCCCGGCTATCGAGCCCCCAGAAATGTAACCGGAGTCAGACAGGTTCACTTCATTAACGGCGCCGGACCAGACACAAGCAAGGATTGTCCAAACACGAGTCTCTTCAGGAAAGGCAAACGTTTATTGTGTCGTCACACAAGTGCTCACACAGGATTGAATCTCTAAGAGTGAGCCCCTCTTTCACCCCGTGCAAGGGGTCTTATACTCAAACATACGTAATTAGGTACATCCCAATTAGCCCACCTCCTGCTGACACTTTATTCCACCCCACGTGGGTTAATACCTCCCATCATTAGCATGAACACAAAGAACATTCCACATTTAACTATAAATTGATACACTTCATGTTAGTTTGACAGTCTGTGATTTGTTTGTGCTGTCTTTCTCCGGCCAGCGCCTCCCTCCCTGTTGGCTTTGTTTATTCAGCTAGCCAGGGCCTAGTCTGTTTTCTATGTTCTCTTTGTTCCTTGGCACATCGCACTGACCTTGCTTCATTCATAAATCTTTCTGTCTCTCTGTGCCAAGAGCTGGCCGGATCCTGCCTGGATTTCTTGTTAGCTTTTCTAATCTACCACACATTCCTTAAATTCTACGTGAGCTCCGCTCTTCTCTTCTAAATGAAATCTATTCTATTTACTTGGTGAACCAATATTCTGAACAAGATGGCTGCCTGGCTCATAGTGGCAACCATCTTCCAGCCTGATTCTCCTTCAGTTTCACCTGTCCACAGAATATTTTGCCAGTAGCGCTGTGGAACATCAGTGCTCTTTTGCAAACTGCAAACGTGCTGCAATATTCTTTTTGGACGCAATGGCTTCCTCCGTGGTGTCCTCCATGTGCTCCATTCTTGTTTAATGTTTTCCTTATTGTAGATGTGTCAACAAAAATGTTAGCATGTACCAGAGATTTCTGTAAGTCTTTAGCTGACACTCTAGGATTCTTCTTTACCTCATTAAGCATTCTGCGCTGTGCTCTTGCAGTCATCTTTACAGGACGACCACGCCTAGGGAGAGTAGCAGCAGTGCTGAACTTTCTCCATTTGTAGACAGTCTGTCTTACCGTGGACACATGAACATCAAGGCTTTTGGAGATACTTTTGTAACCATTTCCAGCTTCATGCAAATCAACAATTCTTGATCGTAGGTCTTCTGAGAGCTCTTTTCTGCGAGTCATGGATCACATCAGGCAGTGCTTCTTGAAACCAGTAAACCCAAAACTGGTGTGTGTTTTTGAAGGGCATGACCGCTTTCAGCAACACATCCAATAATATCACACTGACTTGACTCAAGGTTGGCTCACTCCTGGCTCCAATTAGCTCTTGGAGAAGTCATTAGGCTAGGGGTTCACATACTTTTCCACCCTGCACTGCGAATATTTACATGTTCTGTTCAATAAACACATTAAAACATATAATGTTTGTGTTGTATTATTTTAAGCAGACTGTTTTTCAAATTGTTGTGACTTAGATGAAGATCAGAGCAAATTTTATGACCAATTCATGCAAAACTCCACGTTATCCCAAAGGGTTCACATACTTTTTCTTGCCACTGTATATACTCACACACGTATATACTCACACACGTATATACTCACACACGTATATACTCACACACGTATATACTCACACACGTATATACTCACACACGTATATACTCACACACGTATATACTCACACACGTATATACTCACACACGTATATACTCACACACGTATATACTCACACACGTATATACTCACACACGTATATACTCACACACGTATATACTCACACACGTATATACTCACAGATTAGGTTAGAATCTTGGTCTTTCTCCTGGCTGGTTTCTGTTGACTCCCCCTCTCTGCATGTGCTGGACACATCCAGCACAGCAGTGGAGGCTCTGCAACGCGTGGCAGTGAAGGGGTAAGGGGCAGAGCCAGGATCTCCCCATGTGAGCTGATGGTCTGGCAGCCTCTTCTCTCTCCCTCGACTCTCCCCCCCCCCCCCCCTGCAGGGCCTTTACTTCCGGAGCAGCGTGTGGGAGATTGATCCCACACGCTGCCCGATCAAATGGGAGACCAGGTGCCTGGACTGCAGGGTCAATCCGGGGCCCCCCCTTCCCATCCGGGCGGTGCCTGAGTGCCCGATGGGTAAGTCCACCCGTGGTGACGCCTATCTTTTGGGATGCTCGCTGTCGCAGGCAGTCAAAAAGAAGCGACATATGGATCAGTTCTGTGCATGAACACGCAGCTTCAATTCATTGTTATGTGTAGGCACTACAGGAAGTACACATGTTCAGAGTGACGCACAATCTGCATATCGTAGGAACAGGGCCGCCATCAGGGCATTACGCCCCATGCTGCCGTAAGGGGCCCGGGCCGTCGGCACTGGCGTTGCCCTTTTTACAGCTCCGGTATCGGAATCGATGAGTCTGAATCCGGAGCTGTGTCTCTGCTGCAGGAACCGGAGGAGACACTGTCTCCTCCGGCTCATGGCAGCTTCACTGGCTGGCTGGGTGGGGCCAAGCAGCGTGTGGGGGGCCTCCCAAGCACGTTGCTTTGGCTCTGCCCCCTCCACTCAGTGAAGCTGCGCGCCTGAGCTGGAGGGCCCGGGCTGAGGAGGAGACCGAAGAGGAGACCGAAGAGGAGGAGACGTGAGCCAGACCCCAGTCCCCAGTCCCAGGGACCAGAGTCCAAGACTCAGGGCCCAGACCCCAGGCCAGACTCAGGGACCAGACCCCAAGACTCAGGGACCAGACTCTGGACCCAGACCCATACCCAAAGGCCATCATATACAGCCCGATACTGTGAGATTTATTGTTGTTGATTCTGTGATACGCTCATACACACTGCACATTACTGGGAGTTTTATTGCTGTGGTGCTATGTTATGTCCTTTTTATTTGAAGGGGGAGAAATGCTGTTAGAGGTTGAGGGAGTGCCGGGAGGGCCCCCATCATCAGGTTTAGCAAGGGGCCCCATCATTTCTGATGGCTGCCCTGCGTAGGAACACAAATTGTGTTTAATATAAAAAGAAAAAACCCTGCATGGACAACAGTATTTTGGAAGCCCTGAGCTGATGGCAAAGAGCGACGAGCACTGAGGGATTATTGTGAATATTATTGGCTAAAAGAAAGTAATTGGGCACATGTTGCCAGCAGCAGGAGCCCAATTATTTAAGGGCAAAAGGGGGTAATTTTTGGCCTTAAAATTTTTTTTTAAATTAAATGAGACCTACAATGGTGCCTTTTTTTTTTTTTTTACGTTTCAATTTCTGTAGTGTCTGGAACAATGTCTCTACCATACTTGGAATTGGGGAAAAGAAGCGACTCTGCTTCAGCTTTCGATTACTATCAGCTTTTTGATCAAATCATTTTCTTTTTCTACTTCTATAGAAATTGCATTTGTTTTTGTGTTAAACCTTAACCTCTTGATAACAGAGTATCCAGTCTTAAGTTTTAATGGACGAAAAAAAATTGTATTCAGCAGTGTATCTTGGATGGGAGGAAAGAATCCCTTTCTTGGAATTGCATATATTGTATTTGGTTCATTATGCGTATTCTTTGGAATCCTAATGTTAATAGTATTCCTAAAAACTCAGGGCACGACAAACGATGATATGTAACTTCTTTGGTCTTTCAAATTTAGAGACTGTTTAAATCACCCCTTCAAAAAGGTTTATTAAAACAATAAATGTGTGCAATAAAGTGAATGGATCTATTTAAAATTTTCATTACGGATTGTGTCCCTGTCCTTTTAAATAAGTAAATCCAACAATGGATACAAAGGGCATTCTATCCCTTTTTTTGTTAGCACTTTAGAGAATGGTTTACTGATTTTAATATGGGATAGTTTGAAAAATTCTCTTAAATTCTTGAAATGATGAGATTATTTTGGAGGAATAGATTAATGCATACTTAAAGCATGATTACTGTGCTATATAATCTGTAGGATGCTTATATATTTAACAATTTATGGGCATTTAAAATTGCTTTTAGGACTGAATTCTAACTTCTAGGTTTTGTCATAATTAACACAATTTGACATCTTTTCTGTGAAAAATAAATAAGCAAATTATTAACATCATCCACATGTTCAGATGCTCTGCTTACTTGGAAAAATGTGTAGAAAGAGAATTTCTGCGTCCTGTGCAATTCTTGAATATCATGATTGACCTTTTATGGTGGTTTGCTCAAGCTGTTACGTGGCTATCTCCATTTCTTTTATAGTACAAGTTAGACTTGTCTACATTTACATGTTTATAATGAAGTAAAACTGAAGCTGTTAATTCTAGACAAGTGTATAAATTTTGCATATTTCCTGACTCTTTATTTGCTCCAATTTTGTAATAAAGGACAAATTATTATTTTTGTGTTCTTCTAGTTTGTGAGCAGGTTGACTTGTATGTGGAATAATTTAAAACATTATCAATAACTAGGTGTAAAGCCTGCCCAGAGGGCAGTCTATTGATAAGTGTGATGCATTGTGCTTGGTTCTGTGCTCTGTGCCGTTTATTCTGTTGTGCTCGGCTCTGTGCCGTCTATGGTACTGTGCTCGGCTCTGTGCCGTCTATGGTACTGTGCTCGGCTCTGTGGCATTTTTATTGTGCTCGGCTCTGTGGCGTTTTTATTGTGCTCGGCTCTGTGGCGTTTATTCTGTTTTGCGTTTATACTGCCCCTGGTCATGGATATATGCCCCAACACGTGGATACTGCCCCAGCTCGTGGATACTGCCCCAGCTCGTGGATACTGCCCCAGCACGTGGATACTGCCCCAGCTCGTGGATACTGCCCCAGCACGTGGATATTGCCCCAGCACGTGGATGGATACTGCCCCAGCACGTGGATATTGCCCCAGCTCGTGGATATTGCCCCAGCACGTGGATATTGCCCCAGCACGTGGATACTGCCCCAGCACGTGGATACTGCCCCAGCACGTGGATACTGCCCCAGCTCGTGGATATTGCCCCAGCACGTGATATTGCCCCAGCACGTGGATACTGCCCCAGCACGTGGATACTGCCGCAGCTCGTGGATATTGCCACAGCACGTGGATACTGCCCCAGCACGTGGATATTGCCCCAGCACGTGGATGGATACTGCCCCAGCACGTGGATACTGCCCCAGCACGTGGATACTGCCCCAGCACGTGGATATTGCCCCAGCTCGTAGATACTGCCCAGCATGTGGATATTGCCCCAGCACGTGGATACTGCCCCAGCACGTGGATACTGCCCCAGCTTGTGGATATTGCCCCAGCACGTGGATACTGCCCCAGCTCGTGGATACTGCCCCAGCACGTGGATATTGCCCCAGCTCGTGGATACTGCCCCAGCACGTGGATATTGCCCCAGCTCGTGGATACTGCCCCAGCACGTGGATACTGCCCCAGCACGTGGATATTGCCCCAGCTCATGGATACTGCCCCAGCACGTGGATATTGCCCCAGCACGTGGATACTGCCCCAGCACGTGCAGCCTGCTCGGACGGAGGAGGTCACCGCTGGAGCTCAGGGCCGATTTGGTGGAGTATGTTTTGGGAATTTAGGCCCTGAGCTCCAGCGGTGACCTCCTCCGGCTGTCGCTGGCTGCTCGGCGGGCCTCTAGGCTTAGGCGAGTCCCCGGCTCGGCTGGGCCTGTAGGCCCAAACCAAGCCGGGGGCTCGCCTGAGCCTGGAGGCCCGCCTAGCAGCCTGCTCGGCCGGAGGAGGTCACCGCTGGAGCTCAGGGCGATTATGGGGACTATGTTTTGGGAATTTAGGCCCTGAGCTCCAGCGGTGACCTCCTCCGGCTGTCGCTGGCTGCTCGGCGGGCCTCTAGGCTTAGGCGAGTCCCCGGCTCGGCTGGGCCTGTAGGCCCAAGCCAAGCCGGGGGCTCGCCTGAACCTGGAGGCCAGCCTAGCAGCCTGCTCGGCGGAGGAGGTCACCGCTGGAGCTCAGGGCCGATTATGGGGACTATGTTTTGGGAACTTTGGCCCCGATCCTCCAGCGGTGACCGTCCTCCGGCTGTCGCTGGCTGCTCGGCGGGCCTCTAGGCTTAGGCGAGTCCCCGGCTCGGCTGGGCCTGTAGGCCCAAACCAAGCCGGGGGCTCGCCTGAGCCTGGAGGCCCGCCTAGCAGCCTGCTCGGCCGGAGGACGGTCACCGCTGGAGCTCAGGGCCGATTATGGGGACTATGTTTTGGGAACTTTGCCCCGATCCTCCAGCGGTGACCGTCCTCCGCTGTCGCTGGCTGCTCGGCGGCCTCTAGGCTTAGGCGAGTCCCCGGCTCGGCTGGGCCTGTAGGCCCAAACCAAGCCGGGGGCTCGCCTGAGCCTGGAGGCCCGCCTAGCAGCCTGCTCGGCCGGAGGACGGTCACCGCTGGAGCTCAGGGCCGATTATGGGGACTATGTTTTGGGAACTTTGGCCCCGATCCTCCAGCGGTGACCGTCCTCGGCTGTCGCTGGCTGCTCGGCGGGCCTCTAGGCTTAGGCGAGTCCCCGGCTCGGCTGGGCCTGTAGGCCCAAACCAAGCCGGGGGCTCGCCTGCGCCTGGAGGCCCGCCTAGCAGCCTGCTCGGCCGGAGGAGGTCACCGCTGGAGGATCGGGGCATCTGGCCGTGTAAACACACGGGTAGCTGCGCGCTGCTCGTGCCGTTTTTTTTTTTTTTTTTTTTTTCACGCGGCCGGCACGCGCAGCTACCTGTGTGTTCTAACGGCCGCTTTCAAATGTCCGTCGCGCATGCGCAGTAGGGTTTTGGCGACGGACAGTTTTTAGCTTATCCTTTTATAGTATAGATAGCTCTAAAATATTTTGTTTGAATTTAAACTGTCATACGTAGCCACCTCATGGCCGTGAATAAAAATGCTGGAGAAATTCTGCTATAAAATAGTTTAAGGTGAACTGCAAAGTGAAAAAAATTAAAATCTAAATGGCTCTGAAGACCTTTTAAACTTCTAGAATTAAAGTGTTTGTTTTAGGGGTTTTAACCACTTAACTACTGTGCTGAACCATTGATATCCCGACTGGATATCTCCGCCACACAATGCTTCCCTCACTCCAGGACCACAGAAGAGGATCACCATTTACAGCAAAATACGAGCCTGTGAGGTCGAAGCAATGGTGGCACCATTCACCTGATGGGAAATTGGGCGCAGGAATATTGGCTTTGGAGGTTAGACGCTCCGGTTTAGAGCGGTCGAGCTTTAGGAAACGGGAAGACATCCAGCTGGAGACGACAGGCCGGCAGTAACATGGTCCAACACAGGAGGAGAGCGATTTGGGAGAGGAAAGGTAGATTTGGGTGTCGACGGCTATTGGAGTCCACAGGAAGAGATGAGGTTACCCAGAGATGCGGTATATGTCACATCCACGGCACCAGCAGGCCTTCGGGGGGGGGGGGGGTCTGGGAACTAGGCGGCATCGCTGGCTGGCCAGGTGCCAGAAGTTCCAGCTGTTAATGTGCCTGGAGGGGCAGGGCGTGGAGTGATGACGCAGTGCCGCCGGCCTTAAATGCAGGGCGAGCGAGTCGGCTCATCGCCCTGACGTGGAGTTAGTTCCCGCATCGCCTGGTGTATTCACTTTCTGATTCACTGATTCTATTGCTTTGTTGCTGAACCGGATTATATGAGGACCCTGATTGTTGCCGACTCGGACTGCCTTCCTGACCATTCTCTTTCTGACCAAGCCTGTAATGTGTGTTGTGCCCAGAGCAGACTCAGAGTGCATGCTGATCTTGCACCACGCTGATCCAGAGCCTATATTGATCATTCCTAATGCTGACCCTGGGCACTGGCGGAACTACCGCCGGTGCAGGCGCACCGGGGCCTCGGCCTGGGGGGCCCAGCACAGTCCCTGTTGCAGTGCGGCCTACATGGGCCCAGCTGCTGGCTAGCCGGGACTTCAAGATGGCCACCGGTGGGCCCCCTCTGTCAGAGAGGGCCCGCCAGTCATCAGAGGGGGGCCCGCCAGTGCTCGACTACAGAAACCCTGTGAGAGAAATATATCCATGTGTGCGCTGGGGGCAAATATACCCATGTGTGAGCTGGGGGCGTAACTAAAAACCTCAGGGCCGAGGTGCGGGAATCCATGATGGGCCCCCACCACCCTACCCAAAAACAACTTCCCCCCCCCCCCCGGTCACCACACATTGGCCCCTCCAGGTCCACAATGTTGACTCCACAGCAATAAAACCCACAGTAATGTGCAGGGTATATGAGGGTATCACAGACCTCCACAGCCAGGCTCGGATTGGGACAAAAAATAGGCCCGGTTATTTTGGACAGAGCAGCCCACCGCCGATGATGCACCAATCAGCCGCCGAACAGGGGTATAAATGTAAAAAAACTGCTATTCTTTAAAAGATATGAAAATAATAAAGTCCTATTAAAAAAAAAAATATAAAATGGTCTGTTACAGAATAAAAAATAAGGGAATCAAAACAGTTGCCGAACGACCACGAAATTGCACCGTACAATGGAATTCACCATTCGGTGATCTTTAGGGATTATTCAAAGCGCACCGAATTGGCCAAGAAATTACGCCGAACAGTGAATTTACCCATACGGTGCAATTTTGTGGCCATTTGGCTATTCAAAAAGATGGCAATTCCCCAAATATTGGAGAATTACCAGCAAAATATGGTGCCTGTTCGACAGTGAAATCCCCATAGAGAAGCAATGGTTAATCTATTCAAAGACACCGAACAGCAGTGAAATGTCAGTGAAATGCCGATTATTTTTTATTTTTCTGTAACAGACCTTTTAATTATAAACACTTTAGAATAAAAATATGTAATTTGCATGCAGTAGTTTTTTTTTTTTCTTACATAAAAAAATGCCTTTTAAGGCCCACGTCAGATGAACGCAGTGATAGCGTCCGTGTCACCACACAGTTTAACGTCTGTCGTAGCATAGAATCATGATCAAGAGACCCACACATGAAGTACGTGCGCGTAGCGGACTGTGTGCGTTATGCTGCGACGTCAGACGTAGCGCGTTTGCAACGTCCATCACGTTGACGCTCAGACGTTTTTTTTGGTCTGGCTGACTATACCTGTCTTAATTAGGGAAATAATATTAATTCTTTTTTTTTTTTTTCTACATCCGTCAAAAAAACGACGGACTGTGTGGTGTCTACAGGATCTTCCGTCAGTACGTCTGTCCGTTATGCACGCACGCAGAGTGTGCTCAGACTGCGTTCACCTCGCATTAGCCTAAAAGTTGGTTTTTTTTTTTTTTTTTTTTTCTTACCTGTTCGGTGGCTGGTCGCCTTTTTCTGGCGTTTCTTTCGAGCGGGTCATCGGCTGCGTTCGGCGGTTTGTTTGCCAGGTTGAGGCTGCATTCGGCAGTTTCTTTGGCAGGTTGCAGCTGCGTTCAGAAATCACGGGGGAATTATTTTTTTTGGGGGAGGCGAATTATTACTTTGGGGGCAAATTTATTTTTTAATTTCATTAGGGGTAAATAGGAGGGGGTACCTTTTTCTGCTCACACACACAATCCCTGCTCTCTCTCACACACACATACACACAATCCCTGCTCACACATACACACACAATCCCTGCTCACACACACACAATCCCTGCTCACACATACACACACAAACAATCCCTGCTCATACACACACCTACAATCCCTACACGCACACCTACAATCCCTACACACACCTACAATCCCTACACACGCGCACAACACAATGCCTGCGCACACACACAATGCCTGCTCTCTCACACACACGATCCTGCGCACACGATCCCTGCTCGCGCACACAATCCCTGCACGCACCCACACAATCCCTGCGCACACAATCGCTGCGCGCACGCACACAATCCCTGCTGCACACAATCCCTGCACACCCACACACAATCCCTGCTGCACACACAATCGCTGCACACCCACACACAATCGCTGCACACACCCACACAATCGCTGCACACACCCACAATCAATCCCTGCTCACACCCACAATCAAACCCTGCTCACACCCACAATCAATCCCTGCTCACACAACCCACACACAATCCCTGCTCACACACACAATCCCTGCGCACACCCACCCACACAATCCCTGCTTCTCACACACAATCCCTGCTCACACATACACACGCTCACACACACACACACTGCTTGCACACACACCCACACACAATCCCTGCACACACAATCCCTGCTCACACCCACATACAATCGCTGCGCGCGCACACAATTGCTGCGCGCAAACACACACACAATCGGGGCACGCACAAACGCACACAATCCCTGCACACACACACACTGTTATAGCTGACTGAGAGCATAACACACACAATCCCTGCACACATGCACACTGTTATAGCTGACTGAGAGCATAACACTCTCAATCCCTGCTCTCACACACACGTTTGTTACTTACCCTAGGATGGAATCCCCGGCTGCCTCCATGTTCGCAGCTGGTCTCTCTCCACTCTCTCTCCCCTGCACGTGCTGGACACTTCCAGCACATGAGCAGGGGAGGGAGGCTCTGCTTGCCGCTGTGAGAGGGGGGCGGGGCCAGCATGTCCCCATGAGAGATGCTGGCTGGGCTGGCAGACTAGTCTCCGTCCTCCCCTTCCCCCGTGAGGCCTTTACTTCCGGCGCAGCGTGTGGGAGTTTTATCCCACACGCTGCAAGTAAATCAGAGACCGTTTGCCCGACTCCTGCCCTGATTGCAATCAGGGGCAAGCAAGCGCAAATCCGGCCCCTCACACATTCGATTGTGGGCGCCTGGACTCAGGGGCCCGGGTGCAGTGGCACCCGCTGCACCCCTGTAGTTACGCCCCTGCATGTGTGAGCTGGGGGCAAATATATCCATGTGTGAGCTGGGGGTTCTCCATAATAAATAAATATGCTCAAATATATATTTTTGCGATCTATTATTTTCCAACTTTATTTTTTCTGGTTGCTTCAGGGGTTGTGAATTAAGTAGTGTTTTGTTTTTTTTCTTTATGGGGGGCACCAAAAAAAAATCTTGTACCAGGGCCCTTTTGTTCCTTAGGTCCACCACTGACCCGGAGACAGAACATATAATGATCTTGCATGATATTAATAGAGTACATATCGGTCCTTCATAACGCTGACTCAGATAACCCCTTGATCTGTCCTGTTGCTGACTCAGAGTGTATGAGAGCCTTGAGTGTTGCCAAACCAGTCTGTATGAAAACCATCTCTGTTGCCAATTCAGACCGTTTTATATGACCACGCTGTTATTAACCCCCTGGTGTATGAATACACTGTTAAAGCCTTTCTCTCACTGTTTCCCACTTGTCGGTAACATTAACCCTTTGTGGCTCAGTGATAACGTGATCTTGAAACCTGCTGTGATTAGACTATACTCGGTATTGTTGGTCTGTTCTCCCTGGCTGGGAGTGATAGGGTTAGGGGTCCCAACCATTCAAGGATTGGAGGGTTTAGAAGTCTGTCCAAAAGGATTCCCACCACGGTTGTGAGGGGTGAGCAGGACCGCTAACGTGACCGTATAGATCGAGACGACTAGGTCCCAGAACAGAGCCTTGAGGTACTCTGAAGAGGTACTCTAAGAGGAACTGGGGGTGACGAGGCTCAGCAGGGAAGGCGTTAAGCTGTGGATATAACGCTATAAATTTTTAGGTGTAACTACAGTGGATAGCAAAAGTCCTAATGTCAGGTTTCTGTGATGTAAATAGAATGAGATAAAGCTAAATGATTTCAGAACTTTTTCCACCTTTTTAATGTGACCTATAGACTGTACAACTCCATTGAAAAACAAACTGAAATCTTTTAGGTGGAGGGAAGTAAAAGTAAATCCCTAAAATAATATGGCTGCATAAGTGTGTGCACCCTCTTTATAACTGGGGATGTAGCTGTGTTCAGAATTAAGCAATCACATTCAAAATCAGTAGTACGTACACACCTGCCATCATTTAAAGTGCCTTTGATTAACCTCAAAGTTCAGCTGTTCTAGTAGGTCTTTCCTGGAATTTTCTTAGTTGCATCTGTCATGTCCTGCATTGCTCGGCGGCTGGCAGCGTCTTCTACACTGCTTGCTGGCCGGCCACCGAGTGAAGTGTCCGGCCGCAATCACGTGAGATGGCCAGGGGCATGATGACGCAGCACCTGCTGGGTTTAAAACCAGGCAGATGAAATACTCTTGTTGCCCTGACGTTTTCACATCCTCTCAATGCTTATCGGTATTTGTATATTGCTATTATGTATGACCATTGCGTGTCCGACTACGCTTCTGGCGTTTAACCCTTTGACTGCCCGATCTGGCTACTGACCCTGGCACACGGCTGATGCTCATTCTGGCAAACTACCCTGGCACATGGCTGATGCAATACTCTCACATTTCTATTCTTGATATTCCGGTGGCATATTCTGTTATTAACCCTTGCTGGGTATTCGTGTTATTTACACTGTCCGGTTCAAGACTATCTTTGTCTCAGGTCTACGTTCACCTGTGCTGCCTAACCTGTCTGCATCTACTTCCCTAAGTTTCCTCCTCTGGGTTCTGTTAACCCTTTCGCTGCTGAGGCTTTTCACACCTCTGTGCTGAGGTCATTTTTACCGCTTTCGCTCATCATGTTTAACCACGTTTTTTTTTTTTTTTTTTTTTAATAATTCTTTATTTTGAAAAAAGATTTAAACACAGAAAAGGTAAAACAGCCACCCGACATCGCCTCGCAGGGCAGAGAGGGCAAGCCGAATAAAGCATGACCTAGCTCAACTTTCAGGTAGAAACAATTAAACATAATAGTCGCGTTCGGATGGCATGTAGCAGATAAGCCTTATGCCCAGCGCTTGGCATGCCACGCAGCCGACAAAGACGGGACAAACATTAAACCACGTAAGACAAAAGAGAGGAAGAAAAGGACAGAGAAAAATAGAAAGGGGAAACCTCCCTCATCTAACCCCCCCTCCGGTATTAATCGGGTTTTAATTAGTTTCTTCCCAACGACTCCAGGTTTTGTAAAACGAGGGAAGCGAGTTGTGGATCACCGCTGACAGTTTATCTATTTGATGTGCCTCGGCTATATAAGCCTGGACCACCTCAACGGAAGGCACATCCCCCACTATCACCCCCAGAAGGCACAGAGCTGCCCTCCAGAAATTCCTAACAGCTCCAGGGCAGAGAATCAGAAGCAGGCGGGTCAAGCTGCTCGAGGCGCTGAGGACAGCGCTCCCAGTAGCCAGGCTGACCGCAACGAAGGGGTGTCTGGAGAGCCAGGACAGACTTAAGAGAATGGTTCCGTCACATACGTCATGTCCTAACAAAAAATGCAATAAAATTTGAATTTATTATGTGTAAAGTGTTTTTTTTTTTTTTCTTCACATTTTAACAACATGTGATCATTTGCGGTTATATTTTCTATGGGGTGCGCTTGTTAAAAAGATTAGAATTTTTTTGTGGAAAATGTCGCTATTTTTAACAAACGCACCGCATACAAAAATCGTTAGTGCAGCATCATTGTTCACATAATTGAAATGGGAACAATATTGCTGCATTAACAAAACAAAAACAAAAACTTTATTTTAAAAAAAAATTCTAAAAAAAAATAAAATTCTTATTTCTAATTTTTATAAAAAAAACTTTTTTCATGGTCCTGTTTGGTATCGTTGGAAAGGCCATGCTCTGGCCGATCCAACGATATCAAACATTAACCCCTAGCTCCCACGGATCGGGAGATAGGGGGTTCATTGGAACCCCCTATCTCCACCATTGCTGGCATCTAGGGGTTAACTCCAGGACTGACATCATTGCACTATGCACGATGACGCCAGTCCTCAGAGGGAGTTCCCGGAGGCTTGGCCGACATCTTGGATGTCGGCCAGCTCTGGGAGAGGATCACGATCCGGCGTTTTTCAGCGCTGAATCGTGATCCGGCTTCCCAGGGGTTACTGACAGCCACCGTTTGGAAGGGCACAGTCTGCACTTACAAACGGTGTCTGGATTAACCCTGTGCACCCCGGCGATCGGGAGGGAGAGAGGTTCAGCATTGAGGATGTCAGCCCGCACCGGGGGGCACAGCGATCGGCCGGAATCCGGCTGGCCGCAAAGGGAGGACGCGCTCAGCGTGTCCTCCACATGGACCAGTACCCGCGGGTGGATGTGCTAATAGGTAGCTGTGCCAACCAATGTTCGAAAGGTTAAGACAGCTGTTCTGCATATAGGGATCAGTTTATTAGTTATAGGGGTGGAACGTGACATTACATCAGGGCTAATGGATCCAGAAGCACAGCTGGCCAAGATAGTGGCCAGACAAGAGGAACAGGACCACCGCATGGACCAAATAGCCCAGGCTCTGCATGCCCTCTTGTCTCAGCCTGGCAGAGTGCCGTCGTCTCCTCCTTTTCCTGCACCAGCTAAGAGTGTCCTTTCTGTGTCAGAGACACCTCAAGTAAGCATGACTGTCCCATTTAAGGTTTTCTGGTATCCCATGGGCCTGCAGGGGTTTTCTGATCCAACTGGATATATTAAAGGTGCTGGTTCATGCACTTGTAATTTTGCAGCTCGATTACTGCAACTTGCTCCTTATTGGCCTCCCCAATGCCCCTTTGCAATCTGTAATGAATGCAGGCTCCAGGGTTATTTTTCTCACCAGGCGCACCTCACGTACCCACCTCCGCCAGTCCCTCCATTGGCTTCCTGTACGTTTCAGGATACTGGTTAAAATACTGACACTCACTTTCCAATCACTCAACCCCCACTCTTGCATGTCTCCGTTACTACACAAGCACATCCCATCTAGACAACTGCGGGCGACCTCCGCCTGTCCTCTTTGTACAACTGCGCTGCCAACTCTCGCCTCCAAGACTTCTCAAGGGCAGCTCCGGTCCTATGGAATAACTTACCTCACCCTATCAAACTCTCCCCTAATCTTCAGGCCTTCGAGAAATCCTTCAAAACCCATCTCTTCAGATTTGCATACCACATTACTGATGCAACCCATCCCCCTGTTCACCTATTCCAACATGATTGAAGCCGCTTCCACTGCCCCACCAGTCTTGAACAGCTGGAACTAATGATTCTGACATCCAGTAAAATTCCATTTGTCTTCCTCAACCCCAATCCCTCTAGACCAATGGTTCCCAAACTTTTTTTATCTGAGTAGCCCATTTCCAAAAATTGTACCCATCATACTAAAAAATCTTTCTAATATGACTTATTTTTATGTTTTTCTCCTCTCCATCTGTCCCACAACCATCTTTTTTCTCTGCCTTATCTACCCTGGTCTCTCCACTTCTACCCAGCTTTTCCTGATCTCCTCCCCACTTCTCCATCTCCTTCCAGCACCCCCTCGTCTCCACCCCATGTTGTCTCGTCTCCACCCCAAGGAGGAGCTGGGTAGGAGATAAGTGTGAGGAGATGGGAAGAGCTAAATCTATTTTAATTAAAACCTAGCACAAATAGGACTATATATCACATAAGTGCACTTAACTCCCTTAGTATGAAATGGTGAGAAAATGAAAGAAAACTCACGGTCATACACACCACACATGCCTGCGAGTTTTATTGCTGTGGAGTTCTGTGATACGCTTCATCACATCGCACATTACTGTATCACAGAGCACAACAGCAATAAAACTTGCAGTAATTTGCGGTGTGTATGAGCATATCACAGAGCTTCACAGCACTAAACCCACAGTAATGATTGTACTGTATATATGAGCGTATCACAGAACACCACAGCAGTAAGTATAACTCTCACAGAAAAGGCAGTGAATATGAGCATACATAGGATCCACAGCAATAAAACTCCTTGTAAAGGCAGTGAATGAGCAGACACCGAAACCACAGCCATAAAACACATTGTAAAGGCAGTGGATGAGCAGACACTGAATTCATAGCAATAAAATACACTATAAACGGTGAGAACACAGCAATTTTTATAATTTTCTTAAAAATATTTACTGTCCGTCGTCAGGCCTGGCGCTGTGGGTGATTGAAGGGGGCCCTCCATGCTTGAAGTTCCCGGGCGCTGCAGTGGCGTACTCTGTCTCAGCCATACTTGCGTCATCTTAGAGAGGCGTGGCCGAGAACGAGAGTGACACGCCCGCTGCAAGAAGCTCCTGGTGATCTCAGTCACGGCCTGCAATGCTCAGCAGTGGATCTGCAGGATCCACGTCTGAGCCGAGGCCTGACTGAGTCTCCGACCATCGCCTTCATCCGCTATTGGACTGCCTGCAAACTGAACGGGATTGGATTGCAGCACACGTCTGCCCAGTTTTTCAAAAAAACGGGTGCCAGTGGAGGGGTCTGCCATTACACAATTTTGCTACGCGTACCCCCAGGGTTCCTCGTACATACCCCTGGGATACACATACCACAGGTTGGAAACAGGTTTGGGTCAGAAATCCCTACAACCAGGTTCCCTAATGCCAAAATCCCGACGGCCACCTTCCCTACACAGACAACTCCCTGACGGCCAACTTCCCTATATGGCCAACGTCCCTACACCGACAACTCCCTGACAGCCAAAATCCCAGTGGCTAACACTAACCCTATTCCTAACCCCCTAAACTTAGCCCTAAACCTAGCCCTAACCTCCCTAAACCTATCCCTAACCCCCCCAACCTATCCCTAACCCCCCTAAACCTATCCCTAACCCCCAAACCATCCCTATCCCTAACCCCCCCCAACCTATCCATAACCCAGTGGCGTAGCGTGGGTTGTCAGCGCCCGGGGCCAGCAAAGAATTGTGCGCCCCCCCCCAACCTGTGGACGTTATCGATATTGCCCCAGCTCACACATGGATTTGCCCCCAGCTCACGGGGATTTGCCCCCAGCTCATAGATTTGCCCCAGCTCTCACATGGATTTGCCTCAGCTCTCACATGGATTTGCCTCAGCTCTCACATGGATTTGCCCCCCAGCTCATGGATTTGCCCCAGCACATGGATTTGCCCCAGCTCATGGATTTGCCCCATCTCATGGATTTGCCCCCCAGCTCACTCATGGATTTGCCCCCCAGCTCACTCATGGATTTGCCCCCCAGCTCACTCATGGATTTGCCCCTATCTCATGGATTTGCCCCCAGCTCACTCATGGATTTGCCCCCCAGCTCATGGATTTGCCCCAAGCTCATGGATTTGCCCCCCAGCTCACTCATGGATTTGCCCCCATCTCATGGATTTGCCCCCCAGCTCATGGATTTGCCCCAAGCTCATGGATTTGCCCCCAGCTCATGGATTTGCCCCCAGCTCATGGATTTGCCCCAAGCTCATGGATTTGCCCCAAGCTCATGGATTTGCCCCCCAGCTCACTCATGGATTTGCCCCCCAGCTCACTCATGGATTTGCCCCCCAGCTCACTCATGGATTTGCCCCCAGCTCTCACATGGATTTGCCCCCATCTCATGGATTTGCCCCCCAGCTCACTCATGGATTTGCCCCCCAGCTCATGGATTTGCCCCCCAGCTCACTCATGGATTTGCCCCCCAGCTCACTCATGGATTTGCCCCCCAGCTCACTCATGGATTTGCCCCCCAGCTCTCACATGGATACTGCCCCCCAGCTCATGGATTTGCCCCAGCTCATGGATTTGCCCCCAGCTCATGGATTTGCCCCCCAGTTCATGGATTTGCCCCCCAGCTCATGGATTTGCCCCAGCTCATGGATTTGCCCCCCAGCTCATGGATTTGCCCCCCAGCTCACTCATGGATTTGCCCCCAGCTCATGGATTTGCCCCCAGCTCATGGATTTGCCCCCAGCTCATGGATTTGCCCCCAGCTCATGGATTTGCCCCCAGCCCTTACCTGGATATTGCCCCAGGCCCCAGCTCCGGCGGGGGTTGAGGGGACCGGGACCCAGATGCCGGGCAGCGCGGGAGCGCCTGCCCGGTCTTTAACAGTCCGTCCTGTTAGGTGATGCCGCGCAGCCGGTCACGTGGTCCGGCCAATCAGGTGGTACAGAGACTCCGTACCACCTGATTAGCCGGACCACGTGACCGGCTGCGCACGCCGCGCACGCCGCGCAGCCGCATCACCTAACAGGACGGACTGTTAAAGACCGGGCAGGCGCTCCCGCGCTGCCCGGCATCTGCGTCCCCTCAACCCCCGGGCCAGTTTTAGGGGCGCAAATGCGCCCCTAACAAAACTGCGCCCGGGGCCACGGCCCCCCCAGCCCCCCACGCTACGCCACTGCCATAACCCCCCCCAAACCTAGCCCTAAGCCTAACCCCCAACCCCCTTAAACCTAGGGTTAGCCGCTGGGATTATGGATGTCTGGAAGTTGGCCATGTTGGGATGTCTGGCACTTGTTCTGTCTGGAAGTTGGTCGTCGGGATGTTGGCATTAGGGAACCTGGCTGTAGAGATTTTGGCCGGCACCCGTTGGAAACCGCTGCTCTAGACTGTAAGCTCCTATGAGCAGGGCCCTCTACCCCTTGTATTTTCATCCTATGTCCATTTAGCTGTATCGTGTTCCTTTTTGGTTATTGTAAAGTGCTGCAGAAACTGTTGGCATTATATAAATGATAATAGAGTTGAACCCTGGTCTCTGTCCATCTGAGAAGTCCAAGGTTTGGTATGTGATTAACCATTTATCGAGTAAAGCATTACTATGGGCTACACCTTTTGGGGGGGGGGACACAAAAAGCCAATCATATACAATTATGAGGGGTTTATACAGGAGTTAAGGTGTACATTTGACCCAACCAGGAGAGCACAGATTGTGGGTAGAGCTCTCTACAGAATTAAACAAGGGAACAGAAGGGTCTCTGAGTACACCAAAGAATTTAAAATCTTGTCGTCTGACTACAGTGGCCTAATCAGGCATTGGTTTTAGCATTTACTGAGGGTCTATGTGACAAACTCGTCTTAATGAGACTGCCAGAGAGCCTGGATGAACTTCTAGAACAGTGGTTCCCAATCCGCAACAGGCAAGGTTTTAGGCTAGGGTCAGACGAACGCAGTGTGAACGCGCGTGCAGCCGCACTTTATCACGGCCGTAGTAGCAGCAAATGACGGGCAATATATGAAGTACGGCCGCACGAAAGTGTGGCTGCGCAACGCAAGTGGCAAACAAATGCATTTTTTTCGAGAACGTGATACCACTAGTACTGACGTACAGAGTGCGCTGCGTCCACTAGCGGCGTGTGTGCATGATTAGGAGACGTCAGACGCTGCTAATGTCCGGCCAACATAACGTCCCTACGCAAAAAGTGTTTTATTGATGATCCGTACAAAATCACGGACGAAAATGCGCATCGTATGACCGCTATCGCATGTTCCGTGAAAAAATACGTCCATTCGTTCGAACGCACTTTTTCACGGACGACGTGAAAAATGCATTCGTCTGACCCTAGCCTTAAGGATCACCTTTGGCAAAAGCAGAAAGAATCCTGCAATCACTGAGCAGCAAATTATATCATCTGTGCTGTGCTTCAGATATCTGGAAAACCTGGCCTGTTGGGGGTACTAGAGGACCTCGGTTGGGAACCACTGGCCTAGGGGATTGATACCTACTGTTCCTCATGTTGTAACTCACTCTGTATCCATACCACCCAAGATGGAGCACCCAGTCCCTGAACCCATGCAGATTGGTAAGGCTGGTATTACAGAAGAGGAGAGGCATTATAGGATGCAAGAAGGGTTATGTCTTTATTGTGCTGGTCAAGAGCATTTCCAGCTTCAATGCCCCAGAAGCCAAAATAAATCCAGGGTATCGGAAAACTCACGTCTAGGGTCTTCTAGGAGACAAACCCTAGGCATGACGTTTGTGTTTCCCGCATGTAAACAAAGAACCTGTGTTGAAGTACCAGTTTTGCTTGCTTGGGATTCCACCAAGCTCAATACCGAAGCATTCATCGGCCTGGTGCTGCAGGTAATTTTCTTGATCTGCAGTTTGCACCTACTCGCTTGGTTCCCTTGGTGGAGAGAGAAACCAAATTGCTGGCAGAAGCTATTGATGACAGACTCCTGGCCAGTCCAAGAGTCACACGTGATTCAGTGCCAGTTCTTATGACCACTGGAGTATTGCATAACGAGACTATCAAATTCCAGATCATTGAGTCTCCTCCATGTCCGGTTGTATTGGGGTTTCCCTGGCTTGTAAAACATAACCTAGTTCTGGATTGGGTTCAGGGGGATATAGGGTCATGGAGTCCACACTGTTAGTCCCAGTGCCTCATAACGGTGAGCACAATTGGCAGTCTCAATTTGCCCCCGGCACCTCCTTTATCAACTGAAATTCCCAATTGGTATCTAGACCTCAAGGAGGTCTTCGACGAGAAAAAATCTGGGACGGAAGCCTTTTCTTACAAAAACACATCCAAGCCCAGCTAAATTTTGCAAAAACACAACTGAAGTCTCCCAAACACATATGGGAAAATGTGTTATGGTCTGATAAACAAGTTTGAACTTTTTTTTTGTTGTTGCTGCAAAAACAACACTGCACATCACCAAAAGAACACCATACCCACAGTGAAGCATGTGGTGGCGGCATCATGCCAAGGGGCTGTTTTTCTTCCACTGGAACTGGGGCCTTAGTCAAGGTAGAGGGAATTATGAACAGGTGAAAATACCAGTCAATATTGGCACAAAACCTTCAAGCTTCTGCTAGAAAGCTGAACATGAAGAGGAACTTCATCTTTCAGCATGACAACGACCCAAAGCATTCATCCAAATCAACAATGGCTTCACCAGAAGATTAAAGTTTTGGAATGGCCCAGCCAGAGCCCAGACCTGAATCCGATCGAACATCTGTAGGGTGATTTGAAGAGGGCTGTGCACAGGAGATGCCCTCGCAATCTGACAGATTTGGAGTGTTTTTATTTATTTATCTTATTTATAAAGGATTTTACCAGGAAGGATACATTGAGATTTCTCTCGTTTTCAAGTATGTCCTGGGTTCAAGAACATTGAAGTGTTACAGTTACAGAAATACAAAGAAATGCAAAGAAGCGTGGGCAAATATTGCCGAGTCAAGATGTGCCATGCTGATACTCATACCCCAAAAGACTGAGTGCTGTAAGAAAATCAAAAGGTGCTTCAACAAAGTATTAGTTTAACCCCTTAGTGACCGGGCGGTTTTACACAAATCCGTCCGTTCGTGACCGCTGCTGTTTTTACGTTTCTGCGCTCTTAGTGTTTACGTCAAATTTTCCTCTTACTCGTTTATGTAACCCACACATATTTTACACTGTTTTTCTCGTCACTAAATGGACTTTATAAAAATACCATTTTTTTCATCATTTCATATAAATTTACTATAAAAAATATTGTGAAATATGACACAAAAATTGAAAAACACCACTTTTTCGAACTTTGACCCCCAGAATTTATGTATCAACAACCGTCAAAAAAAATTCATTCCTTGGTAGTTTCTAAATTTAGTACTGAGTTTAGCAATACCCAATGTTTACATATTCCTCGCTTTTTTCCTTATTTTATGCAACAATAAGTGCAAGTAGCACTTTGCCATTTCCAAAGAGTTTATTTTCAAAACTAGTGCTAGTGACATTGTAACACTGATATCTGTCACTAATTCCTGAATAACCCTCCACATATACATATTTTTTTAAAGTACACAAATCAAGGTATTAAACTTGGGTATTTTGACTCTTTCCATGCAAACCATTTTACCACAAATCTATGCCAAAGTTTGAGGAAAAAAAAAAATTTGATTTTTTTTTTTTTTTGAACGCAATTTAAGAATACATGTACTGTGAACTTTAAGGTTACTGCCAAAAAGCACCCCAAAATATGTTCAGCAACATCTTCTGAGTAAATTGATACCACCCAAGTATAGGTATGTCGGGTCATTTGGGGGCTAAAAGGCCTTATTTGGGGGGTGCACATTTCAGTTTTCCAACTTGGAATTTTCACATTCGTCATCATGCACCCATGTCCTATTTGGGACATTTTTGAAGCCGGCCAAAGTAATTTACCCCCATCAAACCATATATTTTTAGAAAGGGCACACCCTGGGGTGCTTCAAAGAGTTGTATTTTAACACTTTCCATGCACTAGCTCTATGTCAAACTTTCAGGTAGTCACTTTTTGTGTTATTTTTTCACACACATTGTACTTTAGGCATGAATTGTCAAATCCAGTTATGGGTTACTGCCAAAAAACACCCCAAAATATGTTCAGCAACATCTTCTGAGTAAATTGATACCACCCATATATAGATTTGTTCTGTTGTTTTTGGGGTGCTACGCCAATCTTTGACATGTGCTTGTCAATTTTCTAATTTGACATACAGTATCTTCTTTGCTTATCTTCTTTTTAGGGGCCTTTACATACCCCAGTTTTATGAACGTGCATATATTTGGTAAGCTAACACCCCAAAGTATTGTAAATGGATTGTTTTTATGCTATGGATGCATCCGTTTGCTCCAAACAAATTGGATACAGTTTGGTGGTCATTTTTCATTTTCACACCCACATCAGTTTTGGACTGTGATTTAGGAGACACTGTTGTTTGTTACTGCATGAAAACTCTCCAGGTTGTTTTCTGCAAGGTCTCCTGAGTACACCCATGCCCCCCATGCATAGGTTTGCCAGGATTTTGGGAAGGTTCAAATACAATTTTTATGACTTTGTCATTGGAGTTGAAATTGAGATTATTTCTTCAGCTAGGCCTAGCTTTGGTTTTGGGTCTACCGCATACCCCAGTTTGAATTATTGCCAGAAAATTGTTTATGTTTGTTATGTTGACACCCCAAGGTATTGCATATGGAGTGCTTTGATGCCATGGATGCAACGGTTTTAGCCCAAAACATTTGAGAAGGTGTGTGGTGTAATTTTTCAATTTTCAGATTTTTACGCCCATAGTAGTTTTGGACTGTGATTTAGGAGACACTGTTGTTTGTTACTGCATGAAAACTCTCCAGGTTGTTTTCTGCAAGATCTCCTGAGTACACCCATGCCCCCCATGCATAGGTGTGCAAAGATTTTGGCAAAATACAGCACCAATTGTAGAACATAAAAATGTACGAATAAAATGTAAAAGTCTGGTGCCTGTCAAACTGGGGATGCTCTCTAGGGGGGCACAGGCTGTTGTCACTGAAGTGCATGAAACGCAAAAGGTTTTCATACCTTCTATGTGACATTGATTGGGGGTAATGGGGGTAGAGCAGATGGGGCTACTGCTCCAGTAGGAGCGAATTGAGGGCTTCTTTATGATGCCCTCAGCATAGTAAGTGCCCAGAATTTCAGAAATTCTGGCACATCTAGCGGGGTCCATTGCTGCCTTGCCAAGTAGGAGTCTGGCTTCGCAGCACAATGCTGATGGGCATACAGATTTGATTGGGCCACGATGTGGCCCAACAAATCATCCCCCATAAACACCTGCAAAAACTGTGTGGCGGTAAATCCTGCAACATCAATATTGATGCCAGGATTTGCCGTGAAAGGAGGGATATCTGGCCTCTGGCGATGAGGCACTACCCACTCCTCAGCTGGAGCTGTGCGTCTCCTGCTGGCAGGTGGTGACCCAGGATCTGCATCAGAAACATCACTAGATACATCAGCCAGCGTAGATAATGTATCTAGCGACGTCTCTGAGCAATTAGCGGGGTCGAAATGAGGGTCTGAGTCTGACGCAGATGCCTCAGATTCTGACGCCAGGATGGCATATGCCTCCTCGGCGCTGTACACCCTCTCAGACATTATATATAATAGATTATAAAATTTTATAATTATTATATATATATAAGCGGATTGTTGTTCTTAGAAGAACCGTTGGGTTTCACAAGAAAATACAAATAAACACCTAAATCTCTCTAAATCCCTCTAAACCTGCCTCAATTCTTCTAAATCTCCCTAAAATCTCTCTAAATCTGCCTCAATTTTTCTAATCTCACTAAAATCTCTAACCTGTCAAATCTGATCTCTCTCTCTCTCGCTCACCAAAACACAAGTGAGGAGAGGGAGGGAGAATCAAAGAGGTCAGAGCCAATATTTACAAAATATTGACCTGACCTGACAAATTAGAAATTTTATTTTGATTTTTTTCTAACTTCTGATTGGATGTTGCTAGCCTGCCTCTCTGATGAGGCAGGCTAGGAACATCCCACTCAGCCCCAAGATGACCCTGCCCTTAGAACCCTACCCCTAACCCTACCCCTACCCCTACCCCTACCCCTAACCGTCAGTTTATTTTATTTATTTTACTTTTTTTTCCACTTTTTTTTTACTTTTTTTCACTTTTTTTTTTACTTTTTTTTACACTTTTTTTTACTCTGCTGGGTGCCTTGATCCCTCGAGGCACCCAGCAGAGCACCTGATCACTGATGTGATCGTTTTTGTACTGAGTGCCACGATACCTCGTGGCACTCAGTACTTCCTGCCGCTACCGGAAGTGATCGCTCGGGGGAGCGATCACGGACGGACGGCGGCAGGTAAGCATATTGCAAGGATGCCTCGATGTCGAGGCATCCTTGTAATATACTCAGAGCAGCTGGAAGCGATACCGATCGCTTCCAGCGCTCTCTAGAAGTGCCGGGCACCTCTCCGGTGAAACCGGATGTGATCGCTCCCGGGGAGCGATCACATGGTGCCCCGGCACTTCTAACCGCCATTGCACGGCTGCCTGGACTCCCAGGCAGCCTGCAATGGCGTTTGAGCTGCTGGAAGCGATCCGATCGCTTCCAGCGCTCAAAAAACGGCAGGACGTACCATGTACGTCAGCGGGTCTAAGAGAGACCCGCTGCAATGACGTACATGGTACGTCCAGGGTCCTTAAGGGGTTAAGGGTGTGCACACTTATGCAACCTTATTATTTTATTTTTTCTTCCCTCCACCTAAAAGATTACATTTTTTCATTGAGTTGTACAGTTTATAGGTCACAGTAAAGGTGGAAAAAGTTCTGAAATTTCTTATCTTGGTCTCATTTTTTACATCACAGAAACCTGACATTTTAACAGGGGTGTGTAGACTTTTGCTATCCACCGTATACTGCTGTCTTTACATGTATGTATCCCTGCATTGTTTCATGTTAATGCTTCTCTATGGCCATAGTGCAATCAGTGTTCCTTAACGCCAAGCAGAACAACCCTGAAGACGTTTTCCTGCTGCTTTGGACACAAAAAAATTACACATGGGCTATTAACCACTTCGCTGCAGAGGACGCGCTCAGTGCGTCCTCCCGCAGGAAGCGTTAGCTGCGGAGGACGTGCTGAGCGCGTCCTCCCTTTGCAGACAACGATCGGCCGATCACTGTACCCCCCGGTGCGGGCTGACATCCTTGATGTCAGCCCAGCATCCGGGAGTGCCGTGGGCACCAATAGAGGTCATTGCGGCGGCGCGATGACATCTATTTCAGGCGCCCCCCCCCCCCGCGAGTGCGGAGGGAGGTGCCTGAAAGGGTGGTCCTTCAGACCTCTCTCCCTCACGATCGTCGGGGGCCAGCGATCAAAGCCAGGCACAGCCTGCCCTTCCAAATGGTGCCTGGCTTTAACCCCTTGGGTGCCAGATCACGGTTCGGCGCCGAATTGTGATCCTCTACTGGAGTTGGCCAACATCTTGCCTCCTGACGACTGGTATCATCGTGCATAGCGCAATGACGTCAGTCCTGGAGTTAACCCCTAGCTGCCAGCAATGGTGGAGATGGGGGAGGGGGGTTCCAATTAACCTCTGTAGCGCTCACTCCCGAAGGAGCCGCTGAAAATGAACCACGGGTCAGTCTCCCCGCACTAGGGAATAAATATACTCCAACACGCTGGACAGTTTTACAATTTAAAAGGTTTACTAAAAGGTTTGCAGCTCTTAAGACACGGTATATGCAGGAAGATTTACAGTACTTTCGTAACACGATAAACGCGTAGCGGTAAAAGAAACGAAAACACGAGGGCTTCGTATTTTCGGAAAAAAACCCCGACCGAGCAGAAAATTAAAAGATACGAAATTCGAGGAAAAACCCCGTAGCGAGACACAATAAAATACACAGTTCTCGTATCACGGTGAACGCGCAGCGGGAACAAAAAGAGGAAAAATGTTCGGAATGTAACTTTAACTTTGCCCCCTTGTCCCGGTTCGGAAAAGGAAAATGAGTCCTGCACAGGTTAAGTCCCAGAACATGAGGTGATATGTATTTGTGTGTGTAGGGTACCCGGGTACTTCTCAACTGGCCAGTGAGTTTACTTTAGCGATGTCTTCGACTAGTCAGTTGGGGCCCTGTGGGTTTTAGAAGGAAACAGCAGCGTACGCTCTTATTTAAACACGGCCTTGGGGCCTCTCACCCATCCAGCGCAAGCTTTAGATTCGGCTGGCCCAGGACGCCTCTCCGCTCGATGTTGCCGGGGATGCCGACCACCGGATCTGTTGTCTGGCCCTCTGTCTGTCAGCCGCGACTCATCCAGCTTACCGCCTGCTCCCCGCTTCGATCGACCGCGGTACTCCTCACTCCTGGGGTCTTCTCTCCTTCAGCTGCACTTGAATAGCCTAGAGGGTGAGGTCTGTGTCCCGCAAGCTGAGTGAGTCAATCCTGAAAACCCCCCGATCCACTCTGTCTGCGCTCCGGCCTATCTTTGGTCTCTCTCTTCACTGCGTGCATCCGCTCTCCTTGACTCCCTGGCGCGCTCTGCCTGTTCTCCACGAGGTGCAGGATGTACAGCTCTCCACAAACCCACCCACTTCCTGTTTCTTCGCAAAGCATGCATGGACATGTAGTTCAAGTGTCCAGGGTCTTTAATCGTGATAGTCTCCATCTTGTGGCCAAAAATGGGTACTGCCACAGTAAACTTTAACACATCGCTACCCTCCTATCTCCCGATCCGTGGCAGCTAGGGGTTAATGTTTGGTATCGTTCGATCGGCCAGAGTGTGGCCTTTCCAACGATACCAAACATGACCATGTAAAAAGTTCAAAATAAAACAATGTAAATAAAAGATTAAAAAAAATTTTTTTTTATTTAATGCAGCAATATTGTTCTCATTTCAATTATAACGTGAACAATGATGCTGCACTAACGATTTTTGTATGGGGTGCGTTTGTTAAAAATCGCGTGATTTCCCCCCCCCCCCACAAATTTTAACGATTCCCCAACTCACAGAAAATATAACTGCAAATGCTCGCAAGTTAAAATGTGAGAAAAAACACTTTACACGCTGTAAATTAAATTTTATTGCATTTTTTGTTATAATATATACAGACAGGACATGACATATAATAATGATATATTATGAATCTGCCGGAAAGAACAATATATAAGATGTCTGGGTCATATAATAAAATAAGGCTTCAAAACGCGTTTAAACATAATGAGCGAAACCAGTACAAATGACCTCAGCACAGAGGCGTGAAATGGCTCAGCAGTGAAAGGGTAAAGTCAACTAACGAGAGCATCAACGTTGTTACATAGGCTCTTATATTTGTGAGACAAGAAGAAACCTGACCCAGCCCAGTAATTGGTCATCATTACTCATCGTACTGTAAATGCAAAAGAGAAAGAAAAAAGAGAAAGAAAGAACAGTCATCAGAACTAGTCATCAACGCTAGCCAATCATACGCCGCTTTATAGACAAGAACTACCAGTGAACGAATCAAAAGACGAGCGAGGGGAAGTGGCGATCAATCAGAACATCCTAATGTGTGTGGGCGTGTCCACAATGTTTGTGCAATGGGAAGAGAGATAACAAAGCAGACCCGTTCTCCAGCTAATCAGATGTGCTGTGAGAAGTGCCGCCTCCCACTGACCAATCAGCGTGTTGCTCCATCGCTTTCTGTTACCGGCCGGCGGTTCTCCAGGTGCCGTCATGTTGCCGCTGGTGTCGGAGCTGTCTGTGGAGAGTGGTATCTTTTATGCCGTTCTGTTCTTCTCATGGCTCGTGTACTTGTGGGAGGCTTACCTGGCCAGCCGTCAGGTAAGCCGGAGAGGATTGATCGGTGACCATTGGGAAAGGAAGGCCTTGAGTTTCAGTGGGAGGGGCGTCATCGCCATGCAGGGTTAATCATTGAAAATATGGTGAAAATTGGCTAGTTGACACCTCTGCGTTGAGTAACGAAAGGGTTATTTAGCTGATAAAAGTTCAGGCACTTTTAAGTTTTATAGCTTGTTACTAAATGCACTTTGCCTTGGCGATTTATTAAAATGTTTCAGAGGAGCCTCTTTAGACTCATTCATTCGCCTAGAGGTGAATGGCAATAGGCATGGAGTCTTGAAATCAGGGGTCAGCATCTTTGAGCTCCCTGGTGTTTTGGAACTTGATTTCCCTTACCTGACTAGCGGCAGATCATCGTGTGTGAAGTAAGGTTGCCAGATCGGCCATGTTTTCCTGGATACATAGTACTATTTCATTCAGAGCACAGGGAGAAGTGCTGCCCTGGAACATATATAAATCATATGCTGCAGGAAGTAAATCAAGGCCGGCCACATAGAATACCATTTTGATTTCTTACCTGCAGCGTATGGATTCTACATGCTACAGAGTGGCATTTTTTTCATGCACTGCCCATCAGCATGAATAAATGTGTCCAGGAAAACCTGGCTGATCAGGCAACCCTACTGTGAAGTCGGTCTATAATATCTGTAGGGTCATGATGGCTGACCCCCTGCTCTAAGGCTGGGGTCAGACGAGCGTTTTTGAGAGTGGACGTTCCTTCCACTCTGTCCATTTGGCCACTTCGCTGAGCGCAGTTAGTGCGCTCAGCGCTGCAAGGCTCGATCCTCCTATGGAGAGTCGCGCTTTGCAGCCCTGTCGCACGCACGTTGCAGCGCTTCGACGGGAAGGCTTTCAGCACGGCCGCAGCAAATCCGCTGTTGCGTGCGCAATTCGTGCGCACGCTACAGAGTGTGGTTGGCCCTGTCGAAGTGTCACAACGCTGTGACAGACACCGGGAGCCACGTCCGTATGGACACATACCGACCCTGGCCTAAACAATAATAAATGTTGTAAGGCAGGGTTCTGCATCCTTGCCCCCTTCCACGAGTTGTTTTGGAACTAGATCTCCCACATAGTGCGCTCATCTGACCCTGGTCTTAAGCACACTGTCATCGCATTCAGCTGCCATCTCTTATCCTGATATCACTATAGCCATATTTATTTATAAAGGATTTTACCAGGAAGGATACATTGAGATTTCTCTCGTTTTCAAGTATGTCCTGGGTGCAGCGACATTAAATTGTTACAGAAATACTGTCATGGCGTCCCACTCACCGGCATGTGGGGTGTGCGGCTGGGAGCAGGTCTCCAGTGTGGACACGGTCAGGGGCGGCATATGTTACCTCAGCTAGTGGTTCCTGGTCCTTGGATGGTGCCGCGGTGGCTCTCGGTGTTGTGGGGAGGGGGTCCAGGCTGCCTTGCAGGCTGGGAGGCGGCGGCGTATCCTGGCGTCCATCGGCATGGTCGATGAGCCGCACGGTGTGTGCATGGCTGCGCGCTCGATCAGAGATGATGCACTATGTTGCCCAAAGTATTCGCTCACACATCCAAATAATCAGAATCAGGTGTTCCAATCACTTCCATGGCCACAGGTATATAAAATCAAGCACCTAGGCATGCAGACTGCTTTTACAAACATTTGTGAAAGAATGGGTCGCTCTCAGGAGCTCAGTGAATTCCAACGTGGCACTGTGATAGGACGCCACCTGTTCAAAAAATCCAGTCGTGAAATTCCCTCGCTCCTAAATAGGGCTGTGCAATATTGACAAAATAATCATATTGCGATTTCTTGAATGAATATTGCGATTGCGATTTTATTTGCGATTTAGCCAATTGTTTTTGCCTTTTCAAACATGCTACATACATTCTAAATGTATTCAGTATTCAGCACATGGATACTGCCCCAGCACATGGATATACTGCCCCAGCACGTGGAAATACTGCCCCAGCACGTGGAAATACTGCCCCAGCACGTGGAAATACTGCCCCAGCACGTGGATATACTGCCCCAGCACGTGGATATACTGCCCCAGCACGTGGATATACTGCCCCAGCACGTGGATATACTGCCCCAGCACGTGGATATACTGCGCCGCAGCTCACCTCTGTACGCCGCTGTGTTCTGTGCGCCGCGCCGCGTGTTCGGCTCCCTGTTAACTTCCGGCAGGACATGGAGCTTGGGCGCTCGCCTGGGGGAACCATGTGACGAGTTGCGAGAACGCGGCTCGTCACGTGGTTCCCCCTGCGAGCGCTCAAAGCACCATGCCGCCGCCGGAAGTTAACAGCCGAAAATCGCAGCCTTATGCGATTTAGAAATCGCAGGGTCGGAAATCGCGATTCGATTGCGATTGCAATTAATTGCACAGCCCTACTCCTAAATATTCCAGTCAACTGTCAGCTGTATTATAAGAATGGGAAGTGTTTGGGAACGACAGCAACTCGGCTACGAAGTGGTAGGCCACGTAAACTGACGGAGCGGGGTCAGCGGATACTGAGGCGCATAGTGCGAAGAGGTCGCCAACTTTCTGCAGAGTCAATCGCTACAGACCTCCAAACTTCATGTGGCCTTCAGATTAGCTCAAGAACAATGCGCAGAGAGCTTTATGGAATGGGTTTCCATGGCCGAGCAGCTGCATCCAAGCCATACATCACCAAGTGAATTGCAAAGCGTCAGATGCAGTGGTGTAAAGCATGCCGCCACTGGAATCTAGAGCAGTGGTGATGCGTTCTCTGAAGTGACGAATCGTGCTTCTCCATCTGGCAATCTGATGGACGAGTCTGGGTTTGGCGGTTGTCAGCAGAACGGTACTTGTCTGACGGCATTGTGCCAAGTGTAAAGTTTGGTGGAGGGGGGATTATGGTGTGGGGTTATTTTTCAGGAGCTGGGCTTGGCCCCTTAGTTCCAGTGAAAGGAACTCTGAATGCTTCAGCATACCAAGACATTTTGGACAATTCCATGCTCCCAACTTTTGTGGTAACCGTTTGAAGCTGGCCCCTTCCTCTTCCAACATGACTGTGCATTAATGCACAAAGCAAGGTCCATAAAGACATGGATGACAGAGTCTGGTGTGGATGAACTTGACTGGCCTGCACAGAGTCCTGACCTCAACACGTTAGAACACCTTTGGGATGAATTAGAGCGGAGACTGAGAGCCAGACCTTCTCGTCCAACATCAGTGTGTGACCTCACAAATGAGCTTCTGGAAGAATGGTCAAAAAATTCCCATAAACACACTCCTAAACCTCGTGGACAGCCTTCACAGAAGAGTTGAAGCTGTTATAGCTGCAAAGGGTGGACCGACGTCATATTGAACCCTATGGATTAGGAATGGGATGTCACTTAAATTCATATGCGAGTCAAGGCAGGTGAGCGAATACTTTTGGCAATATAGTGTATTTAAAGGGACATACATGAATGAGTCTGAGTGCCAATATCAGGCACCTGACAGCAATGGGTGTTCCCACTTGCGCAAAAAGAGTATAAAAGTTCAGTTAGCCTCTGGATTTATTGCTGGATAGTTGTTTGGTTCTCTCTTGTTACTAGTGTTGGATCCTCATTGATTGATATCGTATCTTCCTTATTGCCCACCACGGTTCCTGTGGTTCCGACCTGTTATATCCTTAACCTTGTTTGTATTTGAGATGCTACCATTGCTCTGCATCGTGAGGCCCTGTGTTCCGGTATCGGTGCCTGGCATCCCGTGACAAATACAAAGTAATGCAAGAGATTAAAAATATATTTGTGCCTTTTTTTTTTTTTTTTTAACAGAAAATAAATATATTCACTGTTTACAGGTGCATTCTGTATTGAGGTATGTTAAGGCTGGGGGTCAGACGAATGCAGTGCAAACGCGCGTGCAGCCGCACTTTATCACGGCCGTAGTAGCAGCAAATGACGGGCAATATACGAAGTATGGCCGCACAAAAGTTCAGCCGGGCAACACAAGTGGAAAACTAACGCAATTGTTCGAGAACGTGATACCGCTAGTAATGACGTACAGAGTGCGCTGCGTCCGCTAGCGGCATGTGTGCGTGATTAGGAGACGTCAGACGCTGCTAATGTCCGGCCAACATAACCTCCAGACGCAAAAAGTGTTTTATTGATGATCCGTACAAAATCACGGATGAAAATGTGCATAGTATGACCGCTATCGCGTATTCCGTGGAAAAATACATCCATTTGTTCGAACAAACTTTTTCACGGACGATGGGAAAAATGCATTCGTCTGACCCTAGCCTAATAGGGAGCTCTTAAGTGACTTTAGACTGGGGGGAACATTTGATGGCGTCTGGGAGGTTATTCCATGATTGTGGTACTCATCGAGACACTTTATTTTTGTATTGTGGTATTGCAAGTAAGGTGCAGGTCCTGAATCGGAGGTTATATTGAGGGAACTGCTAGGGGAAGCGGCCTATTCAGGTAGGGTGGTAGCTTCCCAGAAATGCTCTTAAACACCAAGTTGGAAAGGTGAGGGGTGCGTCTAGATTCCAGCGATGGCCAGTTTAGCTCTTTAAACATGTCACAATGGTGGGTAATGTAGTTACATTGTAGCACAAAGCGGCAGAATAAGTTATACAATGTAGTAATTTTATGAAGGTGCGTTTGCGGGGCAGCTGCATACACTACATCTCCATATTCAAAAGCTGGCATAAGCATTTGCTGTACAATCTTTCTTACCGCGGGGCTCAGGCAGGATTTGTTTCTGTACAGGGCACCTAGTTTGGGGTAGAGGAGAGTTTTTCAATGTGGGGGCCAAAGGATAGATTTGGGTTTAACCACATACCTAGATATTTGAGAGAAGTGACTGGTCAGCGTGCTATTTGATCTTGTCCCCACACATAGATGGGGTGTTTTGTAATTTATGTAGTTTAGGTGCGGTTCCAAAGAGCATTGTAACAGTTTTGTCAGTATTTAGAAAAGGTTTGTTGTTATCTTTGATCCACTTTTCTACCTCTGTGAATTGTTCTTGCAGCACGGCTTCCAGCTGTGGGAGATTTGGTTTGCTGGTATAGATTAGTGTCGTCTGCATACATATGTACAGTTGAGACTTTGCAGACATTGGGCAGATCAATTGTGACTAGCAGGGGGCCGAGTATTGAGCCTTGGGGTACACCGCAGGTGACTGGGAGGGGGAGGGAGGAGCTGCCAGAAATGGACACATATTGCGACCGATCAGACACATATGATTGAAACCAGGTTAGCGTGCGATCACCAATACCAGAGTTTTTAAGTTTTTGTAATAGGATGCCATGGTCTACTGCAGTGTTTCCCAAACCTGTCGTCAGGACCCTCCACCAGGCCAGATTTTGCAGATCACCTTGGGGAAATACAGACTGAATCCTGCAATCACTGAGCAGCAAATCATATCACCTGAGCTTCAGATATCTGGAAAACCTGGCGAGGCGGAGGGTCCTGAGGACACGTTTGGGAAATACTGTGTCAAAGGCCTTGGCAAAATCAAGGAAGATGGCTCCAGTTAGCTTTCCTTGTTCCATGCCAGCCTGGATATCCGTACAAACGTTTATCTAAACATTCACTCTTCCACTTACTGTTGAATACTGTATAAGGTAAATCACAGCAGTAAAGTAAAATTTCACACAGATTGTGGTAAATGTTGCATCATGGGGGGGAAAATCCACAAAATCGAAACCGGAGATAAAAAGCCTTACTAGTTTCACTTTTTACATGCGATTATTTCAACGAAAAAAAAAATCGTCAGCATGTGTTTTTTATAAGATGTTTTTGTTTTGTAATGCACACTTGTCTAAGTGGTGGTGTCAGTTTTAAAGAACAAATTTTATTTCTTACACTAACAATGACCACATAGTTAAAAAGTCATGCAATAACGGTCATAGCTATGTCCATATGTAATCTAGGGTGACTTACTCTATTTATATCTAATCTAGAAAGGATGTGCTTTTCTATAGTGAGACAAAAAATATTTTCACTTTTTTATATTTTATGTAAAAGAAACCCACCAGACCTGCACATACCGGTGTTCTGCACTTAAACTTGATGAGCATAAAGGGGTCAGAATTGGCACAGCACGTGGGTGTGAAACTGCACTGAAGGGGTTAACAAAATGCCTTTTGTAAGCAGAAGTAGTGCTACAAATTTGGAAAGTGGGTTCCAGGCCACTTGCTGGATTTCCTCATGCTACGAGGCTCAGAAGTTCAGGCAAACATGATTGTCCAAACCTGGTGCATGCACAACCCCTAATCAAGCCTCTTCTAAGCCAGGGAAATAAATTCCTTAACCCTTTCACTAACAAAATTGTGTGTATCATGATTGGTGCGCTGTTTGACATGTCTGTGTTGACATCACCGCTGAAGGCTTTACACCTACAGGGTTATTCAGAGAGAGGTGAAAACCAGGAGAATGACTGGAGAAATAAAAATTCTAGGTCAAAATGGCCAAACCAGGAAAATACTCCCATTTATTTCACTTTCCAAATAGGCTATTTGGTTGAGATTGTTCTCTTCTCCTGCCAGCTCTCCTGGTTTTCACCTTTCTCTGAATAACCCTGATAGTGTCGGTAAGTACCGGTGCAATATCTCATGAAGCGATGAGAAATTGCAATGATCTTGAAGACCAATATGCTAATAGTCCCTTCATGGAATGTCATCAATGAAATAATGGTGGTTAGTGAATAACCCCCTTATTTGAAAACTTCACCGCTGCTCTCTATTCCCTTTTTCACTGTGACTTTTCCAGTTGGATGGCAACTGACATTCCCATTAAGGCTGGCGGCACACGAGCGCATTTGGTGCTTGTGTGTGCCTGCACTTCCCTGCGTCCATGCTGTTTTTTGACAGGAAGGGCCAACCACCGGACGTGAAAAATCCCTCCCCGTCAAAAAGCTAAACAGACGCTGACAGGGATACCAGCTGGGATACCACTCTCACGGACGTTCCTTCCTTTCTCTAAGGTGGGCTTGACAAATTTGGATCAAACAGTGAGAACGTGAGCCTACAGCATATTTTTGGGCAAAGCTTTGCCTCTCAGAGTATTGCAGAAATTGCAGCCAATAGTTGCCTAGCTCCCGGATTTGCACCGCTCCGCTTTAAGTTTTAATTTAAAAATAAAAATGCCCCTTTTTCAAATCACTTAGAATGTTCTCTCATGTATGTAATTTTTTAATTTTTTTTTTACTTTTCTGCAGTGTCTTTTAGCTTTGGGACATTTGTTGTTTCCACATGACTTGTCTCCATGAAAGCAAAAGGGCAAGGCCATCACTTCTAGGTGCCAGTTTGTCATTTTCAATTAGAAATGGGATTTCAGTTACTGTTGCTTGCTTCATCAACATACATTGACTAGAGGGGGGGCGCAAACACTTTGCATTCCAAATAGTGAGTTCATCATAGTGGGGGTGGAGAGCGTTGCACACTCACCTACATTGGCCCCGAGTCCTCCAGCGGTGACAGTCCTCCTGCATCCAGTGTCCTCTCTCTGTGTCGGTTGCTGGGCTGACCCAGGGTCAAAGGCTTCCGTGACGTCATACCGGTGACCAACGGAGAGAGGACATTGGATGCAGGAGGACTGCCACCGCTGGAGGACACAGGGCCGATGTAGATGAGTGTGCAACGCTCTCCACCCCACCCAACAAAATCCGTCACATGGGCCTGGAGGCCTGCCCGAGCCCCCTGCTCGGTCAGCCTTCAGACTCGGACGAGCCCCCTGCTTGGCTGGGCCTCCGAGCCGGGGTCTCACCTGAGCCTGGAGGCAGGCAACTCGCCAGCCTCCAAGCTCAGGCGAGCCCCAGGCTCGGCTGGGCCTCTAGGCCCAGGCCAAGCCGGTGGCTCCCCTGAGCTTGGAAGACGGCCAAGCAGGCCCTATTTTGAAAGTAAAATTTTCGGCTTTTTTATATATCCGGCTGAATTTTCAATTTCGGCCGATAATTTCGGTGCATCCCTGTATATATATTGCCCCCCAGCTCACCCTCCCATGCTGCCAGGCTCATCCGACGTCTTCTTCCTTCAAGCGGCCGTCGGCAGAGGTTGTAGCCCGGCCGCTTGTTGGGAGCCACGCACAGCCGCGGTCTCGCGAGATTCCGGAGTTCACGAGATCACGGTTGGTGGATCCCAACGAGAGTGGGTGGACAATCTCCTTCGTTTTGGCAGGTATGTATAAGGGTGTTAGAACATTGTCACTCAGTGTAGTACAGTGGAGGAGCATTTGGGTTATTGTATCCAGAGGCAGTTTGTGTGGAAGATACTCTTATTTGTAAATTATTACAGTGCCCATTGATATATATGTTAGGGGTAAAGCCCGAAGTGCGGTTAATCCTAGTATTACCCGGGTAATCCTGACATTACCCAAAACCTCCGGGTAAAGCTGCAAAAAATGAAAATTTCGGACTTTACCCGGGTAATTTTAGGACTAACCAACCGCCCTTGGGTAACAGTCCGGAAGAGCTGAAAAATTCGCACTTTACCCGGATAATGTGCAAGTCTGAAGCTTCACCTGGGTAATCTGAGGACTATCCACAGCTTCACCCGGGTAATCTGCAGAGCATCCAGCCCCGCTTGGGTAAAAGTGAATTTTGATATTACCAATAAAAATGGCAAAGGACAAACCTTAAAATGTATTTCAGATATATTGAATATACAGAGTGACAGGATATCTTTCTTATATGAATGTGAAAGAGTTACATGATCTTTATGATGTGCCATATGTGCTTTTATATCATTTATAAAACACAATAACCATCAGGTTACTCTTTTATATAATATCTTTATCTTCATAAATTAAATTTCAGACCATTAACGCACAGAGTTACACGACAGTTATTTAGTGTGGTTTATGACTGGATTCAATTTCATAACAAAATAATACAATTGAGTTTTTTTATCGGTCAGATGACAGTTTGCAGATTTATCCGGGTAATCCTTAGATTTCAGTCAACTGTAACCTGCTAAAAACCCAAGAAAAGCGCAGTACCCAGAAGTGTTTGGATACTTTGCAGATTACCCGGATAAAGTCTGATGTTTCGCTGCACATCACACTTTATCCAACAACACTAGGGTAATGTGCGAATTACACGCTTAAAACACAGAAGAAAAGCAGGGTACCCAGAGGCCTCTGGATACTTTGCAGATTACCCGGTTAAAGTACGAAATTTAATTTCACTTCGGACTTTTGCTAATGCCGCCTGGGTAATGTCAGGATTACCCGGGTAATCCTAGGATTAACTGCACTTCGGGCTTTAACCGTAATATATATATTTGTCCGTGCACCCAATATTGTGTTGTTGGGAAGGGGGCGGGGTGTCACACTTTCAGTTATTAAAGATTGGAGATGCGGTGTTAGGATGCTTTTTTTTTTTTTTTTTTTTTTTTTCCCCTGGTTCCCACTTTTGCAATGTCGTTTTGACTTCTTATTGGCCTGTTTGTGGCTGTAAGTGGACCTTTTTACATGCTTAATTTTTCAGACTTTCAGCTGCGTGTTCAGGGAGATATATGTATCGGCTGATTGCAGACCTTAATCTACTTGATTTATAGTTTAAAATCTTCTGGGACTGTGTGTAAATATTGTTAGATAGCGTGTGATTACCAATTCATTTGTTTAAACGCACGTTGCTGTTCTATAATTGCCTTATTCCCTGTTGTCCGTACCTGTTCACCATGCTTCTTTTAGTTCTTTCCCTAGCACCCATTAATTGTAAACCATTTATTATGGTTATTATTTTTTTTCTTTTACTACGGAAGCATGTATTATTTTTTTTCTCCCTCTTAGCTCTTCAGGGGATAATAAGGCACCTCTTCTTCTCTTCTCTTTTCTCTTTTCAGAGGAATACTTATCGGACCACAACACATGTGCCTGCAGAACTTGGACACATAATGGATCCTGAAACGTTTGAAAAATCTCGACTCTACCAGTTGGACAAAAGCACCTTCAGCTTTTGGTCAGGATTGTACTCTGAGGCAGAAGGCACTGTATGTTACACTACCTACTCTCACTTTATTCGTTTTAGATGAGCTATGTGATAAAGGAATAGATATAATGTAACCCATTGTAATAATAGCCAAAAGTGGTGGTGTTGCGGTTTAGCGTGAAGTATATATTCTACACATATATACTGAATTCAGAGCACTGTACCCAAACACACTTAAAGACTAAGGCTGGGGTCAGACGAGCGCACTGACTGCGCACAGTAACGGACGTACTTTTTAACTGAGATTGTAGTTACATTGTATCCGTTAATTTTGACTGATGTTGAGAAAAATAAAAACTGTATGCAGTTGTTTCTCTACGTCCATCTAGCCTTTTCACGGTGATGCCATTTTGGCATCCGTTGCAACATGCGTTGCTTGTGCGTGAAAAAGTGCGCACGTCCTTCGTGTGTTGTTCTCTATTAAAACCTTTGAAAAACAACGGACAGCAAACAGTGCGGTCAGACAGACGCAAAAAGTGCACTCGTCTGACGTGGGCCTAAACGGACACTACTGAAAAAGTAGAGTGTCCCTTTTTTCCTTTTAAATAATTTTGCCCCATTTTACTCCCCTTTTGTCCCTGGCGCCTGTGCAGAAAGATGGATCAGATCGGAGCGCGTGCTAGCGCAATTGGTCTCAGAGAGTGAATCCCTAGTAACAGACAGCTGGGAAATTCTAATTCCGTGCCTGCTTGTGACGCTGTTTGGGGTGGTGCAAACTTATCCACCTCACCCAGCGGTTTAGGCGAGAGAAAGGGGGGCACTCCTCACATTGTGACCATTTTTAAAAAATATAAAGTGGTCAGGGTGTGTAGAGTGGTCCTTTTTAACCCCTTCCTGACCGCTGACGTACATAGTATGTCCTGTGGGGAAACCCCCATGCCGTACATAGTACGCGATCCTCAAGGTCTCCTAACCTCCCTCCCTATACTCCACTCTCTGTCCGGGCTCCTGTGGCAGGCTGGAAGTCTGCCCCGCCTTTTCAGGGGGCCCAGCAGTCGCGATGATGTCGTCCGCGTGCATGATGACGTAATCGCCAGGGCCCTCCGCCCCCCCGGTGCCTGGAATGAAAAATTTGAAAGAGGGGGCGGGCCCTTTGGAGTCCTCTCCCTCCCAAACTGCTCCACGTACAAAAAAAGTGCCACTGGAAAGGGGAGAGCCTCGGCACCGAATCGCGATTCAAACCTGGAAGTGGCTGACACCTCCAGGTCACCCCCCAACCGCTGACATCACCATATCTGCGATGCCATCAGTGGGCCAGTTAACCCATAACTGCCAAGTGGAGATAAGGGGATCCTTTGATCATGGCCTTTCCAACGACACCAAACATGAGTAGGTTTGGTGTAAGTAAAAAAAACAAAACACTTAATATTTTAATAATATAGTGTTTTTTGGGGTTTTTTTGTAGTAAATTATACGATATGATGGAAATAATAGTATCTTTTAGAAAGTCCTTGTAATGGTGGGAAAACCAGTATATAATGTGTGGGTTCCATAAACGAGTAAGAGGAAAATTAGACCTAAACACAAATGGCGCATAAACGTAAAAACGGCAGCGGGCACGTTCGGACGGACTTTTGTAAAACTGCGTGGTCACTAAGTGGTTAAACAACTGAGGGAGTAAAAAAAAAAAAAGATAATTGTTTAGTTACAAAATATGATTATACATTGACTTTGTGGCAGGATAATGCAATTTACCCACTTATTTGGGACAGACACAAACCCCCACGGCTGTTTTCCGTTTAAAAAGGCCCTGCAATGAGAAACCTGTAAACCACGTGACAGGTGCAGGAGTGCAAAATTCCGTGAGATCATTGGTGTCTTATCGCAACACTCAACCAGAAAATGCATGCTTCATAACGGTTCTGTTGAGACCATTAAACACAACAATGTGTATAATGTATGTGACGTATGAACTGTTATTATCTAAGATGTATTCTCAGGAGATGTATGTATGCATAATTTTTTGAGAATGAATTTACAGGAGTATCGACAAACAGAAGATAAAGTTCTCATTTCAACAAATTTACTTGGCAAACCTATTTAAAATACATACACTTTTGCACTCGAGGAGATGCGGTCAACATAGACCATAGACGGCACCTGGTGCTACTCCCAATAAATAACCTTTTTTTTCCCCCATCATGATAGCATTCGGTTTCTTTTGTTATGATTACATTTGAAACTTGTGTCCGCATAGTCAGATACTGTTAATGCCATGTACATTTACAAATTTTCATGCCATACTATTTAACTATGACATCCAGCTCAATTCTATATGACCATGTACAAATGAGAGATGTTTTTTTTTTTGTTTTTTTTTTTTTTGCAGTATAAAATTTTTATTAGGCAGAAAATAACAGATACATTCGTGAAAAGGAATAGGCAAATATCAAGTACAAAAGTTCAACGTGTGTAGAAAAAGTTCAGAAGTGGTACAAAAGGTATAAAGCGAACCACATTTCTCTAGAAAGTAGCGTGTAGTTTGGTGGAACAAAAATTGAAGTCGAAACAGTGTTTTTATAATAATCCGTTTCCACCTGTTGCTATTACAGAGTCTGAGGGGATGTGATCGAGCCCGTCAACTAAGGCCACATCAATCTCAATTAATAATGCCATAGAACAAAGAAAGACAGAAACTTAGAATTAGAGTATAGCATATAGAAAGAAGGACAGGAGAGATAGGAGAAGAAGCGAAGAGGGTGAGTGAAAGGGGGAGAGGGGGAAAAAAAAATAGTGGGGAGGGGGGGTGGATCAGAACCTTCCGGGCCTTGGCTGCTCACAGGGTACAGAGGGCATCGGCTCCATGCCCGACGGCACAGCCTCCCACTTTATAGGTGAACTGTGATATGATAAAGGCCTACTCCGTAGGGGGTGATGGTGGAGGTCTCATTCCGCCGGAGACAAAGCCGTCCCAGTAGAACCATAGGCGCGTAAATTCAGCAATTTGATCTTTTTCTAATGCCACCAGACGGTCTACGGCACGTAGCGATTCAACTCTCTCAATCCAGGCGCGCCGGGACGGGATCGTAGTAGAGCCCCCAAAACAACGGGATCAGAAGCTTAGCTACCATTATAAGTCTCATTGCCACAGATCTGCGCATAGCCGATAGTGGAGCCTGGAACTGCAGAAGGAGATAGGTGGTTGGGGTAAATTGAACCTCCAACCCAGTTTCCAGAAGGGAAAAAGCATAGTACACTCCCACCACATATGGAGAGAAGTACCCGTTGCCGAAGCGCACCTCCAGCAATTGGGATCTTTCTGAGGCAGCACTCGATGCAACCGGTCGGGAGTCCAGTACCAGAAGGAAATGACTTTATACGCATTCTCAGCACATCGCAGAGCTGGTGAACTTTTGTGTGTCAGGGAATAGGTCATGGGCCAAGCTTCGTCTCCATTTGGCATTTCCAGGAGCCTCTGCCATTTATCCTGGAAAGGAGGAGGCTCTACGGTAGAGGTCAACAGTAAATTATAGAAAATTGAGATACTCCGAGATAATGGAAGGCCTAATCTGAAAAACTTCTCAAACGGTGTAAGGGGATGCTTGAGGCTGAAGCCTGCCTTCAAAGATGTGAGAAAAGGGGCGTGGTTTGGCTCAAAACCAAGATGGCCGCATGCTGAGCTAGCTCGTCGGTCCCCTCCGGCTTCAAAGCACATAAAATGGCGTACGGGCCATGGTGGAGGACTTTCGTGTGAGCTTCCAGACGGAGTTGCAAGAGGTGCGTACTGATATAGGAGAGCTCCGCACACGCACTTCGGAACTCGAGAGGATAATCTCCCGCCACAACTGCCGGCTCCCCTTGAGGAAGACCTTGCGGACATGAAACGACGCTTGGACGATCTAGACAATAGGGGCCGTCGTCACAATATGCGTATCAGAGGGCTCCCTGAGACGGTACCCATAGAGGAATTAAGAGACTGTGTGCAAGCGATATTGGTCCGCCTGCTGGGCGATTCGGAGGTCTCCACTGTCCCTCTGGACCGATGCCACCGAGCCCTGAGGGCCCCCCCACCCGCAGGTACACCACCACGGGACGTGATATGCAGGGTCACCTGCTATACTCTCAAGGATCGCCTAATGAACATAGCCCGAATGCGCAGGGAGTGGGATATAGAAGGCTTCCGACTAGAATTTTATCAGGATCTATCCCCACTTACGCTGGCAGCTCGGCGGGCCCGGAGACCGGTCACTCAACTACTACAACGACACCGCATAGCCTATCGCTGGGGATTCCCATTCTCCCTCCAGGTGCGACCAGATGGGATCCTAACGACGATCCGTAGACCGAAAGATGTACCGGATTTTCTGGCCTGCCTCACACTCCCCCCCCCCCCCCCCCACCACCACTGTCACGAACTGGGAGGCTGGGGGTCTGCTGGAGCGCCCAGCAAGACCGAGGGCTCCAGTACAACGCTCCCCCCGGCGTAACCGGCCGCACCACAGCGACCAGCCCCGCTCACCGCCTCAGGCGGTTTAAAACATGTGACCTCATATTGTACGAAATACACCCTCTTTCTTTGACGTGCCCGCGGCATCCCATGCAGAGCCGACTGGGAGGCCGAGTGGACATGCAGCTCTAACTTTGCCCGTATGGCGCACGCATTCGGATAAGGATACACTGGACAGAGACATAAGAAGGGAGCGACTGGCTCGACCCGCTATGTGAAGATGCGTAGGTGTGGGAGAGGGCGACGCATACACAGTGGTCACACGGGGCTCCGTGGGACGCTGTGACCATGGCTGCGGTCCGAGCCCGCCTTGAGATGGACGGAGCTTCAACTACGGACACGCATGGGGACAAACTGAGCTGTGGTTGCTTGCGGGTTCGGGGAGGGGGGGGCGGGACAAGGGGATAAACTCCCTGCTCCTCGGTCGATGCGGAGGGAGATGGGAGAAGAGGGAGGTCCTGGGGAAGAGAGGGGGGCTGGAGGTGATGGATGGGGCACGAGTTGGATTTGGGGAGAGTAAATAACGCGATGGAAAATTGAGGTCTATTCCGGGGCCTGGGGCAGAGAGGGATTATAAAGCGATGTCAGAAGGGGAAATAACGAAGGGGATGATACTTCCAGTCACGAGGGGAGGGTGGGGGGGAGCGGGAGGGAGAGGGAGGGTGGACTGGAGGGAGAGAGGGAGAGGAGGGGGAATTTACAGAAAGGGGGGACACGGGAACAAAATACCCACCAAAAAAAGAAAAATGCAACAAAAGGGGAAGAGGGTAAGAGGGGGGGGGGAGAGAAAGAAGGGGGGGAGGAAAATTCTTGGTAGCTATACGGGGAATCTTTAATTGTGCTGACTGCGGGTGGGGGGCTTTATGACTCTAAATAGCAGATGAAGAAGTGACCACCATCTCTCTGTAACTGGAGGGAATTGTAATTGATTATGCCCCACTGATATTCCTGGAAGGCGTTTGTAGATTCTGTGTTTGTGATATCTAGGAGACAACGCCTGCACGACCTCCGATCAGATATGTCTATGACTCGCAAAGGGGGGGGGGATGTGGGATGGGTTTTACTGTTTGTGAAAATCAAACTCCGTACCTGGGTCGTTATCTTCAGGTTACTGGAGGGGACCGCCGTTGAATATTGTTTGTTGAATTTTTGTAAATACGTTTTGCTTGGTTCGCCGCTTGGTTAGGCCACTACATTTCCCCCACGAGTCTTTTCTGGACGTCCTTGCACTACTCCTCTGTGGAGACATAATACCCGCTCCACTGTAACGGACGGGCACTCTCCCGTTGGATTGACGTCTTTGACTTAGGTTTTTCCTCTCACACTTGAGTTGTAGCAACAAGTTTTTCACCCCCCCTTTTTTTTTTTCTTCTCTTCTCCTTTTCGCTCTCTCTCTCTTTTTCTCTTTCTCTCTTCCTCTCTTTCTTTCCTTTGTCTCTCCTCCTCTCCTTCTCTCGTCTCTTCCTTTCTAGGTCTCTCCTCCTTTTCCCTCTTAGTGTCTCGGGGCGGGGCTGATGGCGGGGAGGGTGGACCGCACTTCAAGGTTCTGTAAGGACTCACTCCGAGTCATGTCATTAAACGCACGGGGACTGAACGTCCCGGAGAAACGTAACCGTCTCCTTCGAGACCTACACCGAGAGAAATGCACAGTTGCGTTCTTGCAGGAAACACCTTTTAGGACGGGCTCTCACCCGGTCCTACGTGATTCTCATTATCAAGAGGCATATCATGACACTGCCCATGAGGGGAAGGTGCGAGGGGCGTCGATCCTGCTCTCCAGGAACCTCCCTTTTGTATGGCAGGACACATTGGGCATGGGGGACGGTAGAGGGGTGTTTCTGAAGGGCACGATTGCAGGTGCTAAATACACGTTTGCCTCGCTCTATCTCCCTAATTCTGGACAGCATTTATATTTTTCCAAGCTTGCACGTAAACTGGCCGCATTCGCAGAAGGGACCTTGATCTTGGGGGGAGATTTCAATGTAGCACTATCTCCGACGGAAGACTCGTCAGTGGGCCATACTAGGGTCCCTCTCCATATCTTGAGATCCATGCGAAGAACGTTGCATGACCTACAGCTGGTGGACGCCTGGCGTCTACTACATCCGACCGAACGGGATTACAGTTTCTACTCAGAGGTGCACTCCACGTATTCCCGCTTGGATTATGTCTTTGTGTCTCATTTTGCTCTGGATGACCTTCTCTCTGCTTCCATCCAAAGCAGAACTTGGTCGGATCACGCGCCGGTCTACGTTTTACTTCGATCGGCACATAGTCGTCCACGACGCTTTAATTGGCGACTTAATGTCTCCCTGCTCCAGGATCAGATACTGAAGGAAGAGGTGGCGGAGTCTTTACGTGTTTATTTTGTGGAGAACGACACTGAGGGGATATCACCCCACACACTGTGGGAGGCACACAAGGCCACAATCCGTGGCCATCTGATAGGGATCGCTACTCGCAAGAAAAAGGAGCGGTTAGCGGAGACGCAGGAGCTGCTTGCTGGGATTCGGGAGCTAGAGCGTCGGCATGTCGGGACGGGGGACGAGGAGATCCTGGGTCTTTTACAGAAACAGCGCGTTTGGCGGAACTTGCTCACTCACAAATCCATCGGGCTGTTCTTTATTCTCGGTGCTTCTTTGCATATCATGAAAACAATCCGGGCCGTCTTTTAGCCCGAATGCTCAGAGACATGCGTTAGCTTGGGTCCCTAAAATCCGCACGCCAGGAGGGACATTAGCGCAGACACCTGACGCAATTGTTAACGCTTTCAGAGACTATTACTCGAACTTATACTCATGTACGCCAGACCCCACACCGGAGCTAGACCAAAACATCCTTACATACTTGTCTGCAAAGATTCACAGACGGTTGACTGGACCAGAACGCGTCTCTCTGAATGAACCCATATCGGTAGCGGAACTACATCTTGCACTGAAGCGGCAGAAAAATGGGAAAGCACCGGGTCCAGATGGCTTACCGACCGAGTATTATAAGCGCTTCTCTTCGGTCCTATTGCCTCCGCTGGTGGCCTCGCTTAATGCACTTCAGGATGGCTCATCTTTACACACTCAGTCGCAACTAGCAACCATAACTGTCATACCGAAGGAAGGGAAGGACCCGGAGCTCTGTTCGAGCTACCGCCCGATATCACTCCTTAACTGTGACCTGAAACTCTTCTCTTCGGTGTCAGCGATGCGACTATAACCTTTTGTTGCGTTGCTGGTAAGGAGGGACCAAGTTGGATTCGTTCCCCAGAGGGAAGCTAGGGATGGCACCATACGTGCACTGAATATCATCCACATTGCACAAAGATCGGACCGACCGGTTTTACTGCTATCCACGGACGCCGAAAAGGCGTTCGACCGGGTGGCATGACCGTTCCTCTTCGCGACGCTTAACGGAATGGGGCTGTCGGGAACTTTTAAGTGGATAAAGGCACTATACTCAGCGCCATTTGCGGCGGTGAAAGTAAATGGTGCACTCTCTCAGCCTTTTGCCATAAGAAATGGTACTAGGCAGGGCTGCCCTTTGTCCCCGCTCCTGTTCGCGCTATCCCTGGAGCCTTTCCTTGAATCTATAAGATTAAATCCTGACATTATGGGTGTGATGGGCCACTCTGTAGACCACAAAGTTGCAGCATATGCAGATAATATGCTCTTCTTCGTGTCCTCCCCCTCGGTGTCGCTTCCGGCAATTGCTGAGGAGTTCCGCCAATATGGAGCCCTGGCAAACCTAAACATAAACATGACGAAGTCGGAGATTCTCAATGTCACCGTAACTGCAAGTGAGAAGCGTAGACTGCAGGACTCCTTCACATTCCGTTGGTGCACGGGAGCGATGATATATCTGGGGATTAAGCTCCCAACCAGATTGGATACGCTGTTTGAAGATAACTTCCCACCTCTGTGGAAAGTCATAGCGGATGATCTTCTTACATGGTCTAAATTGAATCTCTCGGTTTGGGAAGATTAGTGTCTTGAAGATGAACGTACTCCCACGTCTCTTGTACCTCTTCCAGACTGTCCCGGTGCGGGTACTGGCCCCCTTCTTTGCCACTCTCAAGACAGCTTTCCTGAGGTTTGTGTGGAGCGCTTCCCGACCACGGGTCAGATGGAGTATCTTAACCCGACCAAAACTAGGAGGAGGAGTGGCGATACCAGACATGCACAAATACTATCTTGCAGCACATTTACGGTGCATTATTGAATGGTCAATGGGAGGTAGAGGGGCGTTGTGGTTGGATGTGGAAGATGCGCTGACAGAGGTACGACTGTGGTCTCTGCCGTGGATCGCTAGACTAGACAGACCCCGCGAGGTAATGGCACACACGCTGATTGCTGCTACACTGCGGGTATGGGACACGGCCAAGTCTAAGCATAACCTATCCACGTTCCCGTCGCCCTTGATCCCACTAGCTGCTAACCCGGTGTTCGGGACGACATTGACTCGATCTTTCACTGCCAGACTGCCGACACCAGGAAGACCACGGGCACATAACTGTATACTGGATACGACACTTATATCGCCCTGGAGCCGGACCCCGGGGGCCTCACCTCCGACATTCCTGGAGCAATTCAATTTCGCCCAGATACTACATTATTTATGCTCCTTGCCGGGGAGACACCGCCTTCTGCGAGACCTCACACCTTTTGAGGCTCTTTGTGTCTCTTCTACGGCGCTGTGCCACTCTATCTCCGCCCTTTACAAGATGTTGATTAGCCCATCTTCCCTGGACCCGCCACCTTTCGAGGCGCGCTGGGAATCGATCCTGGAAGAAGATATTGACGAGGAGAACTGGACTAAAACGTACAAACTGATCAACAGAGGATCGCAGCAGACGCGTCTCCAGGAGCAAGCATACAAAATTGTATCCTTCTGGTACTGCACTCCGGTGCTCCGGTTTCAGATGGGGCTTAGTATCAATGCGCAGTGCTGGCGATGTGACGAGGAGAATGGAGATTATCTACATATGTGGTGGTCATGCTAGGTGCTGCGCCCGTTCTGGACTCAGGTACAGACGGTCATTGGGAAGGTGACGGAGGAGGTTCTGCCGCTTACGGCGCGGATCTTTCTGTTGCTACAAATTCCCTTGTCCGCTAGGAACCTGCGGCGCTCGGTTCTGCTCCCCCTCTTGCTCACGGCGCGATCTTTGATCGCACTCCACTGGGCGAATGGAGTCCGACCACATTGTGCAGATTGGTTTAGTCGGATAGAGGAACTAAGAACTCATGAAAGTCTAATAGCCTCGGCAGGAGGACGGACACAGGCACATCTGGGGAAGTGGTTCTATTGGGAGGAGTTCCTAACTTCACTGGCAGGTCGCGCCATGAGAGCGCGATAAGACGGTGTTTGAGACAGCTATTTGGTGGGGTTGTGGACCCCCCCCCCTGCCTCGGTCATTACCTGGACATCTTTCCCTCCCCCCCCCTTTTTTTTTTTCTTTCCTCTCTTCTTCTCTGCTCTCTTCCTCTTTCTTCCTTCCTTCTCCTTCTTCTTTTCTCCTCTTTTTCCTTTTTCATGCCCTGGTGTTGCTTCCTTTCGCCCTCTTCGCCTCTTACCTCTCCCCATCTTTCCTATTTTCCTCTCTTCTGGTTCCTTTACTTAAATACCCCGCATGAGGCTCAGACATGAGCATTCCGGATGAATCAGATAGAAACGGATGGGGAACTGAGTCCCCTCACTCTGCTGGGGTTTTATATAAAAAAAAAAATTGTTTTTTTTCTTCTCTCCCCTTCTTGTTGCTCTTCTCAGCGTTTTTAATTTTTAGGCACTCAAATTTGCAGACCAGCTGAGCTGGCAGAATACCAATTTTTGGCCCTTTTATTTTTCTTTTCGTATTTTTTATCTCTACTCACTGACCGCTGTTTTGAGCCTGCTGATGCGGGCCTGACAGCTTGTCGTTATTCCCTGCTCTCTTTAAATACTGCCTTAATACAATACTGTATAACATAGAGAAATGTCATATTTGTAACCTGTTATTGCCCAGTATTATGTTTCGGTTTACGAACTGAAAACTATGTTTCTTATCTGTACGAAATCATATGCTTTAATAAATAAAAAATAAAGATGTGAGAAAAGAGTTAATCTGTGCGTAATTAAATCGTTCAGAAAAAGTAAGTGGTGGATTAGTTTCCGTTATTGTGGCGAGAGGGGGCTGTCCCTCTTTCAGATAGTCAAAGACCGTAAGTCGGGCGGGCAGGTCCAACCTGGTCATTAAGGCGGGGCACACACCCGGGGCAAAGCCCGGGTTATGTCGAAGTGGCAGAAGAGGTGATGTGGCCGATGTCAGGGAGTGGGAAAAGCGTACTCTTCTCCAGATTGATAGGGTCTCCCATCGGGAGACTCCAAGGTATATGACCCGGGAAATCCCGAGGTCGGACCCACGGCGCCGACCACAATGGAAGGCCCAGCTGCTCTTCCAAGTCCAGCCACAGTTTATCAGGCGAGTCAAATGGATTGCATAAGCGTAAAGTTTGGGATTGGGCAGTGCCAAGCCGCCAAGCTGTTTAGGGCGGCATAGTGTCTCAGATGTTTTTTGCACATATTAGACCAGGCATGTCAAACTCACGGAACCCCAGATGTTGATGCTTACAATCCCAGAATTCTTTGATTGCAGTAGATGGCCAGGGAATCATGGGAGTTGCAGTTCAGAAACATCTGGTGGGCTGGATTTTGACAGCCCTGCATTAGATTGTAACCTTTCTGTAATTAACTGTCATCCTTCAATATCTGTAGCTCATCCTCGTGCTGGGTGGCATTCCATTCCTATGGAGCGTGTCGGAACAGATCCTGACCCAGGCTGGCTTTGGTCTGGAATATGAGGTAGTCATTGCATATAATTTTTAACATGTAATAATTTTGTCATGTACCTTGTGTTTTAAATAAAGAAATTCATAGCCATTTATACTTCCTGCTGTGACTGTACTACCACAGGTTAGTACTACTTTGAACTCGATTTTGTTTTCGTAACTTGAAATGCATTGTTTTACTTCGGCTATAAATAAAAGTTGTAGCGGGTGCTGGATGATACCTGTATGCACATGAGTGCCATGTACATGTATTTTCTTTTAGATAGCGTAACAAGCAACACTGCGCACTTTCTATGATGGTGATAGTGATGCTCCTTTGTGCTTACAAGTATTTGTTTTACACACCCTTAAAAATACAAAATACTTATCTCCTATGTCTCAGATCTTGACCACAGTCCTGTATTAATAAGTACAGTCACATAGCACCCATTATTTACCGCATGGGGCATGAAAACAAGACCTAAATAAAAAACTGGTCTCACAATGGCACTTATTTTTAAGGGTGTGTAAAATACTTGTCACCACAAACGGTTATTATGGTGTCTAGATATGCACCGATATTGCCGATACTGGTATCGGTATCGGTGCGGATACTGACATTTACACGAGTACTTGGTACTCGTGCAAGTGCCCGATACCGGAAGCCGGCGCTGGGCCAGCTTGCCGGTATCCGCGGGGCTGGGAAAGCTGGCCGCATGCATTACAAGCATTTGGCCAGCGGCTGCCGGGCTGTGGAGGCTCCGACGCTGCCTCCAGCCGAGATCTCGCGGAAGCGCGTCACTGCCCTGCAACCGCTTGGTAATGTGGTCAGCAGCTGGAGGAGAACGCTGGCAAAATGCTTTTAACTATCTGGCCAGCTTCCCCAGCGACTGGTCTGAGGTCTGTAAGTAAATGAGTGGGTTTGTCTGGTCTGAGGTCTGATATAGGTCTATATATTTGTATGTCAGGTCTGATATAGGTGTGTGTATATATGTGTATGTATGGTCTGATATATGGGAATATTGGTGTGTGTATGTTTGGGTCTGAGGTCTGTGTACGTGTGTGTGTGTGTGTGTGTGTGCAGGGGGTAATTGGGGTGTCTGGCCATACATTTCAATATAAACACAAACTGGACGGGTGTTCAGAATTTTTTTTTAATTATTTATTGGAAAGTGGTCACATGACTTTAAAAGTGTCGGTACTCGGTATCGGTATTTGGTCCTAAAAATGTGGTATTGGTGCATCCCTAATTGTATCACCATCAAGGGAAGTGCATTCCTATGGGCAGTGTTGCTTGTTACACTATATAAAGTTTCATTGCATGTGCGGGATACACATGGGGTGTGAGCAGCACTAATGGACAGTTTTTTTTTCTATTCACTTATTTCTATATCAATAGAGCGAATTTTCACTTTAGACCCAGTGGGGTCAAGTATTTTCTTTTTTTGGTAGTAGTCTGTCATTTCTCCTATTCTGCAACTTTTGTCTGTTTATGCAGATTGCTTGCTATAGATATAGATATATATATATCAATCAATCTCCCAACAGATGGCCGCACTTAGTCAAAAAATAAAATCACAAAATGTATTAAAGCATATTTAAAAAGCAAGTCCCGACGTTTCATCTCTCCTTAGGAGCCATTATCAAGGTTACAGCAAACACAACACTAATGGGTTATAAAGAAAAAACAAAGTATTACGGTACTCCCCAATCATCTGCGGCCATCTGTTGGATTTTCTATTTTGCATACAGGCCTAGCACCTCTCCTTTTGCGGTTTTATTTTGAAAGGTGTTGCTGGATCAGTTTAATGTGTTTTGTATGTGGTTATTGGTGGGGGGTCGTCTTTTTTTTGGGGGAGAGGTTTTTGACTTTAGGCATAGATGAGCTAAATTTTCACTTTTACCACTTTTTTAGATTATACATTCTTTGGTCTTCCTCCTGCTTGCAACTCTATTCAGTGCCTTTACTGGTCTTCCTTGGAGCTGGTACAGCACTTTTGTCATTGAAGAGCGACATGGGTTCAACCAACAGGTGAGACATATTTGCTACTATCATGTGTAACCTTATAAAAATATGGAGCAACTGCTGTTCTAGATTTTTATAATCCCACTCGCTTGTTTGTTTTTCTATTCCTTAAACCAGTGTTTCTCAAACTTGTCCTCAGGACTCACTGTCCAAATTTTAAGGATTACTTTGGAAATGCAGGCTGATTGCTGTAATCAGAGAAACACATATTACCCGTGCTGTGTGTCAGATATCTGCTTACCCGGCTGTCAGCAGATGCTGATGACAGGTTTGTGAACCACTGTCTTAAACAGTGTTACAGAAAGCCAGAAAATGGCCATGATTTTCACCCATGGGGAAAAAAACATTCATTGGATTTACACACCTTTCATAATATTTTAAGTTCAAGATAAAGTTAGTTTAACTGTATCATAAGTCAAAGAGATTGCTACTTTGACATTTATTAATATAGAGAACTCTGTAGATTAAAAAAGTAGCAATATTTTCCCTCTTAAAAGCAGTTTTTAACCAAGAAACAGAAGAAAAAAATGCTGTGGCTAGAGTCTTAGAAAGTGGGAATCGGTTATGTTCAATATCTATTTATTTGTGAAGTTTTTTACCAGGAAGGATACATTGAGATTTCTCTCATTTCGAAGCCTGTCCTGGGTGTTAGTATATGGAGTGGGAAAACGGAAACGCCAATAATAATCAGAACTTTAATTTTCCCGAGCAGAGCTATTGTGCTCATCCCAGGTTGATCCATTCGCTGTAATTCCATAAATCATTATCAAGGCAGTTTTTTTTACTCAAAGGAAAGCACCGAGCACATAGAGCGATCATAGTGTGCAATTTTGTTTATAATTCCTAACTGTTGCATGGACATTGTCTCTGGTTAACTACACTGGCGTAAATCTCTGAAGAGGTTTGATTTAAGTATTTTCAAATGTTTAATTTCGTGTTTCTAACTATTTTTTCTTTGGTTTTGCAGACTTTGGAATTCTTTTTTAAAGATGCCGTAAAGAAATTCTTGTTTACCCAGTGCATTCTTCTCCCAGTCACATCCCTTCTTTTGTACATTATCAAAATAGGTGGAGATTACTTCTTCATCTATGCGTGGCTGTTCACACTGCTGGTTTCTCTGGTGAGATGAAGTCTGCTTCCTAGTTGGGTCATCTTTTGTGTGTGAGAGAGTTGTGGTGTTTGATTACAGTACCGCTTTTCTTCAATGTTTTTATTACAGGTTCTTGTTACTATATACGCAGATTATATTGCTCCTTTGTTTGACAAATTTACACCACTGCCTGAGGGCGAGTTGAAAGAAGAAATTGAAGCTATGGCAAGAAGTATTGACTTTCCGCTGACCAAAGTGTATGTTGTTGAAGGTAAATATGTGGGTTTTATTATGTTGTGTTTTTGTATTGGGAGTCTAATGTTGCTGGTGGTCTGAAGGGCTGCTACCTCTTAGACATTATGTTGGAAGTCACATCTGTACAATGCATCCTGAGTCGAGCGTAAATGAGTGCTAATAGGTAGTCTACTCTGTATATAGAAAGAGTAATTGATACTTGTATTATAGTTACTGTGTCCATTATTATTTATATAGTGCCAACATATTCTGCAGCGCTGAACAATGGCTATATTATAGACAGTAGTACAGTACATTGAGGCTGAACAAAATTTGAAAAACCACCAGTCCATAAATCTATGGTCAGTTTTTAGGAGTACAAGATGTCAGTATAAAGCCAGTTCATGTGATAAATAATACATTTTCAAATTGGCACCTTTTTAATTGTTGGATTTTCAGTCATTCCCGTCCACAGGATTATATTCAAATGGTGCAAACTAGGTTTCCTTGATAAAATCACATGCAAGTCCTTGCTGTCTTGCATTGATGTAACTTGGAAATGTATAAAGTTAAAGGAATACTATTACAAACTAGCTGGATACTGCTTCGCGCCGAAACGTCGGGCTGTGCAGGAGATATTAGGTTCACAACCCGTTGGCTTAGTGGTGGTTGGTGATTGAAAAACATAAGGGATGATAATAATAAGCAATAAAATAGATGGTACTTGCAGATTGTGACTGATAAGTCACTGGAATATAGTATTCAGATACCTGGTATGAGCATAAACCGTGTCAATATATATGGTATATACAATGGATACTTATTAAAAACAGATGCGACATGCAATACATACAGTTGTGTTCAAAATTATTCAACCCCTACTGAAATTGAGTGTTTGGGCCAGTTTGACATTGATTTTGATCATTCAGTCATCTTGCTTACAATTAAATCAAAGAGGCACGTGTAGGTCAGACAAATATAACATTTATAATGAAATAACCACAAATGTCTTTTCTGTGCTCGCATCATTATCAGTTTTATTCAATCCCCAAGTGACATTCAATCTTAGTACAACATCCTTTTACAGTTATAACAGCTTTTAAACGTGAAGCATAGCTTGACACAAGTGTCTTGCAGCGATCTATGGGTATCTTCGCCCATTCGTCATGGGCAAAAGCCTCCAGTTCAGTCACATTCTTAGGCTTGCGCACTGCAACTGCTTTCTTTAAGTCCCACCAGAGGTTCTCAATCGGATTTAAGTCAGGTGACTGCGATGGCCACTCCAAAATGTTCCAGCCTTTAATCTGCAACCATGCTCTAGTGGACTTGGAGGTATGCTTGGGATCATTGTCCTGTTGAAAGGTCCAACGTCTCCCAAGCCTCAGGTTTGTGACGGACTGCATCACATTGTCATCCAATATCTCCTGGTACTGAAGAGAATTCATGGTACCTTGCACACGCTGAAGCTTCCCTGTACCTGCAGAAGCAAAACAGGCCCAAAGCATGATTGACCCCCCGCCATGCTTCACAGTAGGCAAGGTGTTCTTTTCTTCATAGGCCTTGTTATTCCTCCTCCAAACATAGCGTTGATCCATGGGCCCAAACAGTTCTAATTTTGTTTCATCAGTCCACAGAACACTATCCCAAAACTTCTGTGGTTTGTCCACATGACTTTTGGCATACTGCAGTCGACTCTTCTTATTCTTTGGAGACAGCAAGGGGGTGCGCCTGGGAGTTCTGGCATGGAGGCCTTCATTACGCAGTGTGCGCCGTATTGTCTGAGCTGAAACTTCAGTACCCACATCTGACAAATCTTTTCTCAGTTCCTCAGCAGTCACACGGGGACTTTTCTCCACCTTACGCTTCAGGTAGCGCACAGCAGTCGAAGTCAGCATCTTCTTTCTGCCACGACCCGGTAGCGTTTCAACAGTGCCCTTTGCCTTGAATTTGCGAATGATGCTTCCTATGGTCTCTCTTGGTATGTTTAACATCTTTGCAATCTTCTTATAGCCATTGCCCTTCCTGTGAAGAGTAATCACCTCTTGTCTTCCTGGACCATTCTCTTGACTTCACCATGTTTGTAACCACACCAGTAAATGTCTAGAAGGAGTATCAGTCATTTTAAAGCTGCCTAATTGGTGCTTATTATGCTTTATTGCTGCTCCGTGACATCCACAGGTGTTTTCAATACCTGATTGAAAACACTTGAATGAACCTCTGTTCTTCAGAGTGGTAGTCTTTAAGGGGTTGAATAATTGTGTCAATGAAGAATTCACAAAAGAAACATTTACTACTGTATTACAAAAACAATTGATGTCATTTTAGTTGCATATGGTTCTTTAAAAAGTCCTTGTAGGATTTCATTCTGAATACAATTACAAATGTACACTAAATTCCCTAAAACCCTTTACAGCATTGGGGGTTGAATAATTTTGAACACAACTGTATAGCGACCTGGTGTGACTTCCAGTATACCACTGTGTAATGGCTATCTTAAATGGGTGTCTTTTTTATTAGAGACCGTCCTAATAAAAAAATTATTTTTAAAAGCGCCACCTGGTATTCAGGTGGTATATAACAGTCTAGAAAAAACAGTCTGAAAATTACACAAAAAAAGAAAAAAGGGGGGGGGGTTTCTCTTAGATGGTCAACTTAAGTCCTTCTGATCTTGACAGCTTCCGCTCCACTCGTCCCTTCAAATATTCCTCCAAGAAAAAGAGAGGGGGTTAGGGGTGCGTCCGCGTCAGATATATGGAGAATAAGGACTCCTTTCTTACTTTCAATTTTTTTATTTTTTACTGCATTTATACCTTGATGTGAGCGGTTTCGAATAAATATGTGCACAATCCAACCCCCGCTGCATCCAGTTGCCATCTTTCGAAATATCGCCAGTAACCAGAAGCACCATAAAAAGGGAAGCTTTCTGTAGTATCCTGGACGAGGAAACCTGAAAGACAAGACACCAAGGAGCAGATGTAAAGAGGGCTTTCGGCGGAGTGCAACAGACTGAACAGCATCCATCATCTTACTAGCGTAAGAGCACCAGTCCTTATTCTCCATATATCTGACAGACGCGGATGCACCCCTAACCCCCTCTCTTTTTCTTGGAGGAATATTTGAAGGGACAAGTGGAGCGGAAGCTGTCAAGATCAGAAGGACTTAAGTTGATCATCTAAGAGAACTTTTTTTTTTGTGTAATATACAGACTGTTTTTTCTAGACTGTTATATACCACCTGAACACCAGGTGGCGCTTTAAAAAAGACATTTTTTATTAGGACGGTCTCTAATAAAAGACACCCATTTAAGATAGCCATTACACAGTGGTATACTGGAAGTCACACCAGGTCGCTATATGTATTGCATGTCGCATCTGTTTGTAATAAGTATCCATTGAATAGACCATATATATTGACACTGTTTATGCTCATACCAGGTATCTGAATACTATATTCCAAAAGAGCGATTGCATCGCTCTTTAAGGCTGGGGTCAGACGAACGCAGTGTTAACGTCCGTGTTGCCCGCACAGAAGTACGTCCATGATAGCAGACAATTGTGTTAAATGGAGCCCCACACACGAAGTACGTCCGCACAGAAGTGCGGGGGCTGACGGACGCTGCAAACGGACGCAGGTTAGGCAAGAACGTAATACTGCTAGAACGGACGTGCAGAGTGCGCCACGTCCACAACGTCCGCATAGCTTTGTGTGTGAGTGGAGTATGGTCAGACGGACTGCATTTATACGTCCAGCATTTTTGACGGACAGAATGTTTTTTCATTGTAATTTATTTTCCCTGCTACATCAGTCAAAAAATCCATCAGTGAAAAAAACGGACTGTGTGGCCACTACCTTGTTGTCAGTCAATAAGTACGTCCGTACTGCACGGACGCACAGTCCGTACAAAATGCACTCATCTGACCCTAGCCTTAGGCCCCCGGCACACGAGCGTATAGGTACTGCGCACAGTGCGTCCGTTACGGACGTAATTTTTGACGGGAGATAAATGTGTTCAAACAGGGCCAAGTTAATAATTACGGACGTTGAAAAAAAAAAAGGAGGGAAAGTGAAAAAAAATAAGTATTTTGGTGTTTGGAGTTCCAGCCCACAGGAAGCAGCACGTATTTCCCACGTCCGTCTAGCTTTTTTACGTCCATGCCATTTTGACGTCCGTTGCAGTACGCGAATGCCGTGCGTGAAACAGTGCGCAGGTGCATCGTGTGGTGTTCAGATTAACTTCTTTGCAAATCTATAACGGACGTCAAATTTTGCGCACAGACGGGCGCAAAAATAACGCTCGTGTGCCGGGGGCCTGATCAGTCACAATCCGTGAGTAGCGCTGCACTAAGGGGTACCCACACTTTTTTTCATTCCAACCCGCAGCCGCAATAAGCCTCGGCAACCACCCCACAGTTGGCAGCACACCTGCACAGTCGAACACTAGACACCAACCAAATCTCAACACTACACAGCGCCTTAGGATACCCTCTTCCTTCACAATAAAATAGATGGGCTAAAGCCCTTTTAATCCCACCAGGAGCCCTGGGTTTTTTGTTTACTCTTATGGAGAGCCAAATTATATATTGAGAGCCATATTCTTTTGGACAGCAATATCTTATGGAGAGCCATATTACATATTATGGAGAGCCATATTACATATTATGGAGAGCCATATTACATATTATGGAAAGCCATATATTATGGAGAGCCATATGCTGGGCTGGGACACTATGCAGGAGAAATTTGGTTCACAATCCGTTGGCTCAGTGCTGGTGGGTGATTGAAACTCGTAAGGGAATATATCTCCCGCCACCTTGATTTCGGAAGCAGTTCCATAGGTGGAAAGTGTGGACATGTTGGGGAGGTAGCTTAGGTTTAGTGCTGTAAGGATCCCCAGACACTCCTGAGTGAAGGAGAGCAACGTCTGCCAGTTTGAACTGAGATGGCGTCCTATGGACTCCAGGAGGGGATACTCGCTGCGGCGCGTTAGCGCTGCATTGCAGAGCAGGCTGCTGAATCCGCACCTGCCCTGTAATATGGTGCTAAAACAGGGACGCTAAGTGGAAACCTGCAGGTTTTAGCGCCAACTTCGAAATACTGCCCACGGTGTATAAATGGCTTTTAATATGGCTTTGTAGTATTACTTGTTAATGTTCTTTTTGCATGTTCGATATATTGGGTTATTCAATAACAGCCGACTTGCACTGAACGATGAATTTAACCTTACGATGTAATTACGTGGCAGTTCAGCTATTCATAAAGCTGAAGCTGTCAATTTTGCCAAATATTGGCGAATTGCTTGTGAAATACAATGCAGTTCACCTCCGATCGCTGCAAAGCTGCGGCAGTGAAATTGTCCCACAGAGAAGTAGTGGTTAATCTATTCAGAGAACGCAGACCTGCAACAACATGTTGGCGAAATTCCCTGATTCACAGTGATTCTGTTCGACAAGTTTAAACAGGTGAATCCGATAGGATTCAATGTAGGGGGAAATAATGCGTTTTTAACTTTTTATTCGACTGTTAAGCTTTTTGCTGCAAATGAAAAGGATTTTTATTTTAGATAATTTTTTTGGTATTCTGGATTTTATTTAAGTGAAATTTGATTCCCATTTTTTTTATTCTATCCTGTAACAGACGTTTTTATTTTCTATAGGACCTTTTTTATTTCCATTCCATTCATTTTTTATTTTTAAAAAAGGCATTAAAAACTGAGTTCCTTGTTTTCTCAGCTGGATCCTGTTTGGTGCACTTCGGGGACTCTGCGATGAATGCAGGGTCGGCGAACAGAGTTCTCCAACGTGCGCTTAACGAGCGAGCATTGAAGTTTCACTGCTCTGAATAACCTCTAAAGTCTCTTGTTCTTAGAACTGTACCTTGACATCTAGTGATTTTTTTTTTTTTTTTTTTTTTTTTTTTTTTGGCATTTGTCTTGAAAATTGGTGTTAGGCAGATGTTTCAACAATCACCAGATGCCTGATGTTTTGAAGCAGGAACATAGAACTTGGTGCCTGCTCTGTGCTTGGTTTACAGTAAGGGTGAAGAAAGCAGAATTTAAGTATTTTACCAGGAAAGATGCATTGAGATTTCTCTGATTTTCAAGTATGTCCTGGGTCCTGATCTAGGTCTTAATAATGCCAATGCATCAATGGTCTAGTTAAATCGGTGAACTTACTTGATCTAATATTAATTTGGATGTTGCTGATATCAGAGAATGCACTATCCTAGTGACAGGTGCTTACAAACCGGTTAGGCCCACACATGGATTTTTGTTGCATGAAAATTCTGAGAATTTAAGCGCTGCTTAAAATCAAGCCAATAGGTTATACATTTTTAAATGACTGAATATATTGTTCAAGTTTCTTTAGTATGCCTGATACAATGGTTTTCTACGTTTTGCAGATTTATACCTAAAATCGAACGAGAGAACTGAAAATATATACGACCTATAGAAATCGAATCCAAATTCCGTTTTTAAATTGTTTTTTTTTTCTTTTCAAGCAGTTTGAAAATACAACATTGAATTCTAAAGGGGTCTTTCACTAACCACCAAATTGCACCGTTCGATGTAATTTTGGCAGTTTTGTTTATTCACAAAGCTGTCAATTTGTCAAAATACAGGCAAATTGACAGCAAAATTCAGTGCCACCCCACACAGCACACACTGATCTATAAATGGATAAAATACAAAACCACACAGAGTCCTTAGTGCCCCTTCCTAGGCACAAATAACTTCACATAGAAAAACAATAAAGGACACCTGGGGTATAAATAACAATCATAGTGTACATCATTTTAACAATGACATTCCTGCACAAAACAATAAAATCTGCGAACCAGATTAATAAAAATTGAAGGCTTATCTGAACTTTCAATAGAGATAGCGGTGGTCTCCATTCGTCGTCCTCCTCCATGGTCTTGAGTGGAAACCGGATGGGTTCAGACTGGAACAAAATCCACTAGAAGGAAGAAGTAATATCTTCAAATGTTTATTGTATAAAATCGAAAATATCAGCATCCAACGTGTTTCGTCCTATAGGTATTGTCATCGGACTTCATCTGGGATATTTGAATTTTCTGGTTTCCTTTCCGATTATATACAAACCCCCATAATTCCCCAAAAAACGACAGCCCAAACAGGTCTTAACCAATCAAAGCAATTAAGTAATTGGAGAATCCGATGATGAGAATCATTCCTCCGTTCACGGAGAAATCCACATTTGTCTCTCGCATTCTGCCTCTATATCCGTATATAGTTACATCATAACCTCGCGACTATACTCCAGGACATACTTGAAAATGAGAGAAATCTCAGTGTATCCTTCCGGGTAAAATAGTTTATAAATAATAATAATAAATAATACTTTCCGACGCCGCGTCCCCTCGTCTCTAGATTCGCATCTCGCAGGCGTCCGAATCACAAGCCTTCCTCCTCAGTACGCATGTCAAAAGTTCCTTTCTTTTCCTGGCGTTCCACGCACCTGGAAATGTTCAGTCAATGGAACTGCTTGCGTTTCTAATAGTCCAATAAATATTCTAAATATCAGCTAAAAAACAAATCAATAATGCCAAAAGTTAAAACCTCCCTTTTGAAGTAGACACTCTGAAAGGCAGCGAACTGTTATTTATACCCTAGGTGTCCTATATTTTGTTACTATTTATAGTAAAGGTGATCTAGTTCCCCTTCTGAATTTATGGTTTTCAAAATGCAACTTATTTTTTTTTTATTTTTTTTTAACTAGATCAGTAAACTGAAAGGCTTGTAAATAGAGAGCAACCTCCCAATGATCTATAGTGAGAAGCACCTGCTTTCATGGCTAGACAACCTCTATATATACGGACCTCTGCCCGACACAACCCTAAAACCAGACCAACCAGATTTGTCCTGTGTAAGCTCAGCAACCGTGTTACTACTTGGTTTACAATAGCAGTTCCCTTCATTTGAAGTGATAAATGTAATTGCTGCAGAGACTACTTTTGCCGAGACAGTCTAGCCGGGTATACATGGAGAACTTTTAAAACCTTGTAAAGTCGGGAGCTTTAGTTTTTAGCTTTAAAAATAATATCTAACATTGAAATAGACAGTTTGGAATGTTGGTGTCTTTCTATTTTAAAAGCAATAGTTGCATTAATATGAAAGTGTTAACATTTGGTAAAATCTTTCAATGTTTTACTGCATAAGCTACTGTTGAAGTCTTTTAGGGTTATTCAGAGAGAGGTGAAAAGCAGGAGAATGACTGGAGAATGAAAAATTCTAGGTCAAAATGGCCAAACCAGAAAAATTCTCCCTTTTAATCTCACTTTCCAAATCGGCTATTTTGACCTAGAATTTTTCATTCTCCAGTCATTCTCCTGCTTTTCACGCTCTCTGAATAACCATGATAGTGTTGGTTGGAGTGCTCTCCTCTTGGTTAGTTGTGTTGTATTGTCTTGAGATGCACCGCCCTCTGTGCTTAGTGAAAGTTTAGTGCTCACCCCCTGTTTTATTCTGTATGAAAAGGGCTGACACCCCTCAGGTATGCACCCCTCTCTGTGACCGGTGTTCCACTTACAGGATCTATTTAACCTTGAATTGCAGGGAGATCCAAAAAGGATTCAGTGAGTTTATCCCACAATAACATCATTAGGTGACATGAATAGGACCTGTCAAAAGTGGGATTCATTGGTGTTGACAGGTTTAAGGAATTTATTGCCATGTATTGTGAACTAACCATTTTCCAACAGTGCGTAGGGTTAAAAAATCTTGACTGGGTTAGGAACTGTTGAAATTTGGTAAAATTTTTACTTTTTAAATGTATAAGCTACTGTTGAAGTCTTTGTGTTGGCGTGCTCTCCTCTTGTTTTTTTTCTCGAAGCACCCGCCCTTTGTGCTTAGTAAAGATTGAGCGCTGCCCTCCTGGTATATTCTAAAAATGATATAACTAGAAGCTTACATACAGACGGTATTTAATATGTAACTGGTAAACGTAAACTGTACCTTTTTTCGTGTTTTTATATAGAATATTGTTTTTTTCCACAGGCTCAAAGCGTTCCTCACACAGCAATGCTTATTTCTATGGTTTCTTCAAAAACAAACGCATTGTTTTATTTGATACGCTTCTTGAAGATTACTCTCCGTTAAACAAAGAATCCACAGATGAGGCAGAGAATGAGAATGCTGATGTGACCTATAAACCAAAAGTGAGTTCACAAACCTTTCTCAGAAAATAATATTGATGTACCTTTTAGGGCTGCAACTATTATTTTCATAATCTATTAGCTGGTGGATTTATTTTTTGATTGATCGATTCATCGGATGATAGAGAAAAACATGCGCAAATTGCATACTTTTCACACACAAGGTACACGAGCGTCTGGTCACAGTGATGGATTGATGTTGCATACGCAGTTTAAGCCCATGTCTGCTTTCTCCCTGAATGCTGCTATAAACGCTCAGATAGACATGATGTCAGCACAAAAGCAGGATGAGAAAGTGGGGCACTCCACGCAGCCTGACCACTTTGGCTTATTAGCAAGGGACTTGACCCGAAATGTGAGAGGAAGTGGGTTTGGGAAAAAGACAAGATCTGAGTGTGGGAGGGAGTTTGCGGGAAGAGACCAAAAGGGAGAGAATGGCAGCTGCAGATGAAATCGGACGAAGCAGAATATGAGGTTATGTTTTAACTCAGTCTGACACTTGGGTAGGGTCAGACGAACGCATTTTTTGCGTCATCCGTGAAAAAGTGCGTTCGAACGCATTGATGTATTTTTTTCACCGAATACGCGATAGCGGTCATACGATGCGCATTTTCGTCCGTGATTTTGTACGGATCATCAATAAAACCCTTTGCGTCTGGACGTTATGTTGGCCGGACATTAGCAGCCTCTGACGTCTCCTAATCATGCACACATGCCGCTAGCGGACGCAGCGCACTCTGTACGTCAATACTAGCGGTATCACGTTCTTGAAAAAATGCGTTTGCCGCTTGCGTTGCGCGGCCGCACTTTCGTGCGGCCGTACTTCGTATATTGGCCGTCATTTGCTGCTACTACGACCGTGATAAAGTGTGGCTGCACGCGCGTTCGCACTGCGTTCGTCTGACCCTAGCCTAGAACTGTGTGCTGTACACAAATCTATTTAATCGATAATGAAAATAGTTGTCATCAGTTGTCAATTGATTGTTTCGGCCCTAGTCCCTTTGGACTTAAAGGGATACTCTAAGCAACATGACCACCTAAGCTATTTTAGGTGGTCATGATGCCCGGAGTATCCTGCCCTCTGTCCCCCTCCCTCCGCTCAGCCGATCTGCAGAAAAGGCTGAAAACAGCTGAGAGAGGCGGAGGACTTTACTCCGCCCTCCCAGCTGTCAGTCAGCAGAGCGGGAATCATATTTCCCGCTTCTGCCGACTTTTGCTTTCAGCGCGATGACGTCTCCTACTCCCCGCAGAAGCTGGCGGCTCCCTCTTTGGGTTAGTGTTGCGCGCATCCTCTTGCGCGCAACACTAATCCTCAGAGGGAGCCGGGAGGAAGCCTGCCGATTGGCTGGCTTATGTGAGAGGCGCGCATGCGCACTTCTCACATAAACCAGAAGCCAAGACGCAGCAAGAAGAAGGACGGGAGCGGAAGAGGAGGGAGGTGAGTATAAAAAAAAAAAACGCCGCTGGAAACCAGAGGATTTTAAAGGTAAGTATTGCAGTTACAAGAAAAGAAAAAAAAAAGGTTTTATTAAGGGAATAGGGATAGGTTAGGAAAAAAAAACGGGGGGTGATTTTTTTGTTGGAGTGTTCCTTTAATTTTAAGCTTTAAGTCTGATCTTTCGATTTATACTGATTTTGCTTCAAACTATGTTACGGGTTTTTCAAACCTTCTGTTCTTTGAACGAAGGAGTGCCCGATGGGGTGAAGTGGAGGAGTTTCCTCCACACTCCCAGGGCCACCTGCAGCTGGGATTTTGACTTTCGTGATGGCAAGAATCCTCAGAACGGCAGGCGATGGATTGGTTCTGCACATACGCATGCAACTCGTTCCATCCTTTGTTCTGTGCAGGTGCTACACCACCGGCATACGTAAAGTGAACCGAGCGGTGCGCAATTTCCGAACCCTTTGCAGCGCAATTTCTATAGCCAAACAAATGGAGTAGCAAAGCTACAGGGACATCTGGATTTGAAAGTCACTGAGTTGAAGAGGAGGAACGACTAGGGAGAAAAGGTGGGCAAAGTTCACCTAAAATAAAAATATTGGGCAGATGCTGTCAGCAGTGGGTTATAACCGCAAAATGACTTAAGAGAAAGCCTTTGAATTAAAGTTATACTACTTCTAGTGACCCCTTTCACTGGGCATCGTCAATGGCTACCAAGCACTTTTGATTCTCACTCCTGTCTGGAAAGCATCTGATGGGACACAGGTGACCATCCGGGAGGTAAGGTGCTCAGCAGAAGCTTCAGTAGTGGCAGAAGGAAGAAATGTAGCCGCTTTAATTTTTTTGTTTTTTAAATGAACAGCCGTATTTTAATGTGTAGTGGAATATCTCCTTGCAGTTTGATTATAGACTAATCCTAAATCTTAAATATGGTTAAAACTGCACGGCGTTAAACCTATTTCTTCAGCCTTTGCAACACCTCAGATGTGTTACTTAGAAATTCCCATGCCCTGCTGTAAGTAGGCAACTATCACTGTTTTCAGTGCTGTCAAGAGATGGGTGAGTGACATCAGCCTACAGAGAATAAGGTGGGAGTAAATAAGCTTTAAGTGTGTTTAAACGAAAAATGTAATGTTCTTTTATGTGGAAAGATTTTTTTTTTTTTTCTTTAAGGCTAGGGGAAGACGAACACGTTTTCTACGGACTGTGCACCTGTGCAGTACGGACGCACTTTTTGACGGAAGACACAGTAGTGGCCACACAGTCCGTTTTTGTGACTGACGTTATTTTTGACGGATGTAGGAGGGAAAATAAATTAAAATGAAAACATTTTGTCCGTCTGACCACGTTCCATCACTCACACACAAAGCTATGCGGACGCAGCACACTCCGCACGTCCGTTCTAGCGGTTTTACATTCTTGCTAACTTGCGTCCGTTTGCCGCGTCCGTTGCGTCCGTTTGCCGCGTCCGTTGTGCACCCGCACTTCTGTGCGGACGTACTTCGTGTGTGGGGCTTCATCAGTCATGATTCTCTGCTACCACGGACGTACTAATGTGCAGCAACACGGACGTGATTACTGCGCTCGTCTGACCCCAGCCTAGGGCTAGGGTCAGACTAACGCATTTTTCGCGATGTCCGTGAAAAAGTGCGTTTGAACGAATGGACGCATTTTTTTCACGGAATACGCGATAGTGGATTTTGTACGTTTATCAATAAAATCACTTTTTGCGTCTGGACGTTATGTTGGCCGGACATTAGCAGCGTCTGACGTCTCCTAATCACGCACACATGCCGCTAGCGGACGCAGCGCACTCTGTACGTCAGTACTAGCGGTTTGACGTTCTCGAAAAAATGCGTTTGTTTGCCACTTGCGTTGCGCGGCCGCACTTTTGTGTGGCCGTTCTTCGTATGCTGCCCGGCATTGGACGTAATTTTCTGCTAGCGCGACCGTGATTTAGTGCGGCTAAACGCACGTTAATACTAAGATTATGAGAACCATGATTCAATTGGTTGATGAAATGTATTACTAGGTACTGCAGGAGTACTTGGTACTCGTGTAGTACCCCCAGATATTTTTCCTGATACCGGAAGCCGGCATTGAGCCGGCTTGCCGGCATCCGAGGGACTGCGGCGGCTGTCCGAATGCTCTATCGGCATTCGGACAGCCGCCCCTAGAGCTGCTCTCCGCGATACGTACCTTCCTGAGCGACGCCGGGAATGTGTCCGCGCGTGCGCTCGTTGGAAGGACCCCAGCCGCGACCACGTGGGACCATGTGATCGCGGCTGGGGTCGTTCCAACGAGCGCGCGCGGAAACTTTCCCGGCGTCGCTCAGGAAGGTAAGTGTGAACACAGTGAGCAGCTGCAGGGCCTGTCCGAATGCTGATAGAGCATTCAGACAGGCCCTGCAGCTGCTCTCCGAGATGATACTTGCGTTCCTGGGCGACGCCGGGAAAGTTTCCACGCGCGCGCTCGTTGGAAGGACCCCTGCCAGCGATCACGTGGTCGCGGCTGGGGTCCTTCCAACGAGCGCACGTGCGGAGACCTTCCCGGCGTCGCTCAGGAAGGTAAGTATCGTCGCAGAGAGTGCTGGGGGGGGCATACCCATGTGTGAGCTGGGGCATATCCATGAGCTGGGGGGCATACCCATGTGTGAGCTGGGGCATAACCATGTGTGAGCTGGGGGGGCATACCCATGTGTGAGCTGGGGGGGCATACCCATGTGTGAGCTGGGGGGGCATACCCATGTGTGAGCTGGGGGGGCATACCCATGTGTGAGCTGGGGGGGCAAATCCATGTGTGAGCTGGGGGGGCAAATCCATGTGTCTGCTGGGGCAGTATGAATATATATATATCGGGGGGATATACTGTGAGCTGGGGGCATTTTTATATGGTCTGTTCTTATTCCATGTGTGAGCTGGGGCATATCCATGTGTGAGCTGGGGCATATCCATGTGTATAATATATATATATATATCTATCGGGGGGGATATACATGTGAGCTGGGGCATTTTTATATGGTCTGTTCTTATTGGAAAGCGTCACATGACATTAAAGAAAAGTATCGGTACTCGTACTCGGTCTTAAAAAAGTGGTATCGGTGCATCCCTAATTAGTTTACATGTCTGCTACTTCATTCACAATATTGTAGTAATGAATTATTTTACTTTTTTATTTTAGAATGTGAACAAGAAGCAAGGCTGCAGTAACACAGAGGTTCTAGCTGTTCTTGGCCATGAGCTGGGCCACTGGAAACTTGGACACACTGTAAAGAATATAGTGATCAGCCAGGTGTGACCTTTTATCTGAAATACTTCTCTGAACCATTTGTAATTTGTATCCTCACATTACCTTACTGCCATTACAGAAATTTGGTATTTAAGGTCACCTTCTTCTATATATGCCTTCCATGCCTCCATCGTGGTAGGAACCTCTGCAAAACCGTCTTTGGGAGCTTCAAAAATTCTGCAAAACTCTCCATGGATATCTTTAGTAAACGAAGAGACGACTGTCTCTAACTCTGTTCTAGATTCTGCAAATCCTCTGAAATCGCTTAGGTTGGATTTGTCAGCGTTGGTGAATTGCAGAAGGAACTTATTACTAATATTCCTAGCCTAGGCAAGTTTCTTACACAATTAGCTAAGTCAACACTGACCAGTGCAACTCAGGGATTTTTAGACCAGTTTTCCTTCTTACCGGGAAGCAGATGCTTACAGGGTTATTCAAAAAGAGTCAAAGTCACCGTACGATCTGTGACTTTTCATTCCCCGCACTTCGGGGCAATTCGGCGATCCTATTTCACTGACCCTGCAGTGTATTCAGCAAGCAGCACAGGGCCCCGTAGTACAGGGAAAACCCGCAGCACACTCCCCAAAACAGCTGGATTAACCCCGCCGAACACGCCGGAGAAACCCGACTCGCCGCCGATCACAGAGCAGCCGCCGGGAAAAACCCGACGGGCAGAAGAACGAGGTGAAAAAAACAGTACGCTTGAAAGTTTGAAATTTGAAACGCTGTTTGCAAAGAAACTACTGAATGTCTGAGATTTACATACAAGATCCAATGAATGATTATAAAAATGTCTGTTACAGTAAAAAGAAAAGATGATTTTGGAAAAAAAATGGGAAAAATGTTTTGCCAAGAAAATCTGAAAAAATGCTTAACAAATCTATAAATAGACTTTTTACTGCAGAATATAATATTAAGCGGTTTATTAGATATTGGATTAAAACGGGAATATTTTTAACATTGAAGCCTATGGGATTCGCCTGAATAAATCTGTTGCACGAAACAACTGAACAGCAGGGCATTTCGGCAACTTTTCACTGCTATTTTGTGTTCTCTGACTAGAAGAAGCATTGCTTCTCTATGGGGATTTCACTGCCCCCGAACAGGCACCGTATGTGCAGGCAATTCGACAACATTTGGCGAACTGCCTGCTCTCTGAATAGCCGAATGGCCAGGAAAGGTAACCGTACGCTGGATTTCAGTGTTCGGTCACATTTCAGTCACATTTCTGATGTTTGAATAACCCTGTTAGTGACTGCTGCCACATGATCTTTTTAAAGATCTTAAAGACGGCAATAAAAAATGAATAGTGCTACATATTGGTAGTTTGACTGTTTAACTATGCAGATGTAGAAATCTGTTCTATTCTGAAGACTGGAGGTCTAAATATGAAAGATCATAAAGTCTTTAAGGAATTAGAATTGTGAAGATAAAAATAACACTTTAAAAATCTATATCTTTGAATTGCTTTGTCACACGAAATTCATAATGCATCATGTGCTCTGTATCTTTGACAGGTGAACTCCTTTCTGTGTTTTTTCCTGTTTGCCATACTGATTGGGCGTAAAGAGCTTTTTGCTGCCTTTGGATTCCCGAATACGCAGCCTGTTCTTATTGGCCTGATAATTATTTTCCAGTTCATCATCTCCCCCTATAATGAGGTATTTAACATCTCTATGGGTCTTAAAGGGTTGGTTACTTCAAAAGCATTTACATTTTAACATGAATGATTATTTAATCGAAAAATATCAAGTCCCTCTGGTTCAACTTTTATCACATCTGAGTAGATTGAGAAAGCCTGTGACTGGCTGCGTGTATGGCAGTCACGCATTCACATTTTGTCCACAATGCTTCTCTGTGAGAAGCATTTCATTGGATTACAAACTGCTTCCTGAGAAGCCTGCAACATAAAGAATAGGAGGGGAAAACTTGATAAGCTTTTTTCTGTTCGGGTTCAGCGATTTCTGATTTAACCGTTTGAATGTTTTTGTTTTTTTTAAATTTCTTTTGCTACTTTGACATGAGCTGCTCAAATTAGGTTTTTCCTGAATTACAAACTGAAAGGAAAAAACGCTTTTTTTAAAAAAAAAAAATAAAAATTAAAAGATGTATTAACTGACCAGTCCTTGAGGCAGTGTTTCCCAAACCTGTCCTCAGGACCCTCCGCCTCGCCAGGTTTTCAGATATGTGAAGCACAGGTGATCTGATTTGCTGTTCAGTGATTTCAGGATTCAGTCTGCTTTTCCCCCAAGGTGATCTGAAAAATCTGGCCTGGTTGAGGGTCCCGAGGAGAGGTTTGGGAAACACTGCCTTAAGGCATTTAAACCATTCTAAACCTCCTTTCTTTTATATGTGTATTAATAAACACGTGATGGCTTGTTGTACCTTTTTTAGCCATCTCTACTAAACTACATTTTGGGTATGAACATAGAGGTTCCAAGGTGGAAGAAACCATTCTCAGAACCGGAAGTAGGTTAGAAGTAGGTTAGAATTAGAAGTATATTTAATTTTTATTATTCGGATATTCCGAAAACACAAATACAATAATTACAACGACAATATACTGAAAACATATAAAATTGCACATAGATTGTTGAATAATGGGTTATGAGTTGGATACTCCGTGACAAGGCTGTTGACTGTTTACAATTATCAGTGGATCTCTGTGACATAACATTCACCTGGCTGGTAGCATAAATAATATCTGAGCCCAACCCAATCAGGGCGGGATATAGAGATTATATTGCAAAAAATAAATGACGCTTAGGTATCATATTGCGAAAAAAAGATTTCTCTAAATCTCAGACCCTATGATGGGATATCCGCAAATGCAGAAAAGTGATTTAATAGAGCGCGCACAATGTAGATATTGTCTAGTATACTGGACTACTGTCCCGGAAGGAACCGCTTGGTTAAGTTGCAATGTAAAAGATAAATATATCAATGTACAATTGTATTTAGATGATTCTAATAGAGTGCAACAATCAGCTGTTGCTGATATATTCAAGCTAGTCCCTATTAAGCCTAGGGCGATTGATATTCACACAAAAAAAGGGCTTTTATATTAAAGCCTCAAAAAAAAGGGACAAAAATAGAATTGTGTAATTAGGTAAAGCGACCATAATAGATAGATTACACTTTTTTGCTGCATTATATGTTACTAATATGTTGACTAATATTCAGTCAAGCTAGCGCAGGTGAACATAGCAGGTAGTTGACTGTGATAAGACTCCACAGGTGAAAGGAGAAGATAATCCTATAGATGCATTCCTATAGGTATATCCTATAGATATGTTGTTTAAAGCATAGTAAGTATGGATACTTTTGCATATGTTTAGGGAATAATTCCCTCAAGTTCCCAATACACACTAAACCAAAAATTTGAATAGAACAGCCATGATAAATACAGTTCATAAATGACTCAAAATGTGTAGATTGCTTTTATATATTTGCAGAGCTAATTCTAATAGGAAGAACATCCATATTCAACTCGCTAGTGGATGGATAGAAAAATACTACTTTTTAAATAGGACAAACGATTTTCGCTGATAGGATATAGAGTAGTCCAAATTGGACATATAACCGTAATAATGGTGCTTGATACCCAAGATTTCAATTGTTTCAATAGATTTAGTAAGAAGATGTAGCAACTACAATCGCCAATATACTACAATGTTGCACTGCACAAAATAAGTAACAGTGAGAATTTCAGTCAGGAAGCCAAAAGACCGCATCAACAGCTCCAAATGAACCCACATTGGGCAAACAGACCACAAACTCATTTTGAAAACCAGAAAGAAGAAGATTGCCTGCTAAAAGGGTACATCACCCATAATTTTGTACTGCGCTCAACGTACGTTTCGCCATAAGGCTTTGTCAGGAGCGTGATGGTTACCCCCTCCTACGCTCTCCTATAAGTAGTAACTGCGGACCCCATGCTGGTTCTAAGCGAGGCTGTTCAAATTAGATTAAACACAACGCCGGTGTGCCGGCTTGCAGAATGTCCTATAGCTTCCGGATTAGTGACGTGTATGTCACATGGCTAACAGGGGCCAATCGATAGGGCCGAATTGTCTCTGGCATCTCTTTCTGTGCTTACAAAGCGGCTAGATGTTTGAATATGCAAATATAAAAATTCCCTTATAAACTGGGCAGATCAAATTATCAATAAACTGTCAACAATTATAATGCCCAAGAGTGATAGGAAGACAGAATCTCGAACTCTCTGTTGTAATGTTCATATATTGTTAGTTACTGCCACGAACATGAAATCGGCATAAAATTATATGACACATATCGGATGATTGTAATGGTCGATGATTCAACAGTTAAAGGGCAAGAAATAGTTTGACAGAGAGACAGCGACCGTATTGCAATAAAGAGATGCTTGTTTGGAATTAGACCATATACTAGAGGGAGAAAAAAGGTGGTTTGGAGGAGGGAGAAGAAAACGAATTTAAAACAAAGGAACAAACAAATCACACGTTGAAAAATTTCAGACAATGACAAAATAATTCAGAAATTAATTTATTCAGAAATTCATTTACCCCATTTATTTAAATGAATTTTTGAATTCTGTCATTGTCCGAATATAGGTTTAATAATTCATACTTTTAAGATCAGTGTCAGTCAACCTATTCGATTACGCTTTCTTGCTGCATTATATGTTACTATCTATTATGGTTGCTTTACCTAATTACACAATTCTATTTTTGTCCCTTTTTTTTTTTTTTTAGGCTTTAATATAAAAGCCCTTTTTTTGTGTGAATATCAATCGCCCTAGGCTTAATAGGGACTAGCTTGAATATATCAGCAACAGCTGATTGTTGCACTCTATTAGAATCCTCTAAATACAATTGTACATTGATATATTTATCTTTTACATTGCAACTTAACCAAGCGGTTCCTTCCGGGACCAGTATACTAGACAATATCTACATTGTGCGCTCTCTATTAAATCTCTTTTCTGCATTTGCGGATATCCCATCATAGGGTCTCCTGAGATTTAGAGAGCTTCCTTTTTTCGCAATATGATACCTAAGCGTCATTTATTTTTTGCAATATAATATCTATATCCCGCCCTGATTGGGTTGGGCTCAGATATTATTTATGCTACCAGCCAGGTGAATGTTATGTCAGAGATTCACTGATAATTGTAAACAGTCAACAGCCTTGTCACGGAGTATCCAACTCATAAAATTGCACATAGATTGTTGAATAATGGGTTATATGTTTTCAGTATATTGTCGTTGTAATTATTCGGATATTCCGAAAACACAAATACAATAATAAAAATTAAATATACTTCTAATTCTAACCACCTTCCGGTTCTGAGAATGGTTTCTTCCACCTTGGAACCTCTATGTTCATACTTTAATGAGGGTTTAATCCCATCTGGTTAGAACGCTCTCTAATTGGTCACCATCTCTTAGATAGGTGAACTATTTTCTTTTTGTTACATTTTGGGTAGTTTTAGTGATGCATTTCAAAGCGCTACTTCATGTACTTCCACTTTCATACCTTGTCATTGCCTATTTTGAGAGTTGAAAGCTGAAGTAATTAGGTTTTTTTACGTTTTAGGGTCAGGAGGGAGAGGTTTGACTTATCTTTTCTAGTAATAACTGACCAAGGCTAGTGTCAGACGAGCGTCTTTGGAGAGTGGAAGGAACGTCTGAGTGGACGTTCCTTCCACTCTACGCACATTTGGCCACCTCCTATGGAGAATCACGCTTTGCAGCTTTGTCAACGCGCGTCCTAGCGCTTTGACGGAGAGGCTTGGCTAACGGATGCTTGTTGCGCGCGCATTTTGTGCGCGCACACAAGCGTGTGACCGGCCCCATTGCAGCGTCACAACTCTGCGACAGACACCGGTAAGCACGTCAGTACAGGCGCACATAGCACGCTTGTCTGACAGCAGCCTAAATGTGAGAATTAATTTAGAAAATGCTTGTTTTTATATACTAAATTTATTTAAGTAAAGCTCAAACTTTGCCATTAAGCACAGGTATGATTCAATGGAGGAAAGTGTTCGTTTTAATTAGTACTGTTGGCATGGAGTCATAACTATTATTTATTTTTCTTTCAGGTTCTCTCATTTTCTCTCACCGTGTTAAGTCGTAGATTTGAATTCCAAGCTGATGCATTCGCCAAGAATCTTGGAAAGGCAAAAGACTTGTATGCTGCACTTATCAAATTAAACAAGGATAATTTAGGATTTCCTGTGTCCGACTGGATATTTTCAATGTGGCACTATTCACACCCACCTTTATTGGAAAGACTTCAAGCTTTAAAAGGCGAAAAGACAGACTGACAGTGACTTTGTAAAATATGTATTGGGTTCCCTTTTCTTTCAATCCCTTCATAAATCTTCTTTAAGGTATATAACTTTCTTGCCTGTGTGACAAATACAAAGGAATTAAAAAAAAAAAACTATTGGAAAATGCATAAAACTGTACTATGTTTTTGATTTAAAAAAATCATAAAAAGAATATTGATGGGTTTTTAATTATTTACTTTGTACCAGTTTATCTTAATTTACTTTATTTTGCAACCTGTAAGTAATTCTTGAGTGAAAAAAAGGATGGTTTTATTGTAATTTCAAGGAAAATGCCTTCTGTTAATAACTGAGACTTCAAAAACCAGTGTTCATCCCTGTGACAGAAGCATGCAAGTAAATATTTTCTTTTAAAACATTTGAAGGACAATTTATCTTCTCTTGTGTACATTTTTGCTGTGAATAAAACTGGCCTAATTTTTCTTCGGACTTATTCTTTTCATATGGGCGTAGTTTGCATGTGAAGGTTTAAATCCATTACTATAGGCTTATGAAGGGTTTATATGTACATATGTGTAATAAATGTATAGCATTCAACACAGACTTTGCCTTTCTTAAATACGAACTCCTATTTAAAGGAACACTACTGAAAACTAGTTCCTTTTTTTGCCTTTAAATAATTGAGCAGAGGCTGCTGACAGCCTTTATGAGATCGATCTATATCTATTTCCTGATTTTATCTATTTATTTTTGCTCACCTTTTTGTCCCTCACCGTGTGCAGGTCCTCCTCTTTAGCTCAGGGAGTCCTGAACACAGAAGTCCCTGAAGCTTTTCTGCACAGATCCAATCCACTCGCTACAGTGGGTTGTCTCGGAGATGGTGACATTGGCATGCTGAGTGCTGCTGTCACTGGTGGCTGATATAACCGTCAGGTGGTAAATTCAAATATTCCAGCTGATGGCGGTGCTAGATGGTGGTGGGAACTCCCAATCTTCACCCTGTGATTTCACCAGATAAGGGGGGCTGGGGAGACTCTACACATCCTGGCCACTTTAAAAAGCTAATGTGGTCAGGTTGAGTGTTCTTTTAAGAATGGCAAGGTGTATAACCTTTTTTGTACAAGGAATCTACTAATCTATCTTTTTTAAAAAAATGACAAAAGGAGTAGTAACTATCACGCTACTACACTAGTGCAGAACGGCCCAAACTACACAGCAAACCACTGCTTTAAAATAAAGGTGATAAGCAACCACCCTGAGTGGAATGTACTCCTTTAATATAGTGCCAATATACTACTGTGTGTATGTATGTATATATGTATACTCAAAGGATCCAGATGCACAACGTAGACTTCTTAATCATGAAAATACATTTATTGCATAGGTCTATCCAATAAATTATTTTCATGATTAAGAAGTCTTTGTTGTACATCTGGATCCTTTGATTATATGAATAATTTTGCAGACAGATTGTTTGCACAAAAGCTAGAACTTTCCAGGAAACCCTGCGCACTGTATATAGTTTGTAAAGTGTGTGTGGGTGTTTATGGACACCCTCAGGGACTTGGAACAAAAAAAAAACAAACAATGCTTTATTCATTAAAAAGTTGCTGTGTCTAAGAACTGACGTTTCTGCCCTTTCAGAGTCTTTCTCAAGCATGTGGAGGTGTGCTACAGGACCGGTAAGATGATTATGATGTCTTTTAATATTGAGGTTTTCACCTTGAGAAGGGCTCTGAGGAGCCGTAACGTCAGTTGGTGGATAATATATATATATATATATATATTAGGGATGCACCGATACCACTTTTTTAAGACCGAGTACAGATACTTTTGTTCAAGTACTCACCGATACCAATTACCGATACTTTTATTTTATGTCATGTGACGCTTTCCAATAAGAACAGACCTCCTATAAAGCCCCCAGGTCTCATGGATTTGCCCCAGCTCATGGATATTGCCCCAGCTCATGGATATCCTGACCCCAGCTCATGGATAATTGCCCCCCCCAGCTCATGGATAATTGCCCCCCCAGCTCATGGATAATTGCCCCCCTTGTTCATGGTATGCCCCCCCTGCTCATGGTATGCCCCCCCTGCTCATGGGTATGCCCCCCCCTGCTCATGGGTATGCCCCCCCCCCTGCTCATGGGTATGCCGCCCCCCCTGCTCATGGATATGCCCCCCCCTGCTCATGATATGCCCCCCCCCGCTCATGGATATGCCCCCCCGCTCATGGATATGCCCCCCCGCTCATGGATATGCCCCCCTTGCTCATGGATATGCCCCCCAGCTCATGATATGCCCCCCTTGCTCATGATATGCCCCCCAGCTCATGGATATGCCCCCCTTGCTCATGGATATGCCCCCCCTGCTCATGGATATGCCCCCCCAGGCTCATGGATATGCCCCCCAGCTCATGGATATGCCCCCCTTGCTCATGGATATGCCCCCCTTGTTCATGGGTATGCCCCCCTGCTCATGGATATGCCCCCCTGCTCATGGATATGCCCCCCCCCTGCTCATGGGTATGCCCCCCCCTGCTCATGGGTATGCCGCCCCCCCTGCTCATGGATATGCCCCCCCCTGCTCATGGATATGCCCCCCCCCGCTCATGGATATGCCCCCCCCCGCTCATGGATATGCCCCCCCGCTCATGGATATGCCCCCCAGCTCATGGATATGCCCCCCTTGCTCAAGGATATGCCCCCAAGCTCATGGATATGCCCCCCTTGCTCATGGATATGCCCCCCTGCTCATGGATATGCCCCCCCAGGTCATGGATATGCCCCCCAGCTCATGGATATGCCCCCCTTGCTCATGGATATGCCCCCCTTGTTCATGGTATGCCCCCCTGCTCATGGATATGCCCCCCCCTGCTCATGGATATGCCCCCCCTGCTCATGGTATGCCCCCCCCTGCTCATGGGTATGCCCCCCTTGCTCATGGATATGCCCCCCCCCCTCTCATGGATATGCCCCCCCGCTCATGGATATGCCCCCCCCCGCTCATGGATATGCCCCCCTTGCTCATGGATATGCCCCCCAGCTCATGGATATGCCCCCCTGCTCAAGGATATGCCCCCAAGCTCATGGATATGCCCCCTTGCTCATGGATATGCCCCCCTGCTCATGATATGCCCCCCAGCTCATGGATATGCCCCCCTTGCTCATGATATGCCCCCCTGCTCATGGATATGCCCCCCCAGGCTCATGATATGCCCCCCTGCTCATGATATGCCCCCCCCCCCCGCTCATACTTACCTTCCTTCAGCGCCGCCGGGAAAGTCTTCGCGCGCGCGCGCTCCTTGGAAGATCCCCAGCCGCGACCACGTGGGACCATGTGATCGCGGCTGGGGTCCTTCCAACGAGCGCGCGCGCGGGAACTTTCCCGGCGTCGCTGAAGGAAGGTAAGTATGAGCGGAGAGCAGCTGCAGGGCCTGTCTGCATTCAGACAGGCCCTGCAGCTGCTCACTTTGTTTAATACTTACCTTCCTTCAGCGACGCCGGGAAAGTTCCCGCGCGCGCGCTCGTTGGAAGGACCCCAGCCGCGATCACATGGTCCCACGTGGTCGCGGCTGGGGACCTTCCAAGGAGCGCGCGCGCGAAGACTTTCCCGGCGTCGCTGAAGGAAGGTAAGTATAAACAAAGTGAGCAGCTGCAGGGCCTGTCCGAATGCCGATAGAGCATTCGGACAGCCGCCGCAGCCCCTCGGATACCGGCAAGCCGGCTCAATGCCGGCTTCCGGTATCGGAAAAAAATATCGGGGGTACTGCACGAGTACCAAGTACTCCTGCAGTACCCGGTATCGGCACCGATATCGATACTAGTATCGGTATCGGTGCAACCCTAATATATATATATACAGTTGTGTTCAAAATTATTCAACCCCCACTGAAATTGAGTGTTTTGGCCAGTTTGACATTGATTTTGATCATTCAGTCATCTTGCTTACAATTAAATCAAAGAGGCACGTGTAGGTCAGACAAATATAACATTTATAATGAAATAACCACAAATGTCTTTTCTGTGCTCACATCATTATCAGTTTTATTCAACCCCCAAGTGACATTCAATCTTAGTACTTAGTACAACATCCTTTTACAGTTATAACCGCTTTTAAACGTGAAGCATAGCTTGACACAAGGGTCTTGCAGCGATCTACGGGTATCTTCGCCCATTCGTCATGGGCAAAAGCCTCCAGTTCAGTCACATTCTTAGGCTTGCGCATTGCAACTGCTTTCTGTATGTCCCACCAGAGGTTCTCAATCGAATTTAAGTCAGGTGACTGCGATGGCCACTCCAAAATGTTCCAACCTTTAATCTGCAACCATGCTCTAGTGGATTTGGAGGTATGCTTGGGATCATTGTCCTGTTGAAAGGTCCAACGTCTCCCAAGCCTCAGGTTTGTGACGGACTGCATCACATTGTCAACCAATATCTCCTGGTACTGAAGAGAATTCATGGTACCTTGCACACGCTGAAGCTTCCCTGTACCTGCAGAAGCAAAACAGCCCCAAAGCATGATTGACCCCCCGCCATGCTTCACAGTAGGCAAGGTGTTCTTTTCTTCATAGGCCTCCTCCAAACATAGCGTTGATCCATGGGCCCAAACAGTTCTAATTTTGTTTCATCAGTCCACAGAACACTATCCCGAAACTTCTGTGTTTGTCCACATGACTTTTGGCATACTGCAGTCGACTCTTCTTATTCTTTGGAGACAGCAAGGGGGTGCGCCTGGGAGTTCTGGCATGGAGGCCTTCATTACGCAGTGTGCGCCGTATTGTCTGAGCTGAACCTTCAGTACCCACATCTGACAAATCTTTTCTCAGTTCCTCAGCAGTCACACGGGACTTTTCTCCACTCTACGCTTTAGGTAGCGCACAGCAGTCAAAGTCAGCATCTTTTTCTGCCACGACCAGGTAGCGTTTCAACAGTGCCCTTTGCCTTGAATTTGCGAATGATGCTTCCTATGGTCTCTCTTGGTATGTTTAACATCTTTGCAATCTTCTTATAGCCACCCTTCCTGTGAAGAGTAATCACCTCTTCTCTTGTCTTCCTGGACCATTCTCTTGACTTCACCATGTTTTTAACCACACCAGTAAATGTCTAGAAGGAGCGGAGTATCCCAGTCATTTTAAAGCTGCCTAATTGGTGCTTATTATGCTTATTGCTGCTCCGTGACATCCACAGGTGTTTTCAATACCTGATTGAAAACACTTGAATGAACCTCTGTTCTTCAGAGTGGTAGTCTTTAAGGGGTTGAATAATTGTGTCAATGAAGAATTCACAAAAGAAACATTTACTACTGTATTACAAAACCAATTGATGTCATTTTAGTTGCATATGGTTGTTTAAAAAGTCCTTGTAGGATTTCATTCTGAATACAATTACAAATGTACACTAAATTCCCTAAAACCCTTTACAGCATTGGGGGTTGAATAATTTTGAACACAACTGTGTGTGTGTATATATATATATATATATATATTAGGTGGGTGTTGTACATACACGTACATATAATTATTTTTTTAAGATTGAAACGTTTGCACAATCATCTGTATAATTTTTTCCCTTTTATTGATGGTTGTGTGCTGCCTGTTATTTGAACTACCAGGAATAGTTGTAAAAGAAACTAAAGGTATTTTTTGTGGAAGCTTTGGGAACATGCTGTTGCTGCACACTGTTGCTGCATATAGTCGTATTTATTTGGCGCATATTAACCAGTTCACACGAAAAATCTAAAGACACTAGCAGGGTTATTCAGAGAGAGGTGAAAACCAGGAGAATGACTGGAGAACTGAAAATTTTAGGTCAAAATGGCCCAACCAGAAAAATTCTCCCACGTATCTCACTTTCCAAATCTGCTATTTTGACCTAGAATTTTCACTTCTGCCAGTTCTCCAGGTTTTCACCTCTCTGAATAACCCTGTAAATTGCATTGGAATACATAGAAAAGCACTCCTTAGCATATCAAAAGACCATTTTCACACTTTTTTTTTTTTCTTTTAAAGGAAGATTGTTTCTCCACAGGTGACACTCCAAACAGGGTTATTCAAAGAGAATCAAAGTCACTGCACGTTCGGTGACTTTTTGTTCTCTTCAATTCGGTGCGATTTGGCGATCCCATTTCGGTGACCCTTTGGTGTATACAGCAAGCACCACAGGGGTGTTGTAGTGCAGGGAAAAGCCGCCGAAAACTCAACGCAAAACCCGGTGAATGCACACTGAAACCTGCAAAAACATCTGGATTAACCCCGCCGAACATGCCGCCGATCACAGCGCAGAGCAGCCGCTGGAAAAATCCCACACCGCAGACGAATGGAGTGAAAAGTGAAACGCTGTTTCCAAAGAAACTACAGAACGAAAATGTCTGAAATTTACATATTAGATCCAATGAATGATGATAAAAAGGGCAATTACAGAAAAAAGCGATTTAAAAATTTTTGCAAAATAATCCTGAAATATGCTTGAGATCTATAATCAACGGTTTATTAGATATTGAATTAAAACGGGAATATTTTTAACATTGAAGCCTTTTTGACTGGAAACTCTGTAATCCGTGATGTAGCTGGAAATAGAGAAATAGCCAATGAAGGGTTAAAATTCAGCAAAATTTTATAAATGGTAAAAGTATAAAATGGACATGCGGTCTACCGAGACGTGTTTCGGCTTGTTAAAAGCCTTCCTCAGTCGGTATTAAACAAGCTGAAACGCGTCTATAGACCGCATGTCCATTTTATACTTGTTTTACAATTTATTAAATTTTGCTGACTTAACCCTTCATTGGCCATTTCTCTCGCTATTTCCGGCTACATCACGGTTTACAGAGTATCCAGTCAAAGAGGTTTTTGGGCTTCTACATTAAAGGACGCCTAATGCAGCATTAATTGAGCCTACTATCAGGCTCCACAATTGGTGAGTGTATTTCTTCTTATACACTATATTATCAATTATATACAGTAATACGCTATGGAAGCGCTGTCTTCTGATTTCTTTTGGTTTGTTTTAACGAATACCCTGGATGAAAGAAGGGAAGTGCCACTCTAAATTTGGCCAGAGGCTTATATTCCTAGAGCCGGGACCTTTGTAGGCTCTTCTAAATGTGATTGGTTCATACTCTTTTACCGCAACGTTCTAGTCCAACCTTGCTAAGATTATCTGCACCATTATCCTTCTCTTTTTTTTTTTTTTTTGAGAAATACCAGCAATGGTACGAATCCAACAACATCCTATTAAGTAGGATCCACTCATCCCTTTCCTGAGTATTGGACACATTTTTTATACATTGGAGCACTTTATCAGGATTGTATCACTATATTGTACTTCCTTTTTCCTGAATCTATATGTACTACTACATCTAAGGCTAGGGTCAGACTAACGCATTTTTCGCGTTGTCCGTGAAAAAGTGCGTTCGAACGAATGGACGCATTTATTCACGTAATACGCGATCGCGGTCATACGATGCGCATTATCGTTCGTGATTTTGTACGGATCATCAATAAAACACTTTTTGTGTCTGGACGTGATGTTGGCCGGACATTAGCAGCGTCTGATGTCTCCTAATCACGCAGACACGCCGCTAGCGGACGCAGCGCACTCTGTACGTCAGTACTAGTGGTTTCACATTCTCGAAAAAATGTGTTTGTTTGCCACTTGCGTTGCGCAGCCGCACTTTTGTGCGGCCGTTCTTCGTATGCTGCCCGGCATTGGCCGTCATTTGCTGCTAGCACGGCCGTGATTTAGGCTGGGGTCAGACGAGCGTAGTGTTCACGTCTGTGATTGCGCCTAAAAGTACGTCCGTGATAGCATGACAGCCCATCGGAGCCCGACACACGAAGTACCTCCGCACTGAACTGCGGATGCACAACAGCCGCGGCCCACGGACGCAAGGCAGGCAAGAACGTACAACCCCTAGAACGGCCGCACAAAGTGCGCTGCGTCCGCAACGTCCGCATAGCTTTGTGTGTGAGTGATGGAACGTGGTCAGACGGACTTCATTTATACGTCCAGCATTTTTCACGGACAAAATGGTTTTGCTTTTTATTTTATTTTCCCGCCTACATCCGTCAAAATATACAAAAGTGAATAAACGGACTGTGTGACCACTACTGCGTCTTCCGTACTGACGTACGTCCGTGTGCACGGACGTACAGTCCGTAGAAATCACGCTCGTCTGACCCTAGCCTTAGTGCTGCTAAAGGCACGTTAATACTGCGTTAGTCTGACCCTAGCCTAAAGGATTCAGTTGCACTAGGGATGTCAAGAATTTATTTGCAAAATTATAAGGCAATAATAAGCGTTTATAGCACTTTATTGTATCATTGATACAAATACTTGTTTATCACCTATTGATGCGCCATATGGTTTTTCCATAACACTTCTTCACTTTTTTTTTGTGGTGGGGGGTGTGGGTTTGTGGTTGGGTGGATTTTGCCAAAGCCAGTTTCGCGGTCTTTGGTGCTCTTCGTTCAACTTTTTCATGGGGCTTCAGCACACTACAGCGAATAGTGAATCTCCATAGATTTGGTGAAACGGAATCGCTGAAGTGAAAAGCACCAAAATTTTGGTGCTTTATGAATAGCGCTTTTGTGTTGAATGCACTAAGAAGTCAAATGGTCAATCCACAATTGTTCTCCAGCTATGCTCCTTTGCAATATGAAACTTTGTCATCTATTTCCACTTACTGTAAGTGAAAAGTTAATTAAATTTTTTTTTTTTAAAAAAAGGGGACTGAACGATTAGTATTCATGGCCATGTTTACTATGTGGGAACGTGCACAATGTCGGCTTTTGTCATGGAGTCCGACACATAACAAGGGATGTCCCAAACTGGATTATACTGAATTTGGAATCGGCCAATACAGAGTTGTCAGAATATTTCAGGTGTAATACCTTGAACCATATCTCCGAACTCTTCTAAAGATGGTATTCAATGCAGAACAACACCTTAAAATTACTGATCTCTATGCTTTCAAACAAAACCCAAACGAGAAGCCACGGGACAGACTTATACGCCCCTTTTAGTAAATTGAAGTTTAAAAATGTGCCTTTCATATATTAAACCAGACGAAGGATTGTGAAAGCACATGTACGAATATTAGCATATAAATTAACATGAAATGATTTCGGAGATTATGATGAAGCAACAAGTATGATAATAGAAACATAGAAAATGTCGGCAGATAAGAACCTTTCGGCCCATCTAGTCTGCCCAATTACATGGATACTTTACCTGGATTTAGCTTTTGTTTAGGATAGCCTTATGCCTATCCCATGCTTGCTTAAATTCAATTACTGTTTTGGCCTCTACCACTTCAACTGGAAGGCTGTTCCATGTATCCACCACCCTCTCAGTAAAATAATGCTTCCTGATGTTACTTTTAAACCTTTGCCCCTCTAATCTAAGACTATGTCCTCTTCTTTTGCTACTTTGTTTCCTTTTAAATATACTCCCTTCCTCGACCTTGTGGATTCCCTTTACGTATTTAAATGTTTCTATCATATCTCCTCTGTCTCGTCTTTTTTCCAAGCTATACATATATATGTTATTGATAAAGCATCAGACTACATACGTGCCAGGTAAAACAATGGAGATATCACAAGAGCAGACTTACCGACTCACTGCTCTGCTTTAGGAAATACCCACCAGAGCATTACTCATCTACTTAACGCAACCTTGGGATAAATCCTAATTGTCGTCACCATAACCGTTCAGAGCTATTCTGTCTATCAACATAGACACATTATGCATGCACTTCGAAGACAGAACAGGAAAATAGATTCCAATCGATTGATTTACCAAGTTGCAGTTTTGGTGAAAAGCCACGAATTGTACACGACTCTTAACCCCTTCACTATCTCGTTATGCTGATCTGCAGCCCAAAAGCAAATTTAATTCATTTGCTGCCAATGAGTTTCGTTTTCTTTTGGGCTGCAGAAGGTGCCCCCAAAGTTTTAGCCCTGTGGGCATAATACTCAAAGACCTAAAATTGTACAATCAGCTGCTCAAAGCTCTGAAATATCAGGCTTTTAGCAGCCGGTGCAGGAGAAATTGAAGAGGTTTTAACAACATATCTATTTTCTAACTCAATTTGGCAGTAGATGGTGCCATCTACTGGCCAAGATTAGGTTTACTGTAAGACATGTGTAGAGCTGTGTTTAAATCCTTGTTGTGGCAGTACCTATTTTTGGCCACCGGAGGGAGACAAGCGAAATGTGAGACACTGAATATTACATTGGGACTACATTTCCCAGCATGCTTTGGGAACGGACACAGGAAGTGGATGGAGCAGGGAGAGTTACATCCTGAGCCTCGTGGAGAGAGCTGGCAGAGCGCGCCAGGGAGTGAGAGAGACAAGACACAGTGCTGCAGAGAGTAACAGTGACCAGGCCGGAGCGCAAGTGCGGCCTAACAGAGGAACAGATCGGGTTATCAGTTATTCCCGAAGAAGACCCAGTGATCCACCAGATTACCCAAGCGGCTAGAGAGGAAGCGGAGGACCCCGAGTGAGGAGTACCGCAGATCGATCGGACCGGGAGAGCAGGCGGTAAGCTGGACAAGTCGAGGCCGGTGCAGAAAGCCAGACAACGGATCCAGAAGCAAGTAACCCCAGTCAATATCGAGCGGAGAGACGTCCTGGGTCAGCGGAGCCTCAAGTATCTGGCGGATGGGTGAGAGGCCTTCCAGGCCATTGTAAAACTCAAGTAAAGCACGGTGCTGTTTGTTTCCAAAACCCACAGGGCCCCAACTTGACTAGTCGAAGACATCTCTTAAGCAATTCACTGGCCAGTTGAATATAGTACCCGGGTACCGCAACACACACACACACTTACATTCCGGGACTTAACCTGTGCAGGACTCACTCCCCAATCACAAGAAGGGGTTAAAGATACGTTTTTCATTATTATTTTCCGCTGCGCGTTTTCCCGAATTACGAAGCATTGTATTTCTTTTCCGCTGCGCGTTTCCCCGAAATACAAAGAATCGTATTTATTTTCCGCTGCGCGTTTCTCGAATTACGAAACCTCGTATTTCTTTTCCGCTGCGCGTTTACCGCATTTCGAAGTACTGTAGATATATATACGAAAACCGTGTCATTCATTATATGCCATTTATTCAAGTAAACTATATAATTTATAAAAATCCACAACGGTGCTAGAGTGTATTTATTCCCTAGTGCGGGGAGACTGACCCGAGGTTCAATTTCAGCGGCTCCTCCGGGAGTGAGCGCTACATATGCAATGGGTATAAGCTCAAATATTTCTTATTTTATTTAGTTAAAAGTGATTTTACAAAAATTCACTGATTTCTGACCATGGTTTTTTTTGGAAAATCACTTGGTAGTGAAGGAGTTAAGGGGTTATTTTCTAACCTCCAAATTGCACCGAACGGTGAATTTCACTGTCACTGGTGCAATTCGATGGCACCGAAAATGCCCCTAAGGCTAGGGTCAGACTAATGCAGTATTAACGTGCGTTTAGCAGCACTAAATCACGGCCGTGCTAGCAACAAATGACGTCCAATGCCGGGGAACATACGAAGAACGGCCACACAAAAGTGCGGCAGCGCAACGCAAGTGGAAAACGAACGCATTTTTGCAAGAACGTAGAACCGCTAGTACGGACGTACAGAGTGCGCTGCGTCCGCTAGCGGCGTGTGTGCGTGATTAGGAGACGTCAGACGCTGCTAATGTCCGGCCAACATAACGTCCAGACACAAAAAGTGTTTTATTGATGATCCGTACAAAATCACGGACGAAAATGCGCATCGTATGACCGCTATTGCGTATTCCGTGAAAAAATGCGTCCATTCGATCGAACGCACTTTTTCACGGACAACGCGAAAAATGCGTTAGTCTGACCCTAGCCTTAGAGGACTATTGTGTCTTCTATTTACAGAACGCTGAACTGAACCGAAATGCCCTTATTTTCGGTGTTTAAGTTTGACAGGTTTAAACAGGCGAGTGAGAATCAAGGGGGTGTATGTGAGGGTCCTGAGAACGAGCAACAGCACAATGGCCTGCTCTACGGTGGGTGCCCGCTCAGGTCTCACAAACAAGGTTTTAGCTTGATTGTGCCATTACAGGGATGAATTTTCCATATGCAAATCAGCCTGCTCTCACCCAGAAAGGGTGGCCAGTGCTGATTGCCAAGGACGTCATCCCTGCACGAGAGGTGCAGCAACCCCCGACGATCGTTTCGGCCTTATTGGGCCTCGTCAGGAGGGTATAGCTGACACCCCTCTAGGCACATCAAGCAAGGGGTCCACGTCTGGATGACCCTTTACAATTACAGTGAGAAACAAGGGGGTGTTTGTGACTCCCCCCCCCACCATCCCCTTTTGAATTTCTATTTCTTCCACCTTGTTTTTTTTTTAACTTTTATTTTTTCTCAATGTCTACGATTGTTGGCACGCGCCTTGCGTTAATTTTTGTGGAACTCAACCGCCTGTCATGGCTCCCTAATTTTTCTGGTTTGCCTACTGGTGATCTGTAACATTTGCTTATTTACACGCTATGTCATACTAGATAGGTAACGTTCAATTTATTTTTTTTATTTTTTTTCGAGACCATTGGCACCTGCCTTGTGTTAATTTTTGTGCACATTCTCTGGCTGACATGACTCCTTTTTTTCTCGGGTCTGCCTACCGGTGAACTGTAACGTCTGCTCATTTTTACAAGACCATGGACAATTGCCTCATATTAATTTTTAGAAACATTGTTCGCCTGACTTAGCTCCCTAATCTTTTCTGGTTTGCCTATGGGTAAACTGCAATGTTTATTTATTAACCAGCTATGATATGTCTGATGAGTGACACCACTTTTTCCGAGACCATTGACATCTGCCTTGAGTTGGTTCGTTTGATAATTATCCACCAGACCCGACTACCTAATTTTTCCGGTTTGCCTACGGGTGAACTGTATCGATTGTCCTTTTGCACACTTGGCTTGATGGGTACTGCTAATTTTTTCGAGGCCACTGGCATATGCCTTGTGATAATATTTCGTGACCACCAGCCGCCTGTCACAGTCCTTTAATTAATTAAATCCCTTTTTTTTTTTTTTCTCTTTTTTCTTCTCTCTCTCCCTCTTGCCCATCGATAAATTACGACGATTGTTTACTGGCACGCCATGGTATATCTGGCGATTCACACTAACTTTTTCGTGTACACAGAAGATTGCCTTGAATGTTGCCTTACCTTGTTTTTTCTATGTACTTAGGCTGGTGACAGGAACTCTCCTTTGTGTCTTTCACCCGCCTGAACCAGCTCCCCAATTTTTCTGGTTTGTCCGAGAGTGAACTGCACAGTACCCTGATTTTCCTGCCCTCCGGGCCCAGTAAACATATCAGACTCTGCTCTTACCCCCCCCCCTTGAACTACGTGGACTATCGCTTAATTTACACAATTTTTAACAGGATGGATGGTAAGAACACTGTCGCTGGTCACTCTGATGGGTTTGCAATCTCACCGGCTGAACCTAGACTATTGACATATATCGTGTCACGTATATTGCTGAACGAAAGGATCTGGTGTCTTTATGAGGCACCCAAGCATAATTGAAAGTTATGTATGTTAGGCCTCATGTGTCCTACTTAATGTCGTTATTTTTCGCATAACAACGTGGATTTATTATGTGGAACTGGGCTTCCCTCCCTTCTTTTCTTTCCCCCCCTTTTTTTTCTCTCCTTTCCCCCTTGTTGGTAGATGGGGATGAGTTTCCAGAATCTCGGGAGATGCTCTACTCTGTTTTGGCTGGGTGGAGGGTGGCGGGGGGTTTTATTTTATTTTATTTGGTCCTTTTTTGGTTGCGAGGATGATGGGGTTAATTTTTTTTTTTTAATGTCTCTCTGCTTTCTTTCCGCAGTCGGAGGGGACTTGTTCATGCTTGTTTATTACTGTTTTGTTATATTGTTTACAATAATATTTTTCATTGCCATTACTGGTTTATGCTCATTGTTCTTGGTCTAGAAGGAATCGGGACCCTTCTTTGAAGCCCACGAGGATCGGACGTCGACTTCCCACAAGACGGTATTCAGCCCTTTTTTGGGCCTGAATAGCCTTTCTTGGTGACGTACATCTCCTCATTACTTTTGTTTTCCTCTTCTCTGTCTCTCCCTCCTGGGGTTCTTCATCTTTTCCTTTCTTTCTCTTTTCTTCTCTCCCCTTCTCTCTTCTCTGCCCTCCCGCCCCATCCCTCCCCCCCTAATTTTTTTTTTTTTTTGTTTCCTAGATTCGTTGAGTCATGTCCTCGGTGCCGGGTTTCTCCCCAAAATCCTTACGTGTTCTTACGTACAACGCAAAAGGCCTTAATACACCTGAAAAACGCAGGCGGCTCTTTAGAGAGCTCCGGGCGCTTCGGACATCGGTCATATTCCTCCAGGAAACGCATTTTAAATCAGGGGCTTCCCCGACCTTGCGAGATCCTAATTACCCTGTGGGATATTTTAGTGATAATTTTCGGAGTAAAAGTCGCGGGGTGGCAATTCTTTTTTCCAAGAATATCCCCATGGTAATGGATGACGTCCTTTCGGATAAGGAGGGACGCTACTTATTTGTTAAATGCAAGATTGCTGACGTACAATACACTTTTGCTTCCATTTACCTCCCTAACTCTAACCAACATCACTCCCTGGCTTCGATCTTTCGCCGCCTCTCTATTTTTATGTCTGGGACTCTGATAGTTGCAGATGACTTTAACGTACCCCTCGATCCGAGGATGGACACTTCCTCTGGCCGCTCCTCAATTCCCCCGAGTGTACTGCGACACATTCGCCGCTCCTTAGATAGTTTACAACTTGTCAATGTCTGGAGGACTTTTCATGCTAGTGAACGGGATTACACCTATTACTCACCGGTTCACACCACCTACTCGAGACTTGATTATCTATTTGTTCAACAGCGCTCGGTACTTAGTGTGGAAGACTCCATCATCCAAGCCCAAACTTGGTCAGACCATTGTCCACTTTTGACTACACTCTCTTCCCCTTTATCCCGCCCTTCAGAAAGGCAATGGCGCCTTAATACGGCTTTGCTAGACGGCCCTATCTTTCTTTCGGAATTGGAATTGTCCATTGGCAATTACTTCTCAGATAATGAAACCTCAGCAGTGTCATTCCCCACTCTTTGGGAAGCCCATAAGGCGGTTCTTCGAGGTGTCCTCATTAGCAGAGCCACTATGCTTAAAAAAGAAAGGTCTAAGACGCTTTGCACCATCTTCTCGGACATTAGGGACCTTGAACTTGCTCATGACTCTTCTGCGCTACCTTCTGATTATACTGTTCTCCTGACTAAGCGCCGGGAATTGAACGATCTGCTTAATGCTGACATTCGCTTCACAGCACAGAAAGCTAAGTGTTTCTTTGCCCTCTCGGAAAATAAACCGGGCAGGCTGCTTGCCCGTATACTACGTAGGAGACGGAACGCGGCATACATAGCCAAAATTAGACTCCCTACAGGAGAACACTCACCTCGTCCGGATCGAATACTTGAAGAATTTCGACGTTTCAATGAAGGACTCTATCATCTGGATGAAACGTCAGGTACACCTCCTTCCACTTCCGAAATTGATACTTACCTTGCGAGTAAACTTTCTCGAACATTGCCTCCGGCGGCTTCTGAGACGTTGGATGATCCAATCTCTGCGGAAGAGATTCGAAGGGTTATTGTCGCCCTTAAGAATGGCAAATGTCCGGGTCCAGATGGTCTACCAGCTGAGTACTATAAAGCTTTCTCGATTGCGCTGCTCCCTCGACTGGTCTCCCTCTTCTCTTTCCTGAGAGATGGAGGGAAATTTCTTCCGCACACTCTCACAGCTACCATCTCGGTCATAGCCAAGCCAGGGAAGGATGAAGCTGATGTCCGTAATTACCGCCCCATCTCTCTCTTGAATACTGATATTAAGATTTTAGCGAAAATCATGGCTAACCGTCTCGCGCCCCTTTTACCCTCCTTGATCCATCCAGATCAAGTGGGTTTCATCCCCGGTCGTGAAGCCCGGGAATGCTACTACCTGTGTTTTAAGCGTTTTGGGTTTGGCTAAGATCTCTGGCACTGGCCTTCTCCTGTTGTCTACGAATGCAGAGAAGGCCTTCGATAGAGTTCGATGGAGCTTCCTGTTTTCAGTCCTGCAGCATATTGGCATTGGTGACTCCTTCCTCTGTTGGATTGAGGCACTTTATTGCAACCCAACGGCCCGTGTACGCGCAAATGGGGCACTGTCTCACGGTTTTGACATCCGAAACGGGACCCGTCAGGGTTGCCCTCTGTCACCGCTCTTGTTCGCCCTTGCCTTCGAACCACTCTTGGAGGCTATTCGTCTCAATGCCGACATTACGGGCATCCGCTGTCACTCCTTCGAACATAAAGTCTCGGCTTATGCTGACAATTTATTGTTTTTCATCACGAGCCCTGACTCCTCTCTCCCAGCGGTCGGACAAACACTTGAAGAATACGGACGGTTAGCTGGATATCGGATTAATCAAGACAAATCTGAGCTCTTGAACATCTCTCTAAGCTCTTCTTATGTCGCTTCGGTCCGAAGACAATTTCCGTTCCGATATTGTCCTGACAAGATGAAGTATCTGGGCGTTTGGCTGGCCTCTTCCTCTAGACAAATGTATGAACATAATTTTTTGGACATCCTCCGCTCTTTCCTAGCTGCTCTAGCAGACTGGAATGGGAAGATGCTCTCTTGGTTTGGCAGGATTGCCACTCTTAAAATGAATGTTATGCCACGTCTGCTGTACCTGTTTAACACCTTGCCGATCTTGGTACCACTATCATTTTTTTCTGCCCTACGTAAAGAATTGATACATTTTGTCTGGCCTCGAGGGCGCCCTCGAGTGAGTTTCGCGGTGCTCTGCCGTCCCAAATCTTGGAGGGTTGGCCCTCCCTGACCCGCACCGATACTATCTTGCCTGCCACATGGCGAGAGTTGTTGAATGGTCTGCTTACAACTTAGATAAACGATGGTTGGATGTTGAAAGAGCTTTGGCTGCTCATCCTTTATGGACGTTGCCGTGGTTACCTCCGCGTCACTCTACTGGACCACACCCTGACCCTGACCCGGTAACGACCACACTGCGCATCTGGCACACGCGCAAACTGACTTATGGGTTCTCCTCTGCTCTTTCGCCTCTTCTCCCCCTGATTAGTAATCCAGGTCTGCCAGGCGCAGTGTTACCATCTTTGCGTGACCATTTGTCAGACTCGGACCGCCTTCAAGTGCTAGACCTTCCAGCAGATGGCAACCTGGAACTTTTTCCTCGCTCGACTTCGATGGGCCCCCTTTCCCAATTAGAACGTTTTAATTTCTTTCAAATTAAATCATGCTTGAAGAGCCTCAACTGTGGCTATAGTCTGAGTCGTGCCTTGTTACCATTTGAATGTTTTTGTCGCCTGGGACTGCCATTGGCCTGGGGGATTTCCACTCTGTACGGCTTAATTACCTCCTCTGATATAGAAGACGCACCCTTTGTCGCCAGATGGGAAATGGCTCTTGGAACCACCTTTTCCTCCTCTCAATGGTCCACAACGTTTACACTAGTCCACAAAGGCTGCGGAGTTACCCGGGTTCAGGAAACGTCTTATAAAGTCCTTTCTTTCTGGTACAGAACTCCTAGTCTCCTTAACAGAATTGTTCCCGCTCTCCCCTCGGAATGCTGGAGGTGTTCCGCAGACGAAGGCACGTTCCTCCATGTTTGGTGGTCGTGTCCCCCCCTTCTGGACTTTTGGTGTACGGTCCATGATGCCATTAACCGAGTCACAGACGTTGACTTACCACTTACCCCAGAGTGTTTTCTCCTGTTTCACATAGCACTCCCCCTTGGGACCCTTAAACACTCTGTGCTCCTACTTATGCTTATCGCTGCTCGTGCTTTGGTGCCGACCCTTTGGCGCACAAACAGAGTTCCCACACTTCGGGAATGGGTTAACAGAGTGGAGGATCTCAGATCCGCTGACCACCTAGAATCCTAGATGCTAAATTTAGGGAAGTTTTGGCGGATTTCGCATTGAAGTGGTTTTACTGGGAGGAATATACTGCCTCTCTGCACCTGGGGTCTGCGAGAGCCCCGAAGGTTTAGCCCCGAGTAATGTCATATTGTTCAGGTATTGGCTTCTGTTCACCGGGGGAGAGATCTGGCACTGGTCATGTCCCCCCCTTTTTTTTTTTGCTTTGTGTTTTGTTTTTTGTTTTCTCTCTTCTCCCCCTTTTTTTCTTTCTCTACTTCTTTCTCTTCTCCCTGCCCTTTCTCCCCCTTCTCCTTTAGCCCCTCTTATCTTTTTATTTTTATTTTTTATTTTTCCTGTCTGCTCTCACTATTTCTCTGGCGATATAACCCTAACCCTGCTCCGGATACGTGTTTTTGCGCTGCCTCTTTGGCTTTAACGACAGTCCGGTCCCCGTGGAGCTCGAGATAGTATTGCGACCTACACGTGGTTGCTTATTTTGAGGGTATGGAGAGTTCCTTCTTTTCCTTTTTCTCCCTATTATGTATCTTGCTGCTGTGTTATCTGATATTGTTACCCTACTCTTCAGGGTTGTATTCTTCTTTTAATAAAAAAATTTGAATTTCAAAAAAGAAAATGAGGATCGAGACACTTTCTTTGTATTGTGGTATTGCAAGTTAGGTGCAGGTGCTGGATCGGAGGTTATAGGATGAGGGAACTGCTGGGGCAAGCAGCCTATTCAGGTAGGGTGGCAGCTTCCCAGGAAAGCTCTTAAACACCAGGCTGGAAAGGTGAAGAGTGCATCTAGATTGCAGCGATGGCCAGTTTAGTTCTTTTAACATGTCACAAAACAATGGTGCGTCATGTAGTTACATTGTAGCACAAAGCGGCAGAATGAGTTATACAATGTAGTACAGTTGTGTTCAAAATTATTCAACCCCCAATGCTGTAAAGGGTTTTAGGGAATTTAGTGTACATTTGTAATTGTATTCAGAATGAAATCCTACAAGGACTTTTTAAAGAACCATATACAACTAAAATGACATCAATTGGTTTTGTAATACAGTAGTAAATTGACACAATCATTGACACAATTATTCAACCCCTTAAAGACTACCACTCTGAAGAACAGAGGTTCATTCAAGTGTTTTCAATCAGGTATTGAAAACACCTGTGGATGTCACGGAGCAGCAATAAAGCATAATAAGCACCAATTAGGCAGCTTTAAAATGACTGTGATACTCAGCTCCTTTTAGACATTTACTGGTGTGGTTACAAACAAGGTGAAGTCAAGAGAATGGTCCAGGAAGACAAGAGAAGAGGTGATTACTCTTCACAGGAAGGGCAATGGCTATAAGAAGATTGCAAAGATGTTAAACATACCAAGAGAGACCATAGGAAGCATCATTAGCAAATTCAAGGCAAAGGGCACTGTTGAAACGCTACCTGGTCGTGGCAGAAAGAAGATGCTGACTTCGACTGCTGTGCGCTACCTGAAGCGTAGAGTGGAGAAAAGTCCCCGTGTGACTGCTGAGGAACTGAGAAAAGATTTGTCAGATGTGGGTACTGAAGTTTCAGCTCAGACAATACGGCGCACACTGCGTAATGAAGGCCTCCATGCCAGAACTCCCAGGCGCACCCCCTTGCTGTCTCCAAAGAATAAGAAGAGTCGACTGCAGTATGCCAAAAGTCATGTGGACAAACCGCAGAAGTTTTGGGATAGTGTTCTGTGGACTGATGAAACAAAATTAGAACTGTTTGGGCCCATGGATCAACGCTATGTTTGGAGGAGGAAGAACAAGGTCTATGAAGAAAAGAACACCTTGCCTACTGTGAAGCATGGCGGGGGGTCAATCATGCTTTGGGGCTGTTTTGCTTCTGCAGGTACAGGGAAGCTTCAGCGTGTGCAAGGTACCATGAATTCTCTTCAGTACCAGGAGATATTGGATGACAATGTGATGCAGTCCGTCACAAACCTGAGGCTTGGGAGACATTGGACCTTTCAACAGGACAATGATCCCAAGCATACCTCCAAATCCACTAGAGCATGGTTGCAGATAAAAGGCTGGAACATTTTGGAGTGGCCATCGCAGTCACCTGACTTAAATCCGATTGAGAACCTCTGGTGGGACTTAAAGAAAGCAGTTGCAGTGCGCAAGCCTAAGAATGTGACTGAACTGGAGGCTTTTGCCCATGACGAATGGGCGAAGATACCCGTAGATCGCTGCAAGACACTTGTGTCAAGCTATGCTTCACGTTTAAAAGCTGTTATAACTGTAAAAGGATGTTGTACTAAGTACTAAGATTGAATGTCACTTGGGGGTTGAATAAAACTGATAATGATGTGAGCACAGAAAAGACATTTGTGGTTATTTCATTATAAATGTTATGTTATATTTGTCTGACCTACACATGCCTCTTTGATTTAATTGTAAGCAAGATGACTGAATGATCAAAATCAATGTCAAATTGGCCAAAACACTCAATTTCAGTGGGGGTTGAATAATTTTGAACACAACTGTAAGTTTCTGAAGGTGCGCGTGAACAATAGTGCAGCATTAATAAATTTAAAAAAGAAATAAAATACATTTTTAGATTATTTATGTTACACTTAACCTGATCATGTTTGGTGTCATTGTACAAAACATGACCCTCTAGCTGCCACTGATCTGAAGATACGGGGGTCCAAAGGATCCCCCCTATCTCTACCATAGGGATTTCCATAGGAAATTCCTGGGCTGCTAGGGGTTAATTCCCTCACTGACATCATTGCGCCAATGCGCAACGAGGTCAGTTGATGAAGGGAGGCCTTGGATGTCAGCCCCCACTGGAAATTTAGCAAATGGTCACCATATTTTGCAGAAATTGGAGTAGCCAAAAGCAGTTATCAGATATCGTCAAAGTCTAGCGAATCGTTCCGACAACTGCCGAATTGTTTTGAATTGACATCGGTGAATTGCCATGAACTATAAAAATTGTTTTAAAAAGTCTCCTATTCTCCTAATAGTAGTTTCAATCAATAAAAGTGTGTCTAAGTTATAAGAAAATGTCCTTTAAAAAAATGATTAAAAGGTCTGTTACGGGGGGCGTGGCCAGCCGAGCAGGAGAGCAGACGTGTTCTGAATGTTCTCCTCCAGACCCTGCTGAGAACGGGGATTTCTATTAGGATTTTCCACGCAGATTTCTACGTTTGAGCACCCCTGGGAAGCTGGCCATCGGGTGACAGGTTCTGGAGCTCGTCTCAGCCCCCCTCTGGAGCCAAGCAGAGACCACGGCCTTTGTCCCCCGCCTGATGTGGCCTGACAGCAGCCATTTTGAGGCCTGGGTTTGGACCTGCGCCTCGTTCGGCCTGTACTCCCGGGCCTTCGGATGCTGTATGCTGGGTGGACGGAGGGCCCCTGTCCCTCGGCAGCGGCGGATGCCCCTAAAGCTGGGATGGTAGAGGAGGGTGGGGAAGGGTGGCAGCTGACTCGCCCGCCCTCTGCCAGGAGCCTGGGGGATGTGCTGGACGAGCTGGAGGCCTGCCTGGCACAATTGCCTGAAGACGATGAGACCCCTATTACATGAGGTAGTTGGCATCGGCTGATGGCAGTGCTGGGGGTGGACCGGAGGACGGAGGCCTTAGCTGAAGCGGCGTCGGGGGATGCATACCCGGCCGGCCGCATGGATGACTTTTCCATACAGGATGAGGGAGAACCGCGAGATGAGGACAGGATCTGCTGTGATGATGGTGGTTCGATCGTGGCGCTGCAAGGGGCCTTTCGACCTACTGAAGTGCGTCTGAAGGAGAAGACCTTACCTGTGGATTGGGGTGAGGACTCCCCCAGCAGTGAAGAGGATTGTGGTGGTGAAGACAGGCCGGTGTACACGGAGTTCAGGGAGAATCTTGTGTTGCCCTCCACTGACCCCCCCCCGTGCTATCTTTGCTGAAGACAACCGCAGAGTTGACTCACGAAGTTGCTACCGGTGGTTGTGCGAATGGAGGTTTTCCTGTCGTATTGCCCTGGTTGGTCTCTCCTGAGCGTGAGTTTTTCATCTGGCTTGGCCTGATGTGTGGCGACATGTCTGCTGCGCGAGCTCCCCTTTTTCGAGATACGGGTTGACGAGACCCCAGAAGCATTTTTTCCTTTATTCTTTCTTTTTTGACGCTCCCTGACTGGGACTTTGAGACTTTCTTCTGCTTTTTGATGCAAACTTATGTCATTACTTATTGACTTTTCGCAGTATGTTTCCCACTCTGAGGACTTTCCATTCACCTAATTTTCTTTAAAATAACCTTTACTAGATGGACATACTTTATTTTTATTTTTCTTCACAGACGACTGTTGCTGATGACTTTTATGTTTATGTTTTTGACCGCCCCTCCCATATTCTGATTTATCTGAGCCGCTTTACATGATACTATTTTTCTTTATTTTTCCTTACGCTGAGTTATTGCAACTGACTGACTATGTGCGGCCCTGCGAGGTCCTCACTTTGCATTTGCTTGTATGATGACATATTTCAAAATAAAAAAAATTAAATAAAAAAAAAAGGTCTGTTACAAAATAAAAGTTTTAAAATAAACAAAAATGCTATACAAAAAGTTATTTTAACCCCTTCGCTGCTCAGCCGTTTCACCCCTGTGTGCTGAAATCATTTTGGCCGTTTTGTGCTCATCATGTTTAAATGTGATTTGAAGTTCTGTTTCATTTTAGGACCCAGACAAATTATATATCATTTTTTTCAGCAGACTCAGGAGGTTCAAAAAATATCATATGTGTATATGTCAAGTCCCATCAGAATACTTTATCAAAAAATTGTAAATTTCCATTCAGATTTCAATTATTTGCAACTTGTAAATCAGTGTTTCCCAAACTTGTCCTCGGGACCCACAACCAGGCCAGATTTTTCAGATCACCTTGGGGAAAGACAGACAGAATCCTGAGAATACTGAGCAGCAAATCATATCACCTGTGCTGTGCTTCAGATATCTGGCAAACCTGGCGAGGCAGAGGGTCCTGAGGACAGGTTTGGGAAACACTGTTGTAAATGTATTTCTCAACATTTTATCATCCACTGCTTTGTGGTTATATATTCTATGTGTTAGTCTTTAACACAGTGCTTCCCAAACTTGTCCTCGGGACCCTCAACCAGGGCAGATTTTGCAGATCACCTTGGGGAATACAGACTGAATCCTGTGAACAATGTGCAGCAAATCAGATCACCTGTGCTGTGCTTCAGATATCCTGCAAAGCAAACCTGGTGAGGCAGAGGGTCCTGAGGACAGGTTTGGGAAACACTGCTTTAACAGGTTCTCCATTTATGGTTTTTTATTTTTTATATCCCCCAATATTGTAAAAAATATGCAATTTTCCCGAAACCTTGAATTGATGAAATGTTGTGCTTGTAACTTGGCATATATCACACCTTTCCAATGAGCCCTCACTTGACCTTGTGGGTAATACAAAATGGCAGTATTGTGTCATTCTGTGAATGGAAGGAACATTCGGCCAAACAATGCCGAATTGTACTGTATTTTGCTGTTAATGTGCTGCATTTTGGCGAATTGACAGCTTAGTGAATAGATAACTTGCCCTGAATTTGCAATTCGGCGCCAATTCGAAGATTACAGAATAACCCCTTATTGGGGAGAAAATGGTGAAAAGTACAGTGAACTATGGTGACAGTTCTCGAAATGATGAATTCACTATACTTAATCCACCAGAATTTGCTGAAGTAAAACTACCGGTCACGTTCGACGCCGTCTCCCAGCCCCAGTGCCCGGCATCACTGTCCTCGCTGGCCAGGTGCCGAGTGATATGCTGATTGCTGATCAGTTGCGTGGTGGTTGCGGGGTGCAGCGTGGTGATGTGGCACCTGCGGGTTTAAGAACACTCAGCTGAGACTAACAATTTGCCCTAGCGTGGTTTTACTTCCTCCCAATGCATGTTTGTGATATTGATTTGCTGATTACTTATTGCCAACCCCTGCTTGTCGCCCCTGCTTGTCTGACTTACTCTCCTGGCTCTTAACCCCTTGGCTCCTGTTCGGACTTTCTCTCTGGCGATAAGACTCTCTGGCATACGTCTGACACACTACCCTGGTGATAAGTAGGGATGGGCTGCCGGTTCGAATCGGTTCGATGTTCGATTCAAACATCGACTGTTTGAAAGTTCGCGACTTGGGAACTTTTCGGGACGTTCGCAAAAAGCTTGCAAAAAAAAGCATTTTCAAAAAAATTCCAAAAACTGCTTAAAAGATCCTAAAACATCTAAAAATAAAAAGACTCTTTACTGCAGAATATTATAAGCAACGGTTTATTATATATTGAATTAAAATGGGAATATTTTTATTATTTATAATTCTTTATTTTGGAAAAGCTTTAAACACAGAAAACAGGTAAACAGCCACCCGTGACATCGCCTCGCAGGGCAGGGAGGGCAAGCCGAGTAAAGCTTGACCTAGCTCAACTTTCAGAATCAAGGTGTAAGCAACTAAACATAACAGTCGAGTTCGGATAACATGTAGCAGATAAGCCCATATGCCCAGCGCTTGGCATGCCACGCAGCCGGCTAAAACGGGACAAACATTAAACCACGTAAGACAAAAGAGGGTAAAGAAAAGGAAAGAAAAGGACAGGGAAAATAGAAAGGGGGGAACCTCACTCATCTAACCCACTTCAGGTATTACTCGGTTTTTAATTGGTTTCTTCCCATCGACTCCAGGTTTTGTAAAACGAGGGAAGCGAGTTGTGGATTACCGCCGACAGTTTATCCATGTGGTGCGCCTCGGCTATATAAGCCCGGGCCACCTCAACGGAAGGCACATCCCCATCTCGCCAGTGCTTAGCTAGAGCTCTCCTAGCACCCAACACCATCTTGTGAAAGAGTTTGCAATCCGGCCCCTGAAGGGATGCCAGAGACCTATGGAGCAGGAAGGCCCAAGGATCAAGTGGGAAAGGCTGTTGAAACACCTCCTCTAATAAGTCACCTATTTGGTCCCAGAAAGTACGCACCTTCGGGCAAAGCCACCACATGTGAAACAAGGTACCCCGAGCCCCACAGCCCCTCCAACAAACATCAGGGGTACCCGGTTGCAGATGCGACAGCAAGACCGGGGTAGTATACCATCGGTACATCGTTTTATATGCTTGTTCTTTCAGCGTAACACATATAGACACTTTTGCAACATTTTCCCACATATCTTGCCATTCCTCCCCCTCCAACTCCTCCCCAATATCCGCCTCCCAACGGGCAATGAATCCTGGGGTCAGCCAGGAGACATCCTCGCATGAAAAGTGGCTATATAAAGTGGAAATCAGAGCTTTCGGAGCCCTTCCGGAGTCACACATGAATTCAAAAAACGTAAGTTTCCATCTCGCTGCCTGTGAAATGTTATGTTGAGATAGAAAGTCCCGGATCTGTAAAAATCTGAAATGGTCAAAGATCCGAAGGTCTCCCTTCGATTGTAGATCAGAGAAAGAGAGACAGTCATCTCCTGAAGATCTGAAATGCTTTACCCTCTGCAGGTCGATATTTTCAAAAGCTGCAAAACCAGAGGGGGACAATCCCGGAGTAAAAGCTCTGTTGCGTAGATATGGCATAAGAGGTGAGTAACAAGAGCAGAGGTGGAATTTGTCCCGGACGGAGTCCCATACCCTCAATGAAGTCAGAGTCGCTGTACAAGTGGACCGTAATAACGGGCGGAACTCCTTGGGTAGCCAAAAATAAAATTGCGGGAGGTCTGGTGCAAATAGGTTGGATTCCAAATCGGCCCAATGTTGGGAGTGTTGGGGCAGATGAAACATCACAAACTGTGCAACCTGAGCTGCTTGAAAATATTTATACAAGTGTGGAAGGCCCAAACCCCCTCGTTCTTTAGGACAGTATAGGACATATTTAGAAACCCTTTTCCTGCCCCCCGCCCACACAAAACCTTCAATTTGGGACTGCAGCTGTGGAAGAGATTGGGGGCACACCCAGATTGACAGGGCTTGAAATAGATATAGTAATCTAGGGAGCAGGTTCATCTTTATACAATTGATCCTGCCAATCCAGGAGACCCCGTCTCTCCCCCACCTCTCCAGGTCCTCCCCCAAAAGCTTAAACATTGCCTCATAGTTTAAGGAGTGCAATCCATTCACATCGGGTGTAAGCCACACTCCCAGGTATTTCAAAGAGGAGCGAGTAAGACCGAATCCCGAAGACCGTTGAATCTCCTGACAGGTCGAGTCCGAGAGAGAAAAAGGCATAGCTACTGACTTTTCTAGGTTAACCTTATAACCTGAGACTGCTGAGAAGTCGCGTAGGAGGGAGAGCAGGCGAGGAATGGAGGCAGAGGGATGGCTGAGAGTAAGCAAGACATCATCGGCGTACGCCGATACCTTATATTCCTCTTTTCCAACCGTCACTCCTGTAATGTGGGGGGAGTGACGAATGGCCGATAAAAGGGGTTCGAGAGATAGGGCAAAAAGGAGAGGAGACAAAGGGCATCCCTGTCGTGTCCCATTTCCGATAGAGAAACCCGTGGGAACAGTACCTGGGGTAATGACAGCAGAGGTAGGGGAATTATATAGGGATCGGAGGACCAAAAGAAAAGACATTGGGAAGCCCCACGTGGTCAGAAGTCGAAACTAAAAAGGCCATTCTAGTCGATCAAACGCCTTCTCCGCATCCAAAGAAATGAGCAGAGAAGGCAGTCGGGTGTCAGTCTTACGCTCCATCAGCACCACAGTACGTCTGGTATTAGCAAATGCATGTCTGCCCGGGATAAACCCTACTTGATCCGGGTGGATTATAGAGGCTAAGAAGGAGTTCAGTCTATTTGCAAGGATTTTCGTAAATATTTTATAATCAACATTCAAAAGGGAAATAGGTCTATTATTTTGTGGATAGGACGGGTCCTTTCCTTCCTTTGGAATTAAAATAATGTCAGAGCAGAGAAAATCAGCTGGGGCTGGGGCTGGGGCACCCTCCCACAGAGACAGATACAATTTGAAAAGAAGTCTCCGTGTGTGTCTCTTACCTACCTGCAGCTGGATTGACTGCACCGGAGCAAGACATTTTCGCATTCCTCCTTTGGCGAATTCCAGAGAAATCGATTGGAGGGTCTATGGGCACCTAATATAAAGTCCCTGCCCGATTTATTCCCAAGAGCCGGTTGTGGGCTCCCCAGAATGTGAGTTAAACATCAACACAAGTTACTCTCATCTTGGGTGCTATCATACTGCGCAATTTTTTGGTCCTCTTTGTGTTTTTTCCTACAGTGCATACTCCATATGCATTTTTAAGCAGATCTACCCTTAAAGACAAGGACTACTGTTTATGGACATATTTTGTGTCTACCCCACTTTCCCATGGACTAAGGCTAGGGTCAGAGTGGGGCAGTCGGAACGCGCGTGCAGGCGCACTAAATCACGGCGGCAGTAGCAGCACATAACGGCCAATGACGGCCAATATACGCAGTACGTGCGTACGAAAGTGCGCCGACACCACGCAACCAGCAAATGAACGCATTTTTATCAGAACGTGAAACCGCTGGTACTGACGTACAGAGTGCGCTGCGGCCGCATAGCAGCGTGTGTGCGTGATTAGGAGATGTCAGACGCTGCTAGTGTGCGGCCTACATAACGTTCAAACAGCCGGATTTCCCTAGACTTCTTTTCACCCCATCGTCATGAAATACGTCCAGAATTGCGCATCGTCTGACCACTTAAGCGTATTCCGTGAAAAAATGCGTGCGCACGCATCGACGTACATTTTGACGGTGGCTGCAGAAAATGCGCTCATCTGTCCCTAGCCTTAGGTCTTTGAGCGCTGTATAGTATTTCTCTTTGCAGGTTTGATGTTCTTGCCTAAATTGCCTCCGGTGCCACGTGCGTTGTGCGTCCGCACTTCTGTGGGGACATACTTCGTGCGTGGGTCTCTATTGATCATAATTTTATGCTACGACGGACGTTAAAAGGTGCGGCAACACGAGAAAAAAAAAGTTTGAGAACATAGAAACATAGAAACATAGAACAAAAAAACGTTTTCAAAAAATGCTTAAAAGATCCTAAAAAATCTAAAACTAAAGAGACTCTTTACTGCATAATATTATAAGCAATGGTTTATTAGATATTGGATTAAAACGAGAATATTTTTAACATTGAAGTCGATGGGATTAAACATTTCCCACACCTTGTTGCTAAATATTTCCCACACCTTTTTTAACATTGAATCCTATGGGATTAAACATTTCCCACACCTTGTTGCTAAAACATTTCCCACACCTTGGGCTAAATTAAGTTCTCAGCGTTAAAACGCGGGCGCAAGGGAGGAAAAACTGCACCTGCAGTTTTCCCCCTTGCTCCCGCGTTTTAACGCTGGATTACAATGCAGGCGCAAAAAATACTGCCTGCATTGTTACCGCACATAAAAATCCTGGATGCTCGCGGCAGCACTGAGCGCAGACACGAGCATCCACTCGATGGAGTCCATAAGACATTGAGTTTCCCCCTGCCACTCACATGACCAGCCGGATCTAGCCTCGCGAGATCCGGCCGGTCCGCGCAGGGGCGGATCCAGGGGGGGGGGCAACGAGGC
>CM019064.1:241656929-241679429 GCA_009667805.1 Leptobrachium leishanense | reverse complement strand
TTAACACTGCGCTCATCTGACCCCAGCCTTAGTACTCTATTGCGACCCTCATACCTAATATCATCCCCCATTCCATCCCAAGTCTCTATGTAAGCCCAAAGCAACCATTACCCCAACACCACCTATACTCTTGCAACCCAGATCCCCCTAACACAATGGTTCCCAACCGCGGTCCTCAAGTACCCCAACAGGTCAGGTTTGCCAGATAGCTCAAGCACAGGTGATATGATTTGCTGCTCAGTGATTGCAGGATTCAGTCAATATTTCCCCAAGGCAATCCTTAAAACCTGGCCTGTTAGGGGTATTTGGGGACCGCGGTTGGGAACCACTGCCCTAACACTATTTGAGCCCTCAGACCACATGACTGTCCCATCTTTCCACCCAGATCCCCTTACAAACCTCAGATCTCATGCTCCATATTATTACCACCCAGAACCCTTCTTACAGCCTTTAGAAAAAAGATAGACCCTCTTGCACCCTGTCATTATACAGCTCTCAGATGAAATGTCATCACCCTATTTCTATCCAAACATTCGCCTGCAGATCCTCTATATCAGCCCCATTCACTCATAAAGCTCAGTCACAGGTCCAATTTCAGCTCTGTCCTGCCACCAGAACCCCCTTCGACAGCTCTTAAACCCATGTGTCAAGCAGTTTTTTACCATATAGACTCTTTCTTACAGCCCTCAGATCTCCTACCAGCTGCCAGTTTCCACCCATATATCCCCCAACTGCAAGATATAATTTCAGCCTCCTCCCTCTTAAGATCTAGAGACCCCCTTTTAGTTCTCAGACCCCATGTGCACTCTGTTCTGCCCTCCTTGCCTCCCATGGAAACCCACCTGCTGTGGTTTCTCAATGGAGGTCTTTACTGATCAGTCTCAGGAGGTCATGATGTCCAACATTGTTTCACGCCACTTCACTTGCTGACTGCCTGAGGGAGAGATGTGATGTGGGAGAGTAGAGGAAGAAGGGGGTAACCACCCATCACAATGCTTTGCTGCTCTGCTACATGTTGTAACATGGGGATGATATGATCTAAACATCCCCTGGTATAAATTACTAGGGGAATCCGTTCCGATTACCACCAATTCTGACACCCAAGCTTACACATACACACTGACTTTCACATGTACTTATGCACATACATGCACACATACAACAAGATGCAGACAACATGAACAGACCCTGACAAACTAACAAAGACAAACAAATAATATTTAATATAGAGGTAGCAATAATCATGGCAGAATGATGCAAGGTAAATGTTTGATGACATTTCAATGAATCAATAACCATTATTGTGCTGTGATAAATTTTTCCATGTTTTTGTTTTTGATCCCAAATGGGAAGTGTTCGGTGCGTGTATAAATAAAACCCACCATCTTTGCCTCTCCTTCGCTGAAAAGCAGCTGGAGGGGCTTGGAGCTGCTCAGTAGAGCGGCCTTTTGGTTACAATTGTTAGGTACCCACTCTAAAGAGGTGCCTTGAAGTGGCGAGTGGGCTTACGTTGCAATGGCCATTGAAACAAACAAAACCCTCCATTTTTGTTGTACATGGAACACATAGAAACGAGCGCAGATGACACTCTTTTTCCTTGTGATAAATTTTGTTACTTTGAAAACCTTGAAAATGACGCGCTTGGCCGGTTAGCTCAGTTGGTTAGAGCGCCAAGGTCGCAGCTTCGATCCCCAAACAACAAGTTGTTTTTTTGCTGTACCAGGTGGATTCTAGATTATATTATGCCAGGTGCTCCGTTGTGCAGTCCATTTATTCTGTGCATCCCATCTGAGTTTGCAGCACTTATGTGGGACATACGGGGTTATTCAGAGAGAGGTGAAAAGCAGGAGAATGACTGGAGAATGGAAAATTCGAGGTCAAAATAGCCAAACCAGAAAAATTCTCCCATTCATTTCACTTTCCAAATCGGCTATTTTGACCTAGAATTTTCCATTCTCCAGTCATTCTCCTTCTTTTCACCACTCTCTGAATAACCCTGACAGTATTTATTTATAAAGTATTTTACCAGGAAGGATACATTGAGATTTCTCTGGTTTTCAAGAACATTGAATTTTTAGTAGTTACAGAAACAGCAAAGTAATAAATGCAAGATATTAAAAACAAAACACAAATATACAGATTAACACAGAAAATAATTATGTATGGTTTTCGAACTTTAATCCTCAAAACCTACAACCATCAAAAAAGACCCCAACTAAATAGTTTCGAAATTTTGTCCTGAAATATCACATTGTTACAGGTTTTTGGTATTTTTAACCGCTTCACTGCTGAGCCATTTCACCTCTGTGTGCTTATTGATTTTGACCGTTTTATGCTCATCATGTTTAAGGCTGGTGTCAGACGAGCGTAGTGTTCACGTCCGTGATTGCGCCTAAAAGTACGTCCGTGATAGCATGACAGGAAGCCCATCGGAGCCCGTTACACGAAGTACGTCCACACTGAACTGCGGATGCACAACGGCCGCGGCCCACGGACGCAAGGCAGGCAAGAACGTACAACCCCTAGAACGGCCGCACAAAGTGCGCTGCGTCCGCAACGTCTGCATAGCTTTGTGTGTGAGTGATGGGACGTGGTCAGACGGAATGCATTTATACGTCCAGCATTTTTTTCACGGACAAAATGGTTTTGCTTTTTAATTTATTTTCCCTCCTACATCCGTCAAAATATTTGTCAGTGAAAAAAACGGACTGTGTGGCCACTACTGTGTCTTCCGTACTGACGTACGTCCGTGTGCACGGACGTACAGTCCGTAGAAATCACGCTCGTCTGACCCTAGCCTAAGGCTAGGGTCAGACGAGCGCATTTTGTACGGACTGTGCGTCTGTGCAGTACGGACGTACTTTCTGACTGACAACAAGGTAGTGGCCACACAGTCCGTTTTTTTCACTGACGGATTAAATAATATATTATTTTAATATATGACGCAGACATATTATATATCGTTCTTTCCGGCAGACTGTGCAGATTCATAATATGTCATTATTATATGTATACGTCATGTCATGTCTGTATATTATAACAAGAAAAATGCAATAAAATTTGAATTTTCAATAATTTACAATGTGTAAAGTGTTTTTTTTCACATTTTAACATGCGAGCATTTGTGGTTATATTTTCTATGGGGTGCACTTGTTAAAAAAATTAGAAATGAGGGATCGTTACTTTTTTTGGGGAAAATTACGTGTTTTTTTGCAAACGCCCCCCATAGAAAAAATAGTTAGTGCAGCATCATTGTTCACATTATAATTGAAACGGGAACAATATTGTTGCACTAATAAAACGAAAAAAAACCATTTTCTTAATTTTTTTTTTAAATTTTTTAATTTCATTTTTTTAATCTTATTTTTTAATTTTTTTTTTACATGGTCATGTTTGGTATCATTGGAAAGGCCACGCTCTGCCCGTTCCAATGATAGCAAACATTAACCCCTAGCTGTCACGGATCGGAACCCCCTATCTCCACTATAGGTGGCAGCAAGGGGTTCATTTCTGCGTGATGACGCCAGTCATTAGGGGGATATCCCGGAAGCTTGGCCGACATCCAAGATGTCGGCCAGCTCCGGGAGGGGACCGCGATACGGCGCATATCGCGATCCAGCCCCCTAGGGGTTAAAGACAGCCGCCGCTTGGAAGGGCAGGCTGTGCCCTTCCAGGCGGTGCCTGCCTTTAATCGCTGGCCTGCGGGGAAGGGGAGGGGGAGAGGTCCAAAGGACCTCCCCCCCCTCCCCTTCAGGCACCTTCCCTGCAATGGCGGGAGGGTTGCCTGAAATAGACGTCATCGTGCATGCGCGATGATGCCTATCGTGCCCGCCGGGGTCTCGGAGGCTGGGCTGACATCGATGATGTCAGCCCGCACCGGGGGGCCGCGCGATCGGCCGGAATACCGGCCGATCGCGGCTGCAAAGGGAGGACGCGCTGAGCGCGTCCTCCGCAGCGAAGTAACAATGCGGGTGGATGCGCTGAGCGCGTCCACCGCATTGAAAGGGTTAAACAAGATTTGAAGTCATATTTTATTTTACTCTCCAGACAAAGATATATTTTTTAAATAACCCACCTAAAGGACCCCACCTCTTTCAGGTTACCCCTTCCAGGCGCCACACGTTACTGCACAGCTCTGCTATACACACACTGCACATTACTATGAGTTTTATTGCTGTGCAGCTCTGTAATACACTCACACACTCCGCACATTATCGCTGTGGAGTTCTGATACTCTCATACACACTGTTCATTATGTGCTCTGTGAAATGCGTGGGTGTGATATTTTTTGGGGGGCAGAATTTCATTCTTGGACTTAGGCAGCACAGTATTTTGGGCTGGACCCATATTTGTTTTGCATAAAATTAAAATTCTTCCACCTCGTTGGAACCGCTTTTTTTGCTGGGGGGGGTGCAAAAGAGAGCATCTGCCCCAGGTGCCAAGTACACTTCTGGTGGTGGGCTTCTCCTCTGGTCCGCCCACACAACTGATGCTGTTCTACGGCAACCATTGCTGCGCGCCGTGCGACAACTGGTGGGCGGGTCTGCCATGGCCCATATATGCTAGCAGGTAGTGCTATGCCGCCCCTCAGTGTTCAGTCCTACCTCCCGTGGGGAAAGGCATAGTACGCCCTGCAGTGGCATAGGGTTAAGGATTACCTTACGACAGTGGACCCCAACCCGGTTCCTTAGGACCCACTAAGGCTAGGGTCAGACTAACGCATTTTTCACGTTGTCCGTGAAAATGTGCGTTCGAAGAATGGACGTATTTTTTCCCGGAATACGCGATAGCGGTCATACTATGCGCAGTTTCATCCGTGATTTTGTACGGATCATCAATAAAACACTTCTTGCATCTGGACGTTATGTTGGCTGGACATTAGCAGCGTCTGATGTCTCCAATTCACGCACACACGCCGCTAGCGGACGCAGCGCACTCTGTACGTCAGTACTAGTGGTTTAACGTTCTCGAAAAAATGCGTTCATTTTCCACTTGCGTTGCGCAGCCGGACTTTTGTGCGACCGTACTTCGTATATTGGCCGTCATTGCCCGGCATCTGCTGCTAGCACGGCCGTGATTAAGTGCGCCAGAACGCGCGTTCGCACTGCCTCAGTCTGACCCTAGCCTTACAGGCCAGGTTTTAAGGATTACCTTGAGGAAAAGCAGCCTGAATCCTGCAATCACTGAGCAGCAAATCAGATCACCTGCGCTTGAGATATCTGACTTGTTAGGGGTACATGAGCACAGGTTTGGGAACCACTGCTTTAAAACTGATGAATTAATCAAGTGTGTTTATGCTAATAATAATTTAATAAAATACATACCGATTAATGCCTATAGCAAACAGATTCATTTGTGAAAGTCAAAAAAAAAAAACATCTGCCTCCCCGTCGGGGAATCGAACCCCGGTCTCCCGCGTGACAGGCGGGGATACTCACCACTATACTAACGAGGATTAGCTGTATGTGGCTGCTGTACTTTCTCTTTCTATACCCACACGATTAGCTGTATGTGGCTGCTGTACTTTCTCTTTCTATACCCACACCATGTCACTTATACTGCAGCATTCTTTCTTCCTCCCATTTAGTGGAGTTATTCAGTATGCAGCCCACTACCCTGTTATATTTACCCTTTGCTGAACACATTGCAATCATTTTATTATGGCAGGAGATACTTTGCCAAATAAATAATATTAACGTTTCTGAGCCATGCGGAGAGCACATTGTATCCCAGATATAAAGCAGACATTATGGTGTGTTTACCGGTGTAACCATGGAGTCCATGGAGCGGGCCTTGCGGTGGCGCCCAGTCCCTGCTATAAGAGACCCAGTGATCTACTTTCCTGCATACACCGTGAATCCTACAGTTGGGCTTCCTCAGTGCAGCCTCTGATTGCTGGTGCTAAGCATTTGGGCAGTTGAGGTAGCATGCATTACCCAGTCTGGCCAGTAGATGCCAGTAAACCGTCAAGGAAGCAGCAGTCATATGATGGACATAATTATTGACCAATAATAAGCCTCACTCGTGTGGCGTAATCCAATAAGGGATGGCGTAACATGGCCCGGTGTAATAAGGAAGTGGAAGCAGGGCTGTGTGTAAAGCGTGTGTGCTGAGTATGTCCAATGTCACCGAGGTAGGAGAGTGCTGTCCCGGTTATACAGGTTCACCGGTAAAATACATTGTGGGAAGGGGGATCTATGTTTATATCTGAGTAATTCTTAGCAGTCTAGGGCTTAATTCCCAGATTTCCCCTTTTTAGCCAAGGCAGGAAAGCGGGGCAGCTTCTAATTCAAGGCCAAATCCCTCTGTCCCTCCTTTTTCGCTACTAATGTTCCACTTTCTAGGGATTTCTATAAATGTGGGGTGTGCAGGAGTATAACCACCAAAAAACCCTCCTAGCCATAAATCTAAGCTGTAAGTGCTTTTCGTCTTAAACTATTTTTGACATTGTAAACCGGTTGTATTTGGTATTGTGGATTTTCCTGGACACTTCCAATTTATTCATGTTTTCATACACTGCAGGAATCCTGCAAGTGACCTGCTTTGATTTGCTTCCTGCAGGTTAGGAATTCTACATCCCACCAACACCACTTGTGTAAAATAGAGGCTAATCTGAGCCTCAAGATTGACATAACCCTAAAACCGCTCAACAAACTGCATATGGACTGTGAGGATCAAATCTAAAAATCACAATTAACTTTCAACTTTTAAATCCAACTACATTCAAATGCAATTTAGCCCGAATGATAAAATTGGTCCCATGATACTGGGTTTATTGAGCGCTCCTGTAGCACTTGTGAATAGCTCCCCTATGTCTAAGCCAACCCCAGCTGACTCCTACAAACCTGTAGCTAAATGATACAGTAATGACTTGCTATAACCTTAGACTTGGTTCCCAACCGTGGTCCTCAAGTTCCCCCTACGAGGCCAGATTATCTATTGCTTCCTCCTCACCTTCCTGGGAACTCTCTGCTTCTCATCCCTGGAGTCTAGAAAAGCTGGGCAGAGTAAACAGCCTGTAGGTCAGCTGTGTTGGTATACTTAATCTATGGACTCTTAGCAATAAATTGCTACATATACATATACTCTAATCTTGCTATTTCAGTTGAGCCAGATGCAAACAATCATTGCTTGGATATATGGTGTTGCTACAGTATCCATTTGACTCCTAACATGTTTGGGCTCCTTTTTTCTATCCACATCGGGGTACGGAATCACTTGGTAAAGTCCATTTTTGAGCCCCACAGCAGGGGGGTTGTGCCGAAACTGCCACTTTTGTTTATTTGCCTTTTATTTTCTTCAGTTTGTCTCTGTATATAGTGTGCTATGCTATGTCAAAGTGTGTATTTGTATGGTACAGTTATACAGTTCTATTTTGCACTCACAAAACCGTAGGAGAGAACCCTTGCTCAAGAGCTTGCACTCTAACCTGGTGTCTGCTTCCACCACCCCATTTCCCTCTAGTCCTAGGAGACTGTTTAGCGAAGCTTGCATGTGTAAACAATCCATTGTGTTGGATGGCTCTTTCTATTCTGACTGGAGACTGTCTTGCTCTTATCTGTAATGTGTTCAAGGGAGGTGGTTGTGTCTCAATTAACAGTGTATTTGAAATAAAGCCTTCTCCATTTGGGTTTTGAACCAGCAACAACTCCACAGCATACGTGTCTATTCTGTGTTTGTACGAATATCTCCTGTGTTCAGCGGAAAGCGGGCGTCCAGATGGAGGGTACCAGGATCCTTAACAGGGGTGTTTTTTAACTTCCTTCTCCCGCAACACTTTTTTACTTGACCTTGGTGCGCGATGAGGGGGCAGGGCTTATCACTGCTTCCCTCACTCACTGTTGCACCCCAGAACATCATGGTGATTCCCTGCTATTTGCGGAGGAACGATTCACACACGTCATCTGCTAATGGGGGTATAAATCTCTATACTTGCCTCTCTCCAGGGTCCTGCAGTGGTATCTTTAAGTCAGACCCCGCTTTTAAACCCCTGCCAGCGCACTGATGTCAATGCAATGACTTAATTTTCAGGCACCCACCCCCTGCACTGCCAGGATTTAAAAAAAAAAAAGCAGGCACTGCTGGAAAGGGCATAATCTGCATTTTCCAGCCATGCCTGTTTTTAACCTTGGGCACTGGATCGATCTTCTCCCGGAGGAGGCTGACATCTTGGATGTCAGCCAAGCCTCAGTTATTCAGTTATCTCTGGGTAAACTAAATTATTTTTTTTAAGTTATAAAAATGTCTTAAAAAAAAAAGCAAAACTTTATATTTTAAATCTTTGTATTGCAGTGTAAATATTGGTTTCTAAAGTGTTTTTTTTTTTTTTTTTTTTTTTATTATGCACAGAACAGATAACGGCACAGGAATATTCCCTGCCATTTCTATTTATTTTTTTCTGTAAATGGGTTTCCTTAATTTCTGTCTGGCAGAGCTCTATAGTTGCAAGTATTTATAAAGCGCTAACAAGTTCTGTAGCGCTGTACATTTGGAGAGACAGAATAACAAATGCATACACATTACAAACAAAACAGTAGGAGAGAGGACCCTGCTTGAGAGCTTACACTCTAAGAGAGGGATGACTAGAGAGCCTGAAGTATTGGAGCTTGTGTGGGAAGATGGAGCGAGCTGATGGGCTTCTTCTAAGTTAATGTGGTTTGAGACTTCTTGAAGGACTGGAGAGATGAGTCTGTTGCTGGGGAGGAAGTTCCCTAGAAAGGGGACAGCTCGGGAGAAGTCTTGAAGGTGGGAGTTCTCAGTTTGAGGAGCTGATAGCATCAGATCATTGGCAATGCGAAGTGTCAGGATGGGATGTACCTGCTAATGAGGAAATGTAGTCAGGGGCGTGGTTGAAAGCTTTGAGGACTAGTATTTTAAAGTGGACTCCAAAGGAAACAGGGAGCCAGTGTAGAGATTGACAAAGAGGTGTGAGATGTAGGAGTCCGGCACAGGCATTCATAACAGACTGCAGAGGGATAATATGGGATTCTTTTAAGGCCATGATAAGGAGGTTATGGTAGTCAAGGCTGGAGAGAAGGGACGGATGCGTGCAATGTTTTTATATAATAATTACTATTCTGCTGCCCCTTCCTTTTTCCGCTTGTGGGGTTTAGTTTTGTAATGTTTCCCAATTACAAACAACTCACGTGTGGTCCATATAAGATTAAACAAATGCCGTCTTGCTAGTCTTCAAAACCTCATGTTGTGGAGCAGGGATCTCAAACTCTGCGCACCCCCCCCCCCCCATGTTTCTGTACTATACACCTCCCATGACTCTGGCCATTTATTGCAAAGCATTATGGGATTCGTAGGCAGACATCTGGAGGCCAGAGTTTGAGATGCCTGTTGTGAAGGATGTCTGAACCTATCTTTTTGTTTAGAACTGTAACGCTGCATTATAAATGTCTAAATTTTTATATTTGTTGCTACACCTGACCTGTCGTTTTTGTTCTAACATTGAAATCTCTTCACTTAAATATATAAAAGTTTGCATTTCATTTTTTCTCTTCTAGACTCCTTTTTGTATGAAACTTAATTTGTGACACTGATCCAGTTTCTGTGACGTGCATCTTGCATACGTTCTGTGACGCCTTGCCCATCCCCCTTGCAAAGTGCCATGTGGCCTGTACTGTGGGCAGCTGCCAGGACATATGCTCCTTATATAACATTTCCAGTGGCACTTGTAGTTGGTGCAGTGGGCTATCATATGGAGTGGTTCATTCGTGGGACTCCAAAACCAACTGTGGAAGAACAAAGCATCTTTGACAGGAGAGAAGAAAGGGCCCTGCAAGAGGCTACCGGAAAAGATCTTACCCAAGTTGTTAGTCTTAAAGAGAAATTGGAATTTACCCCAAAAGCTGTCCTGAACCGCAACAGACCGGAGAAAAGTTAGAGAATTCAGAACTTTCACACCATCCTGAATTTTGGGTTTTTAATCAAGCACATATTTCCTTATTCATGTGAAAATTGGCTGTAAAACATGTCAGTACTTCTCTGCATCAAAACAGAAATTCTCTTTATATGAATAAGGAAGTGTTAATCTATTATAGGAACTTTTGTTTATCCTTATACTGGATATATGTTGACAATAGGATGTGATGTGATTTGATTTTGTGCTGATCGATTTTAATCGTGACTCAAGCCACACAATTTTGCTGCTAAAACATGTAATTGCCTGAACATTCAGGTTTACTTTGCTCTAAATACAAATACAAAGACTAATGATAAACAGACTTTGATTTTCGTTTTGCCATTGGTCACACAAGAGATGTCAAAGATCTAACAAATCCTGTTACAGGTTTTGACAAATCTATACAAAATGTGGGAGTACAAGGTATTTTTTGTCTAGTTTGCACTAGCTCTAGGCTACCTAGGCAGCTGCCTAGAGCAGAATGATTTAATGAGGCCACCCAGTTGCGCAAATGTTAAGCCTTCCCCCACATACTGCAGATGGCCTTTGACTCTCGGAGAAATTGGCTAGAATGAAATAAAATGGTAACGGTTTCTAACTTGCTATGTGCTGTATCATGCTAAAATAAGTACACTTGCCACTAGCAGAAGGGGAAGAAATGCAACTCTGCCAATGCTCCGGGTGAGGGGCAAAGAATCCACATCATCAGAGGGCAGCGCAGAGGAGGGAGGCGGCATCCGAGGCCTCTCAGGTGCAGGTAAGTATGCAGGGCCCACGAACAGCCATGGCAAGGGATGCACCTCCAGACAGCAGTCAGGAATCTGAGCCCAGTATTGGGGCTCCAGGAATACACATCCGCTCTCGACAGCAAAACTCCACCCCTCTGTTTTTTATTTGTAAACTTGGGTTTAGCTTATTGACAAGTGGATGTTTAGGACATTGGAGTTTGACAAAGCACTCAAGGTACTGGTTAAAATTTCAGTCCTTCCAATAGTTGTCCATCACATTTTTGGGAGGTATGCAATTTTTACTTACTATTTTTACTTATAAGATGTAGTTTCATAAATTTACTTCTAAACAGCAAATAATTGGCCTATTTACAGGTGTCTCCGTTTACATATAAAAAAATTTATTTATATATCGTCCTAGTGGTAAATAATAAAAGCAATAACCTGGTAGCACACATGGTTTAATCACTTGACCCACAAAAATTTCTATGCCCTGTATTGCAGACCAACTGTCAATGGCAAATTGTTTCCTGATTGGGGTGGGGGTGTAATACAATCTTTCTTTCATAATTACTAAATTTATTATTTTTTTTCGTCGAAACAATTTTACATTGGCAGTTTGGTTGCAATACGGGCATAGAAGTGAGTGTGTAGGTTATCTAAGGCCGGGTGCAGATGAGTATACTATGTGCGCACGTACTAACGTGCCTCCCCGGCATCTGACGCAACGTTGTGACGCTTCGACGCCGGTCACATGCTGTATCGCGCGCAGGGCTTGTCTGACCCTGGCCTTAGAGGCACAATAAATTAAAACAAAAAGTGTGTATATATAAATATACACTATACAGTGTGGGCGCCTATTTATAAATTAATTTAAAGTGCAGGGTGTAGTGCTAATAAATAGTCAATGCTGCCTAGAGTATGGTAAAAACACATATAAAACAACCAAAATATGTGTCAGAATAAGGTAAAAGGCGAATATCCATACGGCGCATCTAGTACAATTAATATGTTAATAAATCAATGGATATGTAAAATCCATAAAATCTATTAAAAAACTCATAAACCGTAGCAGTAAAAAATGTATTAAAAATATATTATTAAGTCAATAAGGTGCATAGAGTAAAGTCCAGGTCAAATGTGCAAACAGTGCAAAAAAAGTGCTCAAGTATATATTAATGGAATACTCAAAAATGGTGATGAAAATGATGTGCTGATCTTCTTATAAGTGCTGGTGCTGAATCCTCATATCCGCCAGTAATCCTCAAAAAAAGCACATCACAAGAAGGATAATAGTGCAGACAGTCAAATAGAATAGGCTCGAATTATAACCAAAATCCAAACCACTCACATTTATAGGAGCCCACAAGGTCCCGGCTCGAGGAGAAACAGCCTGCGGCCAAATATAGGGTGGCACTTCCCTTCTTTCTGTTCGTACTGGAGACTAAAAATAGAGAGAATCGGGAAACGGCACTCCCATAGCGTAATGCTGCGTATATGTGAAAATGTGATAAAGGAAAAGATGAAGCACACTCACCGATTCTAGAGCCTCGTAATATCAGGCTCAATCTATGTCGCTCTGGGTCCTCTTAAGGTGGGAACCCAAACCTCTTTGCCTCCGCGGTGATGGATCCAAGATTCCAAGGAGAAAAAAAGGGGGTCGGAGAAAGGTGGCAAATATTTGGAAAAATTTAATGGATAAATAAAATAAAATACAGGACAGAATCTACCGAGACGCGTTTCGGCTTAAAAAGCCTTCCTCAGTCGGTATAAAGGTAAATGTCCATAAAAAAGTCAGTATCAGTATGATACTGACTTTTTTATGGACATTTACCTTTATACCGACTGAGGAAGGCTTTTTAAGCCGAAACGCGTCTCGGTAGATTCTGTCCTGTATTTTATTTTATTTATCCATTAAATTTTTCCAATATTTGCCACCTTTCTCCGACCCCCTTTTTTCTCCTTGGAATCTTGGATCCATCACCGCGGAGGCAAAGAGGTTTGGGTTCCCACCTTAAGAGGACCCAGAGCGACATAGATTGAGCCTGATATTACGAGGCTCTAGAATCGGTGAGTGTGCTTCATCTTTTCCTTTATCACATTTTCACATATACGCAGCATTACGCTATGGGAGTGCCGTTTCCCGTTTCTCTCTATTTTTAGTCTCCAGTACGAACAGAAAGAAGGGAAGTGCCACCCTATATTTGGCCGCAGGCTGTTTCTCCTCGAGCCGGGACCTTGTGGGCTCCTATAAATGTGAGTGGTTTGGATTTTGGTTATAATTCGAGCCTATTCTATTTTGACTGTCTGCACTATTATCCTTTCTTGTGATGTGCTTTTTTTGAGGATTACTGGCGGATATGAGGATTCAGCACCAGCACTTATAAGAAGATCAGCACATCATTTTTCATCACCATTTTTGAGTATTCCATTAATATATACTTGAGCACTTTTTTTGCACTGTTTGCACATTTGACCTGGACTTTACTCTATGCACCTTATTGACTTAATAATATATTTTTAATACATTTTTACTGCTACGGTTTATGAGTTTTTTAATAGATTTTATGGATTTTACATATCCATTGATTATTAACATATTAATTGTACTAGATGCGCCGTATGGATATTCGCCTTTTACAATAAATTAAAAACCTTTTATTTTTTTGAGTGAAAGAATTCAGAAACATTTTCTAAACAAACACAATTAAAAAGTAGTACATACTTCGAAAAATGAATTAAAGTAGTAAAAAGGTCTTTGTCGTCTGTCGGTTTTCAAGTATTAGGCCGGGGTCAGACGAGTGTTTTTTGCACAGCGGAAGGAATGTCAGTAAGAGTGAACGTTCCTTCCACTCGACGCCCGTCTGGCCACCTCACTGAGCGCAGTTAGTGCACTCAGCACTGCAAGGCTCGATCCTCCTATGGAGGATAGCGCATTGCAGCCCTGTCGAATTCACCTCGTAGCGCGTCGACAGGGAGGCATTCATCATGGCCGCTGTAGTGCGCGTAATTTGTGTGCACGCTACAGAATGTGTCCAGCCCTGTCGAAGCGTCACAACTCTGCGACGGACGCCGGGAGCGAAGTCCGTACAGGCGCACATGGTGCCCTAGTCTGACTCCAGCCTTACCAGCTTGATAATTCAGTACTCTGTATTGTGGACCGTCTGCTTATATTTAAAGGAACACTCTAGGCTAAAAATTCCCCCCCTTTTTTTTTTTACATTAAAATATACCTATTCCCTACCTAGTTATTCAGTGTGTGTGTGTATATGTGTATATATACCCTAAAAACCACATGTTTCCAACGGCATCTTTTTCTTTTATTATACTCACCTCCCTCTTCCACTCCCCTCCTGTTAGAGCTTGAACTTGGCTAATGGTTTACGTGAGAAGCGCGCATGCATGCAAAAAAAATATTATGACACTGATAGAAAATGGAAGAAGGAATTAGGCTAGTGTCAGACGAGCGTCTTTGAGGAGCAGAAGGAATGTCCGTGAGAGTGGACATTCCCTCCACTCGATGCCCGTCTGGCCACCTCGCGGAGTGCGCTCAGCGTTGCAAAGTGCGAACCTCCTATGGTGAGTCACGCTTTGCAGACCCATCAACGTGTGCCCTAGTGTTTTGACGGAGAGGTTTGGATAATGGACAAGCGTGTGACCGGCCCCGTTGCAGCATCACAACGCTGCGACGGACGCCGGTAAGCACGTCAGTACGGGCGCACATAGCGCGCTTGTCTGGCGCCAGCCTAAAAAGGAAACATTGAAAGTGTGAGCTGTCTTTCACTGTTATTAAAATTTAGTTGACTTATATAAATATATACTGTATATACAATGCGTATACGAAGTGCTGACACTGTAGGACTAAAAATCGAATTCATTATTGCTCTATTTAAAAAGTAGAGAATAACCTACCCAGAGCTTTCCTCGGGCCATACAGATTGCTGGAAAAAAAACAAACAATATTTATACATTTAACAGTTACCCCACCCCTCCCCCGGCGTGCTGCTACTGTGAGTGCGCAGGCGCCTACTTCTGACGCTGAGTATGATGTGAATTGTGTTGCCATGGTGATGGGACGCTCAGTGAAGTTCCCTGTACAAATGAAACCAAAGTGGACGGACAATGAAAGGTGTGTTTGTTGATGGCCATGCTTTATTATGACTAATTGACAGAGAAGAATATATAGTAATTAGAATAACTGACACCAATCTTACCTTCAGGTGTCTAACCGCATGCAATAATAGCCCCCTATTATAAGCTGAGTGTTCAAATGGCACAAAATGAAGTGATTAGCACTTTAATGTTGTACAGGAAATACTAATTTAAACAACAGCTCTTTAATGTTGGAAAGGAAAATATGTATCACTATCTTCCTTCATTCACTTATATGCCAGAGCTCAGTATTCTCACAGGGCACATTAATTACAGACACTGAAAAGCATTAAAGCAGGAGCCATGGTAATCCTATAGGGCAGCAATACTGACGTTGGGAAACAGAAGCCATAGAGAAAATAAAAATAGAGGTTGCAAAAGGTAACAGTGAAGTGAAATCATTTAAAAAGCTACTTTGGCCAGTACGGGGATCGAATCCGCGACCTTGGCGTTATTAGCACCACGCTCTAACCAACTGAGCTAACCGGCCAACACATGGAAGCATGGGGAAACACAAGGAAACACAAGGAAACCTGGGGAAACACAAGGAAACACGGGGAAACACAAGGAAACCTGGGGAAACACAAGGAAACATGGGGAAACACAAGGAAACCTGGGGAAACACAAGGAAACATGGGGAAACACAAGGAAACATGGGGAAACACAAGGAAGCCTGGGGAAACACAAGGAAACATGGGGAAACACAAGGAAACATGGGGAAACACAAGGAAGCCTGGGGAAACATGGGGAAACACAAGGAAACACGGGGAAACACAAGGAAACCTGGGGAAACACAAGGAAACATGGGGAAACACAAGGAAGCCTGGGGAAACACAAGGAAACATGGGGAAACACAAGGAAGCCTGGGGAAACATGGGGAAACACAAGGAAACATGGGGAAACACAAGGAAGCCTGGGGAAACACAAGGAAACATGGGGAAACACAGGGAAGCATGGGGAAACACAGGGAAGCATGGGGAAACACAAGGAAGCATGGGGAAATACAAGCAAACATGGGGAAATATGGGGAAATATGGGGAAATACAGGGAAACATGGGGAAATACAAGGAAACATGGGGAAACATAGGGAAACACAGTGGTTAAAAAAAGAGAAATGATCAGAAGATCCTTTACAGAGGAATAACATGTGATTAATGGAGATTATTATTTTCAAACACACTGTTTCACACCCACGTCCTCCAATGCAAAGTTTTAACCCTTTTAACTCACTTGGTTCAATAGGATGTATTCCAGGTGTTTTACTTTTGTTCTAGGTTTGCCAATATAAAAAGGGAGTTAAAATCTATGTATTAAAGCTGTGAAGGTTCTTTAACTGATAGAGGTGCATCATAAACATTTTTTTTTGTTTTCATGTGTCAAATGAGCACGAACAGAATGTCTTTATAGTATATGTGGCTAATTAAATTCTCACAAGCGAATAAAAACAAAAACATCTGCCTCCCCGTCGGGGAATCGAACCCCGGTCTCCCGCGTGACAGGCGAGTGACATGCAGGTTGCATTGTTCCTATGAGCTTGAAATATCAAGGGAACACAGAGCATCGTGTGAACTTTCTGTGTAACTTGCTTTTTCTATCTAGTCTAGGAAGGACCTTTATAATATTTTATTAATGTATCTCTTATGCATGTGGCATGGGATAACAGCATTATTTCCTAATAGGGGTGACTGATCACCATGTTTTATAGGATGTATAATCATACATGCAAACACAAATAGTGATTTCCATCATGAAATTAAACCAGATCAATTCATTTACCCACATTCTGATTTCATGTAAACTTTTATAATATTCTTACTGTGTCTTAAAGGAAAGTCTTCCATGTGCCTGAACATTATTACCAACATGCAGAGATTGTGTCAAAGGAAACCAGTCCTGATGCTTTTATATAAAACATCTTACAAGCCTAATAAAAGGCTTCATGCGGTGCATTACTGCCTGGGAGTGATGAGAACTCAGTCACAGCTTCTTGATGCCTGGGAGTGATGAGAACTCAGTCACAGCTTCTTGCTGCCTGGGAGTGATGAGAACTCAGTCACAGCTTCTTGATGCCTGCGAGTGATGAGAACTCAGTCACACTCAGTCTTGATGCCTGGGAGTGATGAGAACTCAGACACAGCTTCTTACTGCCTGGGAGTGATGAGAACTCAGTCACAGCTTCTTGATGCCTGGGAGTGATGAGAACTCAGTCACAGCTTCTTGATGCCTGGGAGTGATGAGAACTCAGTCACAGCTTCTTGATGCCTGGGAGTGATGAGAACTCAGTCACAGCTTCTTGATGCCTGGGAGTGATGAGAACTCAGTCACAGCTTCTTGATGCCTGGGAGTGATGAGAACTCAGTCACAGCTTCTTGATGCCTGGGAGTGATGAGAACTCAGTCACAGCTTCTTGATGCCTGGGAGTGATGAGAACTCAGACACAGCTTCTTACTGCCTGGGAGGGATGAGAACTCAGTCACAGCTTCTTGATGCCTGGGAGTGATGAGAACTCAGTCACAGCTTCTTGATGCCTGGGAGTGATGAGAACTCAGTCACAGCTTCTTGATGCCTGGGAGTGATGAGAACTCAGACACAGCTTCTTACTGCCTGGGAGTGATGAGAACTCAGACACAGCTTCTTGATGCCTGGGTGACAAGTCAAAGCTAATGTCCATGAATGTATCCAGTCAGCAGCATGATCTGATCCATTAGGACAATCATTGGAAGGATCAGACCACACAAAACAAAATAAACGTTATAATATAAATCTAATTGACATATTTAATACATTATATAGACTGTACTGTTGTATTAATACATTATATAGATGTTTAAATATCTCTATCAAATATCTCTTGTTTTTAGCAGATCTTTTGTTTCCTCTGTATTTTTTGGTCTCAGTGACAAATGCAATCAGGTTCCACAGTTTATTTCCATGAAATATGACATATTCGTATCTACAGTTAATTCATTTTCCTGTATTGCAGATATTTTCCTTTTTTCTAGGTTTGCAGGGAAACACGTATTAAACGATGCAAAGGGTTGTTTAAACCCATTTTTATATGCTGAGCAGATTAAAGAAACGGTGGGAAAATGTGATTCATAGAAAAATATGATCCTCCCCGTCGGGGAATCGAACCCCGGTCTCCCGCGTGACAGGCGGGGATACTTACCACTATACTAACGAGGAGTGACATACAGGCTGTAATGTTTCTATGGGCTTGAAATATCAATGGATCACAGAGCATCGTGTGAACTTTCTGTGTAACTTGCTTTTTCTATATAGTCTAGGAAGAACCTTTATAATATTTTGTTAATGTATCTCTTAATGCTGTTATCCCATGCCACATGCATATTTCCTAATAGGGGTGACTGATCACCATGGTTTATAGGATGTATAATCATACATGCAAACACATATTTATTTTCTTGATATTATGCTACTTCCTTGGAGTGAGGACTTTCCAGTGGCAGCTCAAAGGTGGGTGGCAGCAACCTGAACTGAACTTTATTTGACATATTTATTTTCTGTTAATCTGTATATTTGTGTTTTTAATATCTTGCATTTTATTACTTTATTTCTGTAACGACTGTAACAATGCAAAGTTCTTGATCCCAGGACATACTTGAAAACGAGAGAAATCTCAATGTATCCTTCCTGGTAAAATACTTTGCAAATAAATAAACATCTAAAAAAATGTGTGTTCAATGTTTGCTCTTCAATTTACAAGAATTACATGGAATGTGAACTCATATGACCTCTGTCTGCATATAGCTTTTTATTCACACAATGAATAAGATGGGGGAAAAGAAAGGATCGTGTACAGGGACCTTTTCAAACTTGGGCCCCCCAAATGTTCATTGCCTACAATTCCCAGAATTCTTGAAAGCAATTAATGACCAGAGAATCATGGGAGGTGTGGTTCATAAACATCCAGGGGGTCAGAGTTTGAGCTCCCTAAGGCCTCGTTCACACCTATGCGTTTTAAAGCGTGTTCCTGCACGCTTTAACCACATGAACGGGGAAATCCCTTGATTTTCAATGGGACTCGTTCACACCTGGGCGTTTTAAAGCACGCAGGAACGCGCTTTAAAAGTCCTACACACAAAGAAGTACAGGAGCTTCTTTGGTGCGTAGTGCAGCACGATCGCAGCCATAGACTAGCCACGAACGCGCTGCAATGCGCGTTCGCGCGTTTTTCGTATGCGCGCGTTAAAAAAATTGTGTAGTGCGCGCATATGAAAAACGCCTAGGTGTGGACCCAGGCTTATAGAGTAAGGATCTCAAAGATCTGGCACCCCCGATGCATCTGAGGGTTGGTATTTTTTTCTGTGGTGGGAGATGTTTTGTGAGCCTGTGTGTAAAGTGACGTTTTGCTTATAGTAAACAATAATAATGAATACCTTCATTTACATCTATACTATAATTGAGGAAGGCTTGGCGTGTCCGTCGCCAAGCCTTACTCTGCGCATGCGCGCGCAACCAGCGGCGGCTGGTTGCGCGCGCATGCAACCGCCACGGCACGAGCCGGCTGTGCGCTCGCCGCGGCGGTTACAAGATACACACAGCAGCCGGGTAGAGGCTGCGCTCGCAGCCTCTACCCGGCTGCCGCGCGCATCCAACCCCCGAGCGGCGGAGGGAAAGTTCCCTCACTTCCGCTGTTTGAAGGACCCAAGCCCCGGTCACGTGGGAGTCCCACGTGACCGCGACTTGGGTCCTTCAACGACCGGAAGCAGGGAAACTTTCACTTCCCCGGCGCCGCTCGGAAAGGTAAGTATGGCGCGGAGCTCATGGGGCGGCTGTTCGAATGCCGATAGAGCATTCGAACAGCCGCCCCATGTCTGGTCTGGGGTCTGATCTGGGGCATATATCCATGAGAGCTTGGGGGGGCAATATCCACCAGCTGGGGGGCAATATCCAGGAGCTGGGGGACAATATCCAGGAGCTGGGGGCAGTATCCATGAGCTGGGGGCAGTATCCATGAGCTGGGGGGCAATATCCAGGAGCTGGGGGCAGTATCCAGGAGCTGGGGGGCAGTATCCATGAGCTGGGGGGCAGTATCCATGAGCTGGGGGCAGTATCCATGAGCTGGGGGCAATATCCAGGAGCTGGGGGGCAGTATCCAGGAGCTGGGGGGCAATATCCAGGAGCTGGGGGCAGTATCCATGAGCTGGGGGCAGTATCCATGAGCTGGGGGGCAGTATCCAGGAGCTGGGGGGCAATATCCAGGAGCTGGGGGGCAATATCCAGGAGCTGGGGGGCAATATCCAGGAGCTGGGGCAATATCCACGTGCTGGGGCAGTATCCACGAGCTGGGGCAATATCCATGAGCAGGGGCAGTATATCCACAATAGACTGCCCTCTGGGCAGGCTTTCCACCTTGTTCTTTATAAAAGGAAGGCTGTTTAATGTGCTAGAAAATATTAAAACTATAAAATCTATTGCGTGTAAATGCTGCCTCCAAGGATATGAACAATAAAACAAAACGAGAAAACTGTGTTGTTATAAAATATATAGATGGAGAGGAGATAGTCCTTGTGGCACAAAAAGTATATATATATATATAGTATCACAATGATATAAACACCAAATAAGTGGCTGTAAATATTAGACAAAAAAAACCGGTGTGTACCGTAATAAAATCCCAAATGAAAATACTAGTGAGTATAAATATTCAGGTAATGTACATATAATAATTGGGGTCAAATACATGAATGGCTGACTCACAATAAAATGCTTACAGTATTGCAAGTGGATCGTGATCACATTACAGAGTGTCGTATTACATATCTTTTTTATTTCAGAATTTTATCACTATATGTATTTACAAATAGCAGTGAGTTGTCTCACAGTAAAGTGCATACAGTGCCGCAAGTGGATTGTGATCACATTACAGAGTCTTGACCGTAATATATTCAAAACATCCAAAGGCGCTGTATGTGTCCAAAAATACTCTAGGTAAAAAGAATACTTATATTATTCAGTTGATATAATTGCTGTTGACTCCTCCGGTTCCGCTACAACCTCAAATGAGATTGAACAGAAAGACACTACATAGTTCAATATTGTCAGTCCAGAAACATTAGAGATTCACAGCTTGAGTGATAAGAAAAGCACTCACAAGTTCTTGAGCCTAAAGATCCCGGCTCTAAATACACATTAAGCCAGATATAGGGTGGCGTAACCCTTCTTTTCTGGAGTAGGCACTCAGAACATGGAGCACAAAGGCAATAATATCCACATAGGGTTCAGAATATACGTACTGAGATTGTAAGTATTATGTTCACCATAGTTGGAGCCTCAATTTCCAATGGCTCAAGATATATTGCGTTAGCGCTGTTTTCATGTCAGCGTCTAAAATACTTAATAAATAAATAACCTCATGTGGTGTTTCCATCCTGTGTTGCTCCATCCTCTGGTCCGCCTATGGTCACTTGGGCCCCCTGGATCTTTCAAAATGAAAAAGGAGTCGAACCTCATGTGAGAAAGTGTTGCAGTTTCTTAAACACAAATTCTATCGCACACATAGAAATAGATAAATAAGAATAAAAGTGGGAGGGGGGGGAGACATGGGTGCTTTAACCCATCCCCAAATTGATTCATTTGTATGTTGTCTCAGTGTGGTGTAAGTTACAAATGGTGAAATCCCAGTTTCACTAATCAGGTGAAAACATGTCTTGAATGTAAATTATGCTATATAATTTTATGCAACATCCAAAATGTCAAGTTTTTAATCTGCTGTGAAAGAGACGTTCACAAATAAAGTTCATAAATCCATACACTGTAACAGAATCACTGTAACAGAAAATGATGAAACATCGGCAAAGCATTGGCTGGAATCCGCCACTGATATAATTATTTCTGAACCACTTACATTTATAAATCGCAGGTAGTCGTGGCCGAGTGGTTAAGGCGATGGACTAGAAATCCATTGGGGTCTCCCCGCGCAGGTTCGAATCCTGCCGACTACGTGATATGTCTTTTACAGACACAAACAAATTGCCAGAAATAGTGATTTCCATCATGAAATTATACCACATCAATTCATTTACCCACATTCTGATTTCATGTGAACTTTTATAATATTCTTACTGTGTCTTAAAGGAAAGTCTTCCATGTGCCTGAACATTATTACCAACATGCAGAGATTGTGTCAAAGGAAACCAGTCCTGATGCTTTTATATAAAACATCTTACAAGCCTAATAAAAGGCTTCATGCGGTGCATTACTGCCTGGGAGTGATGAGAACTCAGGCACAGCTTCTTGATGCCTGGGAGTGATGAGAACTCAGTCTTGATGCCTGGGAGTGATGAGAACTCAGTCACAGCTTCTTGATGCCTGGGAGTGATGAGAACTCAGTCACAGCTTCTTGATGCCTGGGAGTGATGAGAACTCAGGCACAGCTTCTTGATGCCTGGGAGTGATGAGAACTCAGTCACAGCTTCTTGATGCCTGCGAGTGATGAGAAATCAGACACAGCTTCTTGATGCCTGGGAGTGATGAGAAATCAGACACAGCTTCTTGATGCCTGGGAGTGATGAGAAATCAGGCACAGCTTCTTGATGCCTGGGAGTGATGAGAAATCAGACACAGCTTCTTGATGCCTGGGAGTGATGAGAACTCAGTCACAGCTTCTTGATGCCTGGGTGACAAGTCAAAGCTAATGTCCATGAATGTATCCAGTCTGCAGCATGATCTGGTCCTTTGGTCCAA